>VWZV01014874.1:267187-380593 GCA_013397155.1 Irena cyanogastra
AAAAAAAAAAAAAAGGTTAAAGTGTTCAAATGCAGAGAAAATTTTAATGCTAAATGCCCATTGACTTGCACCAATTGAAGTACCAGGATAAAGTGCCACAAGGGTCTTCAGTCAGTGATGAAAGATCAGAAGCAACTCTTTCAGCTAAACTACTGGAACACACAGTATTGAGATACAACTAAGACGTGAAACTACACTTCTGAGAATCTCCAGGGGAATAAAAAAAAAGCAACTCAGTTTGTCCTTTAATAAAGAAAGGGGCAAGGGGAGCTAGTTTTAACTGTGAACTCTCAACTGTTTCAACGAAGATGATGGTTCTGGGTAGAGTAGAAACTGTAATAAGTATATTGTCCAACACACTTACAGATTCATAAAGTTGGAGATACACAGTATTTCCTTTTTGAGTAGCTTTCTTGGTCATATTTTACCTCAACACATTGCAAGGAAACCTTGTTGCTGTCAAACAGTATCTTCTCTATTATGTTTGCAAACTACAGAGAGCTCATTAATCTGTGCCACAGCATTACCTTGTGCTAACAATGACATGATTTTTGTGCTAACAAAACATACGAGTTTGTTTTAGCTATGTCCAAGAAGAAAAAACTGGCACGGTACAGGGGGCATGTTTGCAGATCTCCTCCACACTCCAGCATCCCTCTTGCTGGGGTAAAACACTTGAGGGAGGCTGTGGCTTTCCCTGGGGCTCTCCTTTAGGGAGCAGCAGCTCATGAGCCACACAGCACCTAGGATGGATGCAATACAGGTGGAAAGCATGAATAATACAGCTGGCTTATTTCTAGATAAAAGTTAAGTCTCAAGCCATCTACAATTCCAAGAGCAAATTCTACTCTGCCCTCTTGTGAAAGCTCATTAAAATAGCACTTAGAAGTGTAAGAGTGAATGACTAACACAAGACCACTTCACCAATCTGCTATCTGACTATCAGCCTTGAGGCCCCTAAAATTTGCCGTACCATAATCCGTTATCACGCATTACCACAGTTTTGGTGTAGTCCAATTCCTAAAAAACTTCTTCCTAGCGTGTCAAACATTGACACAATATTTAGAGACCAGCAATAGGCCTAAACCAGAATGGGCTAGCACCAGATAGTCATTAAACTAGCCTAGGTAGCTTTTGACTGGAACAGCCAAAGGAAGCCAAAAATCTCTACCAGCTGATAAAATGTATTTCATTCTATGCAACATATATGACCTTCAGACAGGAGAGGAGGTTTGCAGCTAATGAATCTTCCAAATAAAATACAAGTTGAGACAATGAAGATGGCTTCCTAGAATTCTCTCCTCCATCATATTTAATACCAAGAGGATAAACCCAGGAAATTTAGCAGAAGTGTTACAAATAAAATTGGGAGACTCAAAAGACAAGGAACACCTCATGGAGACTCAGTCACACAGCATGCTTTGGATTGAAACTCTCCAAGGTCTTTAGTCTCAAGAAATGTTATATATATATACAAGTTATTTACCCTCATATTCTCTCTTACTTGAGAACAGAGATATTAAAATTGCTTTTGGACATATTCTTCCCAGGCATCTCCTAGAACATTTATGTATTTTGTGTATATCTGAATGTCAGTTTTCTTTTTAATAACCATGGCAGGCAGACTTACTGCTTTCAAAAGGGGCACAGAGGAACAGTTACTTCTCTTAGGAATGAGAAGCTCAGAGTTTCCAGAGCTTACAGCTTTTTTGAAACTTGGAACCTAAGCATATCTTTCTGAATTGCTCTGCTCTACAAAGCCTCTGAAGCAGCACCAGCTCATCCCACCCAGTGATCTTTGCAAGGATGTGTGAAACTTCACTTTGCAATTTTATTTAGGCCTAGGTGAAGAACACTGGTTAGTCAGCAAACTCACAGCTTACAGACAGTTTCAAATGAGAGTTTTCAAGTAAAAACAGTAGTCAAGTTAAAAATAAAAGTTCAGCTTATTATCAGATTCAGGAGCTCCTCTTTATTTGCCTATTTTCCAGAACTAAGAGTTCCACCCTGACACAGCTTTTACTTCTCAGTTTGTTGACCATGCCAAGGAATTCGCACATTTCCTTTGATTTTGCTTTCCAGTTATCCTTTCAAAGGCTAACAGTATTTATTGATTAACACTGCAGTACAGACTGGAGGGATGGAGGGATGCATGAAATAGATTTGATACTCTCTACCCGCACTGGGTTATCGCCCTTGAGAGGAGGGCATATAAGACTAGAGCAGATATAAATATTTTACTTCTCCTGGGTAAAAGAAACATGCTAGAGAAACAGGCCTGAAGACAGAACCATGACTTTGAGGATGCATCCAACAGCTCCTTATATGCTCATAGCATTATACAATAGTTTAAATTGGAAAAGACCTCTAAGTCCATCAAGTGCAACCATTAACCTGACACTGCCAAGTCCACCACTAAACCATGTCCCCAGCTGCCACACCTACATCTTTTAAATACCTCCAGGGGTGGTGACTCGAACACTTCCCTGGGATGCCTCTTCCAACTCTTTCCACAAAGAAATTTTTCCTAATGCCCAATCTAAGCCTCCACTGGAGCAACTTGGGGCCTTTTCATCTAGTCCTATCACTCAGTACTTGGGAGAAGAGACCAACCCTGACCTTCTACAGCCTCCTTTCAGGTGGTTGTAGAGAGCGATAAGGTCTTCCCTGAGCCTCCTTTTCTTCCAACTAAACAGCCACAGCTCCTTCAGCTGCTTCTCATCAGACTTGTGCTCCAGAAACTTCACCAGCTCCATTGCTCTTCTCTGGACATGCTCCAGAACTTCAATGTCTTTTCTGAAATGAGGAATCCAGAACTGAACACAGGATTTGAGGTACGACCTCAATAGTGCCAAGTACAGGTCATGGCTCTGGTCCTGCTGGCCACACTACTTTTGACACAAGCCAGGATGCCATCGGCCTTCTTGGTGTACATTCACCATCTCTGAAGTCTTCAGGTATCATCAACAGGTTAATATTAAATCACTTCAACCACCTTCCTTCCCCTGACAGTGAACACCAACTGCTTCTTAAGCTCTGTCTTGGCAACATAGCAAAATAAAAAGCAGGCTAGGAAAGCCAAAAGAAACAGAAGAAAGTAACCTCTGCAATCTTGTACAACTATAACCAGAGCTATGTACATTTCTCTGCCCATTCATTTGGTGGTCAACTGGCTATAAAATCTTAAGCATATGGCAAGTTGGGAAAACTCAACTATTCAATTACTCATCTACTTGTACTTTGTATTTGGATAAAGTTTAAAAAACTTTGTCCAAATCCACCCATCTCACCCAGACAGATGTTTTACTCTCCAGCCCTTAACAGTTTTTTTAAACGTCTTTTTTTTCCCCAGGCTGATACAAGTTCCAAAGGTGACAGTATTCATAGCAGTAACTTTTAATATTTTCAGCTGAATTTAAAGATTTCTTAGAGTAGATAAGAGTCATACATTAATAGACATTGGCACAGGTCAGGAGTTGAAACCTTCTAACTGAAGTGGCTATGCACAGGTTCAGGAATTACTCCATAGAACGACCTAAAATAACCAGATGTGATGATGAAAAAGTCAGCCCTTCTTACAGAGCTAATATTTTTCCTTCTCTAAACAGGCACAGAAACCTATCTTTGGTTATTACCAATTACAATGGTGAGAAGTCTGTTACAAAGGGCTAGACGACAAATTGTAAGGAGAAAAGATTTTAAAGAACAAACAAAGGAAGAGGAGTGAAGGCAAACGAGTTTGTCACAGCTGCTTACAGCTCTAGGACACTCTGGTAAAAGTGCAAAGTGCATTAAACAGCTTTCCTTTCTGCACACACTTGTCTTGCAAGAAGGTCAGAGGCTATGTGAAAGCTGCACATGACATACATCTCTTCAGCCACCACTATCCAGTTTACTGGCACCAAAACTGGGCAGCTCCCATTTGGGAGAAGACTTCCAAGTACTAGACCTTCACAGCTGTTAGTGGTAACTGCACCTAGAATCATAAAGGATCTCAGCATCTTGAAGTGTTTCTGGTATGAGTTCATGCCTTAGCAAGACTTGATAGGGTCCATCAGGGAAGGAGTTTCAGTCAATAGTGATACAGCCCTACAAATATGAGAAGGTACTGCTGTTCTTAGCAGGTTACAGATCTCCTCTAGTTACCTATGTCTAGGCTGCTGAGCAAACAGATTGTAAAGTATTTCTAAACCACTTACACTGAGGTCTTCTCTTTTAAATATAATTCTCAAAAAAAATCATCACCTATCTCTCTAAGTCACTACAGGCGGCAGTTCAGAAATGAACTTACAGCTGATGACATGCAGAAGTTGGCTGCTGACCCAGTGCCATTAAAAGCTGCACCTATAGGGTAGGCACACCAACTTAAGAAGCTTTAAGCACTATTTTTGTCAGCAGGGGAATTAACATAAGGGAAATAAGAAAGAAAAGTGCATTCCCAGGCCTAGACACTTCTGCATATTCATACTTGCATGGGTTTGGTGCCCTCAAGTAATGAGTTGCAACATCCTCTGGAGATTGCTTGTTGAAGCCACTCACTCACTGGCAGATTTCAAGATTCTTGCACAAGAAAAGGTGGAAAGAGTAGTGCAGGTTCCTGTCTCTAGCAAACAGTTTTTTATTTTGGAGCATCTCCTGCACACCCTGACTTTAAAAGTGGCCAGTACAACAGTCTGAATGCTCATTTTATTCTATTCTTGGGAAGCGTCATGCTTTTCCATAATGCCCATAACAGGATAAAATGGTCATTCACATTCAGCAAGCCATTGCCAAATACTGCATACAGAAAAAGTGAAAGAAGAGAAGAAGCTACCACAGGTCTGTATTTGATCTAACTGGAAATACTGCTTAATATGAACCTTCTGACTGTTTCTCAGTTATCTGACCACATTTTGAGAAATACAACAGTAGTTCTTCTGGTGCACCAGGAAGCATAAGGGAGATAGATGGGACTTAGGGACAGAATAATTCATTGTTCAGAGACAAAAAAAAAGTTATTTGAATAATATTCCAAAATAAAATACAAAATAGCTACCTAACAAGATCTAGACAATTCAATATAACCGAGTCAGCTCAGACCATTCATGAAGAATCCTCAAACGTAAGGTAACTAACAAAAGACTGTGATTTAAGCAAAAAGTTAAACCTCTTGAGGTTTTTTAACTGTTTAAATACAGCTACACAGCACAATAACAATGATAGCTACATGTTTTCTATCAACTAAACCAGTTAAGTTGCAAGTCAGTTGCACAAAACAGAACTTTACTTGTTCCTTCTAAAAGTAAAAAAAAAAAACAAAAACTATCTGGGAAAGAAAGTTCCTCTAAGCTCTAAACGACATTGTGATCATAATTAATCTAATCCTAATTCTTTGAACATGAGACAACAGCAAAAAAGGTGATGCAGCTATTTGTGTTTCCTCTCCTGTGGAGGTCATGAGTGTATCTGCCATCACAAGACACAAAAGCCCCAGTTCCTGTCTGTACATACCCACATTCTGTCACTGCTGTTAGTCATACAGGGGGAAAGGAAAACAAACCATGTGGAAAGCTAGCTGAAGAAGGCTGGGAAGGGCTGAGCACCACCAAGTTCTTCTACCACACTTGGTCAGAAAGAGACTCTCATAACAGCCCAAAGACATCAAGAGACATAATAAGTCCTCAGGATGCAATGCAGACTCTAGAACGAACTGTGCTCTACTTACACTCATGGATTGAGAATCCCAGAGCAGCAAGAAACTGAATACTCATCCTTTTCCTTTCTGTTTTCCAGATAATCTGATCCTTTAGTTCTTCTACCGCACCATAAGTAATCTTCACACAGTTCTCTGAACCTAAGGCTCAGTAAGCATTACAGAGACTTCAGCAGATTCACAATGTAATCTAAATTTGATTTAATTTTCATACCTTAAAACTTCTGTCCTCACTTAATAAAATCACACAGAAATCTAAAAAGGCTCCTCAAATTCATATACTTTCCTTAATTTCAATTAAGCATCAATTAATTTCAATATCAGCAACTGATAATAGTTTCTATTTAGAATTTTCTACCACATGGTTCATTTCTGGGACTATTACACCAGAGTTACATAGTCACTGGGATATCATCGTATTACTCTTTGTCTAGGGCTACACTAGCAGACAGTATCAATACTAATCATCTTTTGCCATCAGAACACGATTAAAATAGGCTCAACTAGCAATGATGTCCTCCAGAAGCAGAATAAGTAGTTTTGTTGGAGGAACTCCTCAGGTCCTTCTACATAATCACACAAACATGCACACAAGTGTGCCTACATTTTTCTGCCATGTCAGGATGGCATTAGTTCACAGGAAGACAGCTGGAGTGTCTGAGCAGCAAGACATACTCACCTGTAAGAACATACAGAGCATAGTTTACAAAAACTACAGACAATTGCTAAATCTGCTTGTGAAACTGAACGATATAACCACAACTGCATCACTGAACAGGAGAGCCTAAAATTAGAAACACATCCCCAACCCAAATGGTAGAAATAAATATCAAAAGATGATTTAGCACATCTGTTGACAGAGTTGAGGTTTTCAGGGTTTAGAATACAATTCAATGCACTTGATGGACAAAAAGGAGTCTTGAAGCCACAAGTTTTCCAACTGACTTCAATTTAACTTTGTGTAGAAGCACAAACTTGTGAAATAAATAAGTATATGTGAAGCATCAGAAATGAGAAAGCAATAGACAAGAGGACAAGGTATAACAGACAACATTTAAAGCTACTACATTAACACTGACAGGGTATCACTTAATACAAACTGGGATCAACAAGTTTAGTGCACCAAGTGCTCAGTACTCCTTCACCTATGATAAGGTGACTCCAGGTGCTTTCCTAGCTTAATGCATTAATCTTACACCCAAAAAGACCAATGAAAAATGAGGCTGCAAAGAGCAAGAGAAATTAACTTAGGCATTAAATAGCCATTCTTACAAAATTAAGCAGCTAATTTGATGGTTTACACAGTTCATTAGCACAGCCCAAATTCACTGATTCTTCTGGTTTTTAAGAGTCTTTTATAGCAAAAGAGGAAGTTCTACATGCAATACATAACTGCATGGTTTTTTTTTACTCTATAGAGATAGACTGTTGGTGCTGTAATAGTTTCATATGTTAGCTTGAGCCTACTTCCAGCAAGTTAACAACAATCATCTGCTTAGCAACAAGGCCGGCTATTCTCTGAATCAAGTCTTTCTATATCTTGACTTTCCTTCTTTTAGTTCTCAAAGTTAGCTGTATATAAGTAGATGGGGTAAAAATTCTCATCTGTTGAGCTTTAGCTGGTGAATTTGCTCTAAAATTAAAAAAATACTAATCCAAAGGCTGATTTAGTAATTTACTTTTAGACAAAGTTTTGTTCTGTCACTAAAATATGGCTTCACTACAGCCCCTCCTACCGTGAGAATAGTCTCCATACAAGTGACAGGCTGTTACCCTTTCCTCTGTCTGCTCCCTAAATATCCATAAGCCCAACACAGATTGCGCATCTTTATCCTCAATGAACCAATTCCTCCAGGCCATGCACACACTCTCTAGCTCATCTCCATCTAAGCTTGTCTTAATCTACTTGGATGACTTAAGGGACACCCTAGAGCACCTGGCCAAGTTTTTAAAACAAGCATGCTAAACATTCAAATAAGTTCACACATTTTCTTTTCCATACTTGTAAAATATGGCCTAAAGGTTTGAGGATTTTACTTGTTGAAACCACATTAAGTTTATCGCCTGCCCAGTTTCTGCTTCCCCCACCCGAAGGCAGCTGGAGAGGAGAGGAAGAGAGGCCTAGTAGGGCTACAATGTCATTATAGATTTAGGAAGTGAAACTTGAAATGAGGCTAGGAAGAAATACATTTTATCCAGTATTTAAATGCTGTACCGCTTGAGTCTTCACGGCTGCCTCCAGGAGCTCTGGAAACAGCATGGGAAAGGACTCGACTTCATCTGTCGTTTTAGGCGCTAATAAGCTATTCTACTTCCTCAAAAAAAAAAAAAAAAAAAAAAAAAAAAAGAAAAAGGAAAAAACCAAAACCAAACAAAACAACCGCCACCAGCTCCAACACCCAAGCAGGAAGAATCAGCACAGACAGTCAGAACACACAGCACGAGTTTTATGCCTCCGCTCCAATGCCAGGTGCGGGGACTCGCCCGGGCACAAGCAGGTCCTCAGCCATTAATTCCGGTTTTCTCGAGTGAAGCACGCACCCAGGGGACTCCGCACTCTGTCAGGAATCCCGACGGCAGGCAGACACCCGTGGGGACTGTCACAGCCAAGCTGCCTGCCCACAGGGCGCTGTCCCACCGGGAGGCAGCGCCAGCCCCCACAGGAGCAGCCCCGCACCGGGGACCGACGCTCGCACCGCCGGCAGCCGCGGCATCCAGCGCGCCGCCCTCTCCGCTTGCACAGTTTGAGACTGCCGGGTAAAATCCTTAGGCTAAACACTTTTTAATTGTTCAAATAAACGCACTGAACTGCGCGGACCGAGCCGTAACAGCGGGACCGGGGAAGCCGTCCTCCCTGGCGGAGCACACACCCCGCCGCAAACCCCGGCCGGCAGGAGAGGGCGAGACGCTGCCCACTGAGAGAGGCGACGGCGACAGCGACAGCCCCAGCCCCAGCCCCAGCCCCACCCGCAGCAGCAGCCTGGGCAGTACCTTGGCTCGCAGGTCCCAGCTGTACTGCGGCGCCTTCTGCTCGCCGCTGGCCGCGTCCTGGCCGGCTCCCGCTTGCTGCTGCGGAGGCAGCTGGCCGCCCTGGGCCGGCTTCCTGCGGCGGGAGAAGAAACACCCCATGGCGCTGCTGCTGCCGCCGCCCGGCGGGGAGAGGCTGGCAGCGGGGAAGGGCTCGCCAGCGCCACGCCGCCCCGCCCCGCCGGCTTCCGGTTTTCTCCCGTCTCCCGTAGCGACCGCGACATTTCCCCCCGCCTCTCCCTTCCCCTTCCCCGCCCCGTCCCGCTCCAGCCATCGCCTCCCGCCGGCGGAGGCGCCCGGACGGGGCGGTGCCTGAGAGCGGGCGAGGCGCCGCCGGAGGCAGCGCACCCGCGGGGCTGGGGGGGCCGTGGGCAAGCGGACAGTGCGGTTTGTCAATGATCGCCATCGCTCCCTCGCCCCGGAGACGGTTCCCTCCCGCCCGTCCCGAGGGAGCGGCTCGGAAGAGGCGGTGGCTGCCCGTGAACCGAGCGCTCTACCGAGGTGAAACCTGTGTCCCGCACGGAGCCCTATGCGGATTCAGCTGTGGAAGTCGGAGGCAAAACGCCTGGTGCGGCGTGTAAATGCAAACGGACTAATCCTGCATCACGTAATTTTCTCGTGGACGCACCGGCGCGGTCCCCGCGGGACGCGTGCCACCGCCGTGCTCGCCTCCCTGAAAGGGCTGCCCCAGAAGACCCGGGGCACAGGACCCAGACTTCTTTCAAGTATTTCAGAGCAGCAGAAGCAGCAAGTAGCGACATGAGAACCCACAGCGTTCTGCTGCTTTGTGCCTCCCTTTGCAAATAGTCGGGCTTCCTATGTTGGGTTGTGGTTTGTGAGTTTGTTGTTTGGCTTGGTTTTCTTTGGCTGGTTTTTTTCCCTCAGAGGAAAAAACACACACTTTTTTTTATCAGACTGTCTGACCAGTCAAAAACATTCTTCCCGAGATTTTACAGATTTGAGTTCTGTGGTTGAGGTGAAATACTTCAAAATTGTCTCTGATGCTTTGTTCAGTTCCTTCAGTAGGAAGGGAAAAAAAAAACAAACCTGCTCTGTTGTGGGGTCCCTCATGGGCCGCACTGCAGATATTCGCACCCACTGTTGTCCTTTACATGGGCTACAGGGAAATCCTTGCTCCAGCACCTGCAATACCTCCATCCCCTCCTTTTTTGACCTTGCTGTTCACAATTGTATTCCCCACTTTTTTCTTCTCACTCCTCTCTCTCTCTCACTGATATGTAGTGGTTTTGCCCTTCCTTAAATGTGTTTTCCCAGGGGTGCCAGTCACCGGCAAGGCTCAGCCATTCCCCATGGTGGCTTTGTTGGAGCTATCTGGAAGTGGCAGTATCTGGCATGGGACAGCCCTGTTTCCTCACAGAGACCACCCATGCTGCCAGCACCTGGCCACGTACCAGGTCCATACCCACTAACAAAACATCAGAGATATTTCGTGTTAAACAAAGGATGACATTCCTGCTGCAGGAACAGAAGAGATGAGAAGCCAGGAAATGTGACAGAGCAGCGCTCTGCCAGTTGAGCAGGCTGAAAGGCTTGTCCAGCTCAGGGGCCCGAGGACAGCAGAAAGGAGGAAGTGAAACCAATTGCTCATAAATGGTTGCTAAGGAGGAGAGGTGACTGACACCCTTCTTGGCGTCATCTGTACTGCAAAACCGTATGCCTGGGCAGTAGTGAAGCCTGCTCTGAGCTTTTGAAGATACAGTTCAAGTCAATAGCTACCCTGAACTCCACCAAGCACAGTTTTACATCTCAGTTGAAAAGTGGATCTGCTCTATGAGCCATTTTCCTGGGTTTCTGGGACACTGGTTTGCTGATCTTCATCTAATCCTCTGTGCACCAGCTCTTTCCTCTGAAATTTTGTCTCAAACCAGGACACACAGTGTGTCCAGCTAGGATAGTTTGAGACTGTTTGAGAATGCAGGAGTCTGATACACCCTCACCTCTTTTAGCTCACTCTCTGGAAGTCTAACAGTCCTCCCAGCCCCCTGTGTATTTCATACAGATTAACAAAATTCTTCAGCCTTTAGGCAACCAGGCCCTTCTTTCTGTGCTTCCATTAAAAAAAGAATTATAATAGAAGGAACAAAAAGCAACACTTGATACATTTTTGTTAAAACTAAAATACCATTTAGTTAATCTAAAACTAACAAAATCTAAAACTATGTAACTGGAACATTGTTATCTCACATCAATTATTGGATTACCTGTTGAAACAGAAAATGTTACAGTCTGTGTGTGTAAAGAGAATTCTTTCCCTGCTGAGATGCATTCAGCTCTATAGTGAAAATATCTCACCACTGCTGTAGTAATGCTTCTGAAAGGTATTCAAATGCAAGAAAAATAAAGTTACTTTTACATTTACTAATGAGAAGATGCAAGGCAAATGCAAGGCAAATGCAAGTTTCAGAGTTGGGATTTTCCCATGTTGCCATGACCAATATACTTGTCCTGCAAAATTATCAGTCCCATAAAAATACAGAATTTTTTAATGACTGCAGCTGATCAGGAGAGGCCGTAGGTTTTATTTCTCTGGCATAACACAACCTCTCAAGCTCTAGGGTGTTTCCTGACACCAAAGCCCCAGAGCACTTATTCCTGAGCAAATTAATATGACTTGTCGTCTATGAACACATAACTTCTTAAGAAATTGCAAATGCGTAGTTCAGTTCTTCTTCTCTATTCATCTGCCAGCCAGACCCCACCCTCTTGGCTTCTGAGATTTGATACAATCATAGCCTGAAGTGTAGTAATACAAGATTGCAATAGTATTACAGTCACTACCAACCATGACTACACTCACCTTAATTTCAACAAACTGCTGTAATTAGTGATTTCCCTCATGGGGATGTTATGAAATATATCTAATTACAATCTAATACAAAGTTTTGTGATCTCCAGAAGGGGTATCTAGGTAACTGAGAAGTAGAACATTTTCTTTGTAAAGGTTCTATTCTAAGGTATTTGGTGAGAGAGACTTGCTGTATCAATGACTTCTGGGCACACGCAGCTCGCAAGGAGCTGTTCAGATCTCTGCTGTCCTTCCCAGGGGAGCGTGATGCCATTGCCAAGGCAGATGGGCAAAGCACCTGCATGGGCTGTGTCTCTGTATGGACTGGCTCTTATCCCCATGTTGCCTGGAAGTGCTTTCATGCTCACAGATAAGTTTCTAACTCACTTTTCTCCTTTTGTTTGACACTCCTCTGCATTGCCCCAAAAGAACAGAGAGGGAGTTCTCAGTAAATATCAGGACCTGGAAACCTGCCCAGGTCTTGAGCAGGTATCTTAAGGAAGCAAGAGCTCGCTGTGTGCGCATCTGCACTTCTCCTATCGTAGGTTAGAATCTGTTTGTCTTGGTGGTGTTGGAAGCTTGACAAAATGCACAAAGCCAAACTCTCACAGCCTTCTTTTTAATGAGATTCTTTGTATTGTCTGTGTGTCTCTTAAAGCTCTTGTGTCACACCTTTGTGACAAAATCGAAGTGCGTTTTGTTTAAAGCATGTTTTTAATCCCATTGGTTATAGATAAGACCTTGAAAATATAATTTCTAAGACATGACAATAAAGAAGACAAAAGAACTTAAATACTATTACTTTCTAAAAGCTCCTTTCATGTTTTTTATCAGGAAAGATTATGAATCTTGTGTTTGGGATCCTAGCAACTTATCTAAAATTGGTATAAAGTTTTGAAAAGAATTCCTAGTTAAGATTAGATTAACCTATACTCATACAAAATTGTGAATTACAGATGAATCCTTCCACAGTATTAAATTCCTTACACAGTATTCAACAGAAGGGAAGGGAAGGATACTTTACTGCTGGGTTCACTCTCTGAGGCCATGTTTTCACACACATTTAAGATAGAACTGTCACAGAAAGCATCCCTTGCTTCCAGCAGCTTATTTAAATCTCCAACCACCTATGCAGTGGGACAGCACAAATATTTGCATAGACTCAGTAAACTATGTTGGGAAACAGATGAATGTGTAAAACAACCATTTCAATCTGACATCTGTGCATTTCAGTCTCATATATCTTTTTTCCTTCTTTCTTTTTTTTTCTTTTTCAGAAGTAGATGATGAATATACAGACTAGGATTTTCACAAAGAGTCATCATATTGTGAGATCATATTGGTCTTTTTTGGTCTCCTTAGCAGATTCTCTACTGCTTGAGATACTTCCAGACTGAACACTAAGAGAAGCTAGTCTGCAACTTGAGACCGGGTGGAACAAATAATATGGCTAATTTTGTGACAAGATGTACTAGAATATTTTTTGCATTGCTAATGGTGATTTTTGGACTAATGTCCTCCCCATTTTCAAGCAATATATGGCTTTTCAGCATCTCCTTGCATACAGAAGTTAGCCCTGGTTACCAGTAACTGTGCTGAATCACATTACCGATGGTCAACACTCTTTTGTTGTAGTTTCTTGGGTAGTTGTCCCCATCATAGAATCTGTGATACGCAGCTTTATTCTAGGGTTCTTTAAGTGGGGACAATGGAAAGGTGTGCCTGTGTCCCAGGTTACTGTGAACTTAGCTGATAGGACAAGGAAAAGCACAAAGAGCCAAACTATATAGTTAATGTTTGCTGAGTTGTTTGTTCAAAAATTACCTTCCACATACCTCCAACAAAAACTACTTTCCCTGTAAGAAACTACATCTTGTCGACAGATCTCTTCCTGTCGCTGCCACTCGGAACCAAAGTGAGCAGTGTTCTGTGCAGTACATGAGATGCAGACAGCATAGTATTTAAAATCATTCTTAAAAGGCACCACATAGAACTACAAATCATTTTAGAAGTGTTTTTTGCTGAAGGTCCAAATAGTCAATGATTTTTAAAAGGCATAAATTAAATATTGTTGCCTGAAGGAATGAAATACTATATCCTAATATTAGCATAAAGGACAGCATAATGCACAATACAAACCGCACACTAATTCTGAACTTTGCTTCAAGCCATCTCTGAGACAGAAATTCTGCAGCTGGAAAGGTCAATTGGCTTAAGGGCTGCTAATGTAGTGGGTGCAGTTACTCAAACAGAGCACAATTAAGTTTTCAGCTATAAACCATGTGCTTATGAAACACTTACAGGTTGATAGATCTCACACAAAAGTCTATATCTGAGATCCAGCTTTGTAATATGAGGAGAGCTGCCAAAATGAGGGTATTGCCCAACATTCAGGTTGCCAGAAAGCCTTGTGTTCCATCTGAGCCTCTAGCTGAAGCAGACAGACCCTTCAGTTAAATGTTAAATGAAAATGCAATGCAGTTACATTAAATTTTATGAAGTGTATCTCTTTAGTACATGTTTAATAGGGCAACAATTCAGATAACAAGGTGCAGTGCTGATTCAGCAAGGCATGTGTGCACACGCTAAAACCTACAGATTTCAGTGGGATTTGAGGGAATGCAAAGAGTTGGGCACATAGTTAAAATTAAGATGGGTTTTAACAGCTTGCTGCATCATAGCCCAGCAGCCCTTAAATTTTTCCCAAGCTTAGAGTTCTTCTTCTTCTTCTTTTTTTTTCTTTTTTTTTTTTTGGTAAAAGTGAGAGGTTCTCTGATTCCCCATGAATCTGAGTTAAAATTGACAAAATCATCATTTAGCATCTGTCTCCAGTTACATCTATTTATCCTTTGTCCAGGTCTCTAGCATCTGACATTGGGGTGCTCAGTGGAGCATTGTTGCAAAGGCAGGGTCATAGAAAGTTTCCCTCTGTCACAGTCTTAATGCAGAAATGTCAAGAAAACACTTGGTAAAGGTGACTTGCTCTTATCACTTGGCGTTTTAGAGACTTTTTTACTGTACGTTCTATTTCTTTAGTGGGGGTGTTTCTTGCTTCGTGTCTGACATAATTCCAATCCTCTTTCACTGTTGGTTTCAGCTGCTGCTGTGGCACAGAAAAAGGATTGTTGAGACCTGGGGAAGAAGCTGTCCTCCTAATTCTGGTGCAGCAGACCATGACAAATGGGTAACTGGAAGTGGCAACATGTTAATTTGCTATTGCATAATTCATCATAATTTGTCTACCTGAAGTTTCATTTTACATTGTTGCACAGGTTATTGGTGCTCTTCCAGTTTGAAGCTCTTAGCATTAGTTTTGTGGGACGTCTTTATCTATGGCACCAACCTGCCATACATATTGTTCTTGTGGGTGTGGACAGTGGCTGCCTGATGCTCCCAGTGAGACTGACAAAAAGTGAAAAAAGTGGGATCATCAACAAAAATATAGAGGACATCACTGATCTGAAACTTGTAATCCTGCCAAAATATACTGAAGGGCTGCAGTAAGGCAGTAGTCTGCCTACACTAACTCCAGGGAATTACACAGGAATCTATAAGCCTGAACAACTCTTACACAGGTTGAGACTTAATAAAATTTCATCAGCATAGTAATGAGCCAGTGAAACAGATCTAAACCGCACATTTAAATATTCAGTGTTAACTGTGAAAAAATCCTGCTATTAAAGTAAACAAACACAGGATTCTATTTGTTTTGCCTTTTTTTCCCTTTCTGCCTTTCAGCAGAATGTGCAATAAACATTCTAGAGACTGTTTTTGGAAATAGTGCTCTGTCACTGTAAGGCTCTGAGGAATAAATTAGTTAAAATGTTGATAATACAAAATAGCAAGAGATACTGCAGAGACAGCAGATGGAAAGAAAATACCGAAGTAATTATTATTGGGAAGAGATTAAACTCTAGAGCTTGCTTGGCTATTAGGAAGACTCACACTAAGACTGGTTTTCAAATAATGTATTTTTCACTGAAGGAGCAAAAATGTTCAGTACAGAAATCCATAAATAAAATGCTCAGACACAGAGAAACTGGAGTGGAATGAAAGATATGTCCTCTTCCAGATAGACTAATTTACTAGAGAGAACTATAAATTCTAATATTGTGAGGTGAAATCCCAAAGGAATCCTGTGATTATAAACAGGGTTAAGTACACTACACACAACCTTCACGTAGTTAGGCAAATTGGTCCAGAGTTGAAAGTCAAAAGAGGGGAAGCACAGCCAAGACATGAGAAACTGATGCAGAGCTGGTCACTGAGCAATGTGAAAATGGTGAATATCTTTGATTTAAGGCAAATTAAGTAATTTCTCATTCAATCTTCTGCTGGTTTGATGATTCTCAATTCTTCTCTTTTTAGGAGCTCAGGTTTATTCAAACTGCAGTAACCTCTCTGAAAATTTTCATCTAGAGAGGCATCAGTACAAAGCCAAATTAAAAAAAAAACCAAAAAACCAAAATCCAACAACAATAGCTGAGTTTGGGACTCACACTTTACTCTGTTTCAGACCTATTGAGCAGGACCTATGTACCCAGAAAAACAATCTAATAGTTGTCTCTGGTTTTAATCATATAAGGAAAAATCTGTTTCTCCTGTACTTCTGTTAGTGGCTGAACATCTTCAGTACAGGCAAATGATCACAAAGTGCCTCTTTTTTTTGTTTTTTGGTTCACAGTACTCACTGGAATCTGTTCTTGCCAAACAAACTAGAGCCTTGGGTAGACTTCCTCAGCCATAGAATGGTAGGTCTATTAGTTAGATATGGGGCTCTGAGTTTGTCACCCAAAGCAATCTTTTTGTAGGCCGTGGAAAAAAAGTAGGGATGGCAATTCATCTCAGATAAGCATTTTTGGATGGTAGCTAACCAGACCTATCTCAACTTCCAATTTTTTTTCTTAGTAAAGCAAACAAAGAGTGAAGAACACAGACATAGACACCAAAACTTTAGGCAAGGCTGTTTTAGGTTAATCACACGTCTTATGTTCAATTGTTTGTCATTGATTATTTCCAGGAGTTTTCTCTAAGTTATAGGTGCTATACATAAATGAAACCACAGCCAATGCCAGGAATGGCTTACATCTGGAAAGCAGCTAAGTCAAATCTGCTCACACACACAATAAAAGGTCAAATCAATTCACACATTAGAGAGTGCCTGCTATAACAATTCAGCTTCAAACAACTGGTTAAAATACACTCATTCGTTATTTATAAAGGTGACATATCTATTGAGATAAATATAGTAAGTAAATAACCCTGGATCATACCCTGAAACAAATCCGTTTAAGATCTTATTCAGGCATACAAAAAGATGTTAGAATTTAAATGAGTTATGGTAAACACAATATTAATTTTCTGGATTAAACTGGCTTGAGGTCGATTTTTTGCATTGACTATTTAAAATTATTTATTTTTAAAATAATTCGCTTTTAAGTCCCTCTCTATTGACACACCAAAGGACTAAAGAGTGAAAAATAGAAAGCAACAGGAATATAATTAGAAAACATCAAAATAGCCTGGTGCCATGAATGTAAAAGAAGTGCACTAGAGAAAACCCCAAACACCAGAATGTGAGTGAAAACAAACTTAAGAGCAAATGAAACAAAGTATGTCTTCCATAATGAGCAATTGCACTTTATCAAAATGTGGGCGCATCTCTCTCAGTTGTAGCAGAGCACTGAAATAATTTTGTTGGATGGGCTGTTGGGGGCTGACTCATTGCACACTCTGCACGTCTCGGGGCCAAAGAATTGGATGTTTGAGAAAGGAAACTATGGGAACAGGCTCGATGGCTTTAAAGATCCTAAATTGCCTGTCTCAGGGTGTCCAGCAACCTCCTGTTTGTTGCACCCAGAGGCTGAATCAGCAACTCAAGAGAGAAGGTTTCTCCAACCACTCCTGTGGGAAAGCCTGGCTTCCACAGTTGATTTGGTGTTCAGTGTCTCCTGTTGCCACACTTGTTGCCATTTCCACCTCATCTTCATGACAATAGTTTCTTTCTGGCAGACCTAGTCCCGCCTTTCCCTGCTGCCAAAGTTGATATCCCAGGCAGCAGGAGCAGATAATTTCTAGCTTCTTTTTCATGCTGTAGGGATTCTAGACCCTCTGAGAGGATGTCAGCTGCACCTCTTCAATGAAATAGAAACCACAAAAACAGAGAATCAGAACATTATTCTTCTGCTGATGTTAACAGAAGTCCTTACTCCTCTTTGACTTTCTGAGTCACTGCAGGGAAAGTATTGCCAGTTTTACCTTCTGGTTCTCATTGTCATTCCTTCTTGCGCAGTGTTTCCATAATCCTTATTTCTCTACATGAAGGTAATAGAAGGTGGGCTGGTTTTGGCCAGGATAGAGTTAATTTTCTTCATAATAGCTCGTGTGGGGCTGCGTTTTGCGTTTATGCTGGAAACAGTGTTGATAGCACAGGGATATTTTCCTTATTGCTGAGCAGTGCTTGCACAGAGCCAAGGCCTTCTCTGCTCCTCACCCCACCAGGGAGGAGGCTGGGGGTGCACAAGGAGTTGGGAGGGGTCACAGCCAGGCCAGCTGACCCAAGCTGGTCACAGGGATATGCCACACCATAAGGTTTCATGCTGAGGATGTAAAGCTGGGCAGAACTAAAAAAAGAGGGGGACATTCAGGGTGGTGGCATTTGTTTTCCCAAGTCACTGTTACGTGTGATGAAGCCCAGCTTCCCTGGAGACGACTGAACACCTTGCTCTCCATGGGCAGCAGTGAATTAACTGTTTTGTTTTGCATAGTCTTTGCTTTCCCTATTAAACTGTCTTTGTCTCAAGCCAAGAGCTTTTTCTCTTTTACCCTTTTGATTCTCTTCTCCACCCCACTGTGGAAGGAGTGAGCAGGTGGCTGGGTGAGGCTGAGCTGCTGGCTGGGGTTAAACCATGACACCAGGAAAGATTAATGATGATGTGTTATTAGTTGACACTGAAAACATTGCTGCAAAACATTCGCTCTGCTGAGTGTTTGGAATTTTTGCTGAATTAAAAACTTTTCTCATTCTTACCCTGGAAATGAGCCAAAATTGGGGCTGGCGTAAATCTGGCAGTAAGGTGGGGTAGAGCAGCACAGAACTATCGCATATATGATAGTTCTTCTGTGATCTTGGCTTTTACCCAGCAGCATGAAACTGCTATGAGTGGCTTTGACAGTGCCTTGGGCTTAATACCACTAGAGGTCATGAGATGTACTTATTATCTAAGCTGCTTTTGAAAAACGCTCTAATATCCACATGTAGGAGATGTATTTGTACTCATGGCATCTGCAGACACTGCTCTGGCCTCTGGATGTCCCAGTTTGCATGCAAGTGGTAACTACACCACAATAGAGCACCCCACCTGTTCTACTGCCCAAACCTGGAATTCATCTCGACTAGCACACAACAGGGGAAGCACAAGGAACAGGGAATATGCAAATAATATTAACATGAAAAGCCTTCTTTATAGAATGAAGTACTCTATTTACTAAAATAAGGAATAAATAGGTAAAGACAGTGCAATATAACATCAAGTCCTTCCTTACAATACTGTGGCATCCATTCCTACAATACCAATTATGTCTGACCTGACTTCTGTGATGCTGATTCCACTAACACATCTGTCTTGGATGTCTCCTATCTTGGGGTTACAGACTGCAGTTATACGGATTGCACCTCAAAGCAGCTGACAACTACTCTCTGCCTTTTGATTTCAGTCTTTTACATCTTCCTCCTCTTTGCCTTTGGCCAGCAGCCTAGCAATCAACTGAATAAATACACCCCTATCTGCATCATCCACATGAAAGCTCCATGTCCAATAATCAGGTTTTAGGGAGCTGTTAGATGTCTCATTCTGGCACAACTTGGCCCAGACCTATTATCATAAGTTTTCCAATAAATGCAGATCTGTGGTGAGAGCGCTCAACTGTTGAAGCCAGCATGTTTTCCTTTAGAGCTTCCCATTGGTATTAGCCAGAATCCACCAGAAGCTAAAGCTTGCTCAACAGCACTGCCTGACCAGCAAAAATCTGCTTATTCTTGGAAAAGAACAACCAGCTCCCAGTGCTGGCATCATCTGCTCTTGTTTTGGACTTCTGTCTAATTCTCATCTTTCAGCTAGGCAGCCACTTCTGCCTCCCTAGCTCAGGGTTCTCCCAAATTGTGTGGAACCTAAAATGAGCTGGTATTAGTCAATCAGGTATTTCATTTCCACAGTAATAAAAATTTACAATTAAATTTGGTTTTGAAACACCACTCTCAGACTTTTGCCAGTATGGAAAACTCTGGAGATAAATATTGTTGCTAAATTAGATATTATATGCATAATCTCATAACTGATAATCTAATCTCATTTTATCATCTATTGATAATTTAATCAATGTCTATAAATGTCTGAAGGCAAATTGTAAAGAAGATGGAGCCAGGTTGTGCTCAGTAGCAAGACCAAAGGAAATGGACACAAACTGAAACACAGAAGGTTCCCTCTGACCATCAGAACACAGTTTTTACTCTGAAGGTCACTGAGCACTGGCACAGGTTGCCCAGAGAGGTTGTGAAATCCCCATCCTTGGAATTGTTTAAAGGCTGTATGAACATGGTCCTGGCCAACCAGCTCTAAGTTTCTACTTAAGCAGGGGGGTTGGGCAAGATGGACTGCAGGGATCCCTTCCAACCTCAGCCATCCTATGCTTTCTGGCCAGTTAGCTGACATTCTCTCTCTCCCTTAGTTATTTCTAATTTGTGCAGAAAATTGCTTTGATTATATGAATTGACTGTAATAATTCAGCTCTTTTAGCAGAAATAGAGCCTAGAGCAGCCAAGTGATACCTTCTTACCTCTAGTTATACCTCAGCCTCTAGGCTTCTTTCAAAACTGCAGAGCAGCTGTTGTCCAGCATGATGGGAGTCACTTATCCATGGGTGTTTTCGGATCTCATATTTCTAGCAAAACTCATTTTCCTGTAGGAGAAACTAGAAGTTTCCTGTTTGATCACTTCTTTCCAGCACAAGAGCAAAAATAAGCCCCTTCAGACATAGCTTCTCAAGACAGATCTAACCTTTTTCTGTTCAATGTCTCACCACAGCACCTCTGGGCTGCCTAATTCAGATGAAGCTGAGATACTTAGCATAACTTTACTGACTAAGATCCATTTTCTAGCCTGTGCAATGCCTACAGGCATACATAGTGAGCATAGTCAAGATTTAATGAAGCATAATTTTGACTTTCTATTTCTCTATCAAGAAGAGAACAGGGGTTTTGGTTTTCTTTTTGTCATAAGGTTTGGTATAGTTGTGTAGATATGGAATAGAAATATTTTACAACAAATTTGAATGCCACAACAATGTACCCAAATTTTTCCCAATCTTTCCTCCTTTAAGCTTCTGAACTGCATTCAGGGAAACCTTTTGCAGACACTATTTCTGGTAGTGCTCAGGTGACAGCTGTCACTGATAGAGCATCTACGTGCATGCTTGCAGTTTCAAATGATGTTCACATAGCCCCTTCTTTTGTGCACAAGGTCAAATCATAATTTGATCACAAGTCTCAACTGAGGCTGGCTTACTCTTTTCCAGAATGTTTTTTCAGACTCTTCTGGCACAGTTGAGTTGTGGCACTTGTTGAGCTGTGATATTCACTTGATTTAATATTTATGGGGAACATGGTGGGAAATGATGAGTGATGAGAAGAATGATTGCTTAGCTTCTTCTTTGAGTGATTACAACTTTGAAAGTCATAACCCTGATGCAAAGGGTAATGAACTGCCTTCTTCTGAGGAAAAAAAGACAATTTGCTTTGCCCCTAGTAGAATGACACTTGCTGATATCACACACAGCTAGAAGGGGAAATAAATCTGTTTGAGTACAAGGGAGATGACAGAGCACTCTTACATAGATAAAATTTCTAGTCATATCCCTCTCAGACACCCTGAAATTTTACCATGACTCAAAAGCTGTAAGATGTGACTGCACAATGAGTGACTACTGCATCTTGCAAATAGCACAAAACAGCGTTTACTCTAGCTAGACTTTGTCTACTGGAAAGGCTAATTATGATTTCCACACTTGCATTGATGGAAAATGGCAGTTCTGACATTTTCTCAGCTATATGACACCTCTGCAGAACTAGTACAAGCAGAGAAATGTGTCACAATTGTTAGCACTTCCAACAAGCTGGAAATTTGAAAAGAAATGGTTTTCAGTAAAAACATGACATGTTCTTCAGAATTCAATTGCAGAACACTTAGTTGTCTTTAACCTCACATCTCAATAGGGCATGTTTTATGGGATCCTGGGGTATGTGGAGGTCTTACACGGGCACAGGAGAGTTGCCCACAAGATGATGCCACTGGTGCCAGAAGTTAGCTATAGGTTCAAAGTGGGTTGCCATTTTAAAACACAGTCATGGGAGGGTTTGGCTTAAAAGGGAAGAAAGGAGAAAAAAGGGGGAGAAAGGAGTGTGGTTGACACGGCAGCTGCACTACAAGGCTGACCTGACAGCTAATCAGCTTGCTACTGCACTCTGGATTAATGTGCTAGAAAATGTGAGTGTGCAAAGGCACTTGCATAAACATGCCATGTATTAAGATAAGGATTTGTTTGATTTTCCATTTTTTATAAGCCCAAGCAACAGCAAGACCTTTTTCTACCAGAATCAGTCCTACAACTGCATGTTAGATCAGTGAAAATCTCAAAACTCCTGCTTTCAGCAGCACAAAGGGCCAGTCTCAACAGACTTGCATAATACAGAAAAGATCTCAATAGAGTGACAGTTCTCCAGTGTGACTGACAAGGAGTGGATGATGTTACCACCAACAGCCGGAGAGAGAGCAATTGAAGATAGGACGTTGCATTTGCCTTACATGACATTATTTAACTCTGGGAATAAGAATAAACCCGAAGTGTGTATCAGTTCATGTGATAACAATGACTTTCTTGATGAATGAAGCTATGAAAATGCTGAATGGACTCTTTGGTGGTGCTTCTGGCAGAATGAACATTTTAATTAGACAAGACTGGTAGGCAAAGGGTAGGCTGAACCATATCAGTCTCTATGGTGTTTCGGCCAGACTCAGTCCTGCGAGTCAATTACCAACTATGTGCAAATGTAAATATTTATTAGCATTTAATACAAAAATCCTCCTGCATCCCTCCAAGTATGGCTGAATTCTGTTGAATGGCTATATTTTGTCTTCTTACCTATTTCATTATTATCTTATAGTTTGAAGCTTTTTATACCTCTGTTGTTATCAACAACACCTGAAGTGTGTTATCAGCACACCTCATTGCTGCTTCAAGATGGGCCTCTCAAAGACCTCTGCCTGGGTCCAGATCAAAATTAGCAATGGATAGAAAGCAGGAATATAATCAAATGACAGTTTCGCTAAGCGGGCAGGCTGACTTCTGCAACATACGTGGTGGCTGTCAGGCAGAGGTCCCACCTGTAGAGTACATGAAGTTTTAGTGCAGAACAGCTTGGGAAGGCAGGTGGAGGCTGCCAAAAAAAGTCTGGAACAATAACTGCAACTGCAGGGCTCTTACAGTGGTGGATCTTCCCCTTGAGGTGAGATTACTGATGCTCCTAATGGACTGAAAACAGCATGGAGACATGGCAGTTACACCACAGCAAGGAACTGAGCTGCGCCAACGCAGCTCTCTTAGGAGCTAGCCTGGTTTACAGAGATGTATAAAGGAGCTCAACTCGATACCTTTTTTCCTTAGGTGATAGCATACGCTCCAGATGATGCTGTTTGAATCAGTTTAAGTATTTATGCACCATGATACCAATCTCTGAATGTAAAGAGATAGCAAGTTTTAGCCTGTATGAACCAAATATGCTCTGCATATCAAGTTCCCTGGCAATAACTTATTAGATGGAACACAGAGTTGAAGAGAAGTCAATTACATCACTATTAAACTTTGATGCTCTACACAGACAGAAACAATCATGCTCTCATCACCATTTTACATACAGGATTTAGTTACACCCACACAGTCCAGAGAAAGAATAAGCTGTACTCACTTTTGCACACAACAGTAGTAAACATTGTATTTTAAATTTGGTAAAAATAACTGGGGAAAGATTCCTAGGACAAGGTGATACATCTACAAGGCTACAGAGGGATGACAGCAGTGAAAAAGCCTGGTAAATGTGAATGTGGGAGTTCAAGTCTTGAGCTGATGGTAGCACTGACACATCAAACCATGGATGAATGCTTTCCTCCATAAACAACAGAGTTCAGCTGGAAAAAAAAAAAGGAAAATTTGTCTATTATCCTTAAGTATTAGAAAAATGCCTAGATATTTCTTGTTGTTGTGTGGAGAGCAAGAGGCACTGTGTGTAGTGAACTGCAGAAGGATAGAACACAGGTTACTGATGGAAGACTTGGCAGGAAGTAACTTAAGACCCTGACAACAGCTCAGCTGAGAGGTGGATAAAATTACATACACATGGAAATTGTCTCCTTAAAAAGAGCCCTCACATAGTGACAGACTTTGCCCAGCACTATGCAGTACACAAAAACCAAATCCACAGAGGAGAGCCTGTTGTTGCTATCCAGTTTTTTATTTTACAACTTTATTAGCATCACACACTTAGCACTGTAGTGCATAACTCCAGTCTGCTATGATGCCTGTAGGTTGTTATAGCCCTAAGATATATGTTACATTGTATGTAGATTGTATATCTTAAAGACACACAGTAAAGATTTAGCAGGATAATGCTCTTATTATACCAGAAATGTTAATTTTGAAGATGAGATTTAATACAAGTCAGCCTTGAGGCAGTAATTTTTAATGGTTCACATAGGTTTAAACCTAGGTCTTCAAGGCAAATTATTTCTTTTCATCTCTAAGAGGTTTACAAATGACAGCACTATCAAAGTAAGCTTTCAGCCCTTCACAATCAAATATCTAAATACAATTGCACCTAATTACACTGGATTTTTAAGGTTGTTAAGGAGAGTTTGCATAAATACTGCCTTTAAAAGGACTACATATAAATAGAAGTGTAGATTTACATAGCTGTCATCTTGAAATATTTATAAAAGGGAATTTCTAAAAAATAGCATATGACACAAAGACAATTCCAGATGCATTAGCAGGAGAAAAAAGTTTCTTGTAACTAGAGCATCCCAATAAATAACCTCAGAAACATGGCAACCATGTTAAGAAAGAGCACAACACTAAAGCAGATAAGATCTGGCATGTAACTAATTAAAGATGTGGCCAAAGTTACTGTGCTTTCTTTTTATGCAAAATAATGGCTAAAAATACATGTTAGATGTTGTGATTGAAAATAACTCTGGGAGAAAGGCCCCAGGAGCAGAAATGTCAGCACTGCTTACACCACCACTGGAGGCTGGGTGGTATTCTTCTGGTAGCCAAAGGCAAAGCACTCTCCTGCCGAAGCTGATAAAACAAAAAACCAAAACCAACAAACCAATAAAACCCCAAGAGAAAACACAAATCCAGTTTCACAGCTGTTTATATTTCTTTAAACCCAAACACTTTCACTGCTCAATGTTTCATCTGTTTCATCTTTTAAAGAGGTTGTGACTCAAGAAAAAAAAATAGCTAAAGAAGAAAGTGCTGATTTTGGGTTACTTGCAAAAAGTGACTTTTCTATCCTTCCCCTAACTCGAGATGATTTTCACAGAGTGAAAACATGCTCTTTTTCTTTTCAGAAAAAAAAAAAAATCAAATGAAAATTGCTGACTAGCTCTGTATTAATTTCCTACAATTGCCTTGTTTCCTAGAAGCAAATGCCCATTAGGATGTACCTGGATGAAAACCTCCAAGTTAGCAATTTGTGTTTAGTAAGTTTTCCTATGTCTTATTAAAAAAAAAAAAAAAAAAAAAAAAAAAAAAAAAAAAAAAAAACCCCCCCACTTTTCTTTANTTTTCCTATGTCTTAATAAAAAAAAAAAAAAGAAAGAAAGAAAGAAAGAAAAAAAAAGAAAAGAAAAAAAGACGACAGCGCTTATTTCCTGCCAGATCTCACGGGGCAGGTAATCTCAGGGCCAGCTGAGCTCCTGGCCCAGCTCGAGCCCGGCCATGGGCAGGGCGGGCTCTGGGGTGATGATTTCCAGCACCACCCCGGTGCAGGAGCCGCTCACAGGTTCGCTCTGCACCGCGGGGAGAGAGAGCGGCGCCGGAACCGGCACCGGCAGCGCAGCTCTGCCCGCGCCACCGAGGCGGCACCTGGAGCTCCCGGAGCAGAACCAGCCCCGCGGAGGCGGAGGGAAATCTCGCCCACCCCTACACCTCCGCCGGGCGGGGCTGGCCGGGCCGGGCACGGGGGAAGCAGCGACACCGCGTCCTCACGGCGGAGCAGCATTCGCCGCCCGGCCCAGGCAAGCGCCGGCGGGGCTGCGCCTTTAAGGGGCCGGGGGAGGCGGCGGCGGGCGGGCTCCTGCGCGCTGGGGCCGCTCCCTCCCGCCGTCCTTCTGTGCCTTCCCCGCTCCCTCCCCCGCCGGCCGGGCGGGCGGTGGGCAGTGCCCGTGGGCCGCCGCCGCGGGAGTGGGACGGGGCGCCGCGGCATCCCGGCTCCCGCAGCCATGGCCGAGCCCCTGCGCCGCCGGCTCCAGCTGCTCCCGCTGCTCCCGGTGCTCCTGCTGGCAGCCGGGGGGCTGCGAGCGGCGGAGCGGAGCGGCGGCGGCGGCAGCAGCAGCAGCAGCAGCGCCATGGAGGAGCTCGCCACCGAGAAGGAGGCGGAGGAGAGCCACCGGCAGGACAGCGTGAGCCTGCTCACCTTCATCCTACTCCTCACCCTCACCATCCTCACCATCTGGCTCTTCAAGCACCGGCGTGTCCGCTTTCTCCACGAGACCGGCCTGGCCATGATCTACGGTGAGTCCCGCCGGGGCCGTGGCACCGCCCGCGCCTCAGCCCCCGGTGGCAGCCCCGGCAGGTGCCGGAGGGGCGGGGGGCGGCGGGGGGCCCGGTCCCGGCCGCGCCCCTCCGTGCCACCGGAGGAGCACCGAGCCGCTGCGGCTGGCGGGCGGCAGCTCCCGGGTAGGCCAAGCCCCGGGCAGGAGAACCCCTCGCCGCAGAGCCCGACCGTCTCTGCCGGTGTTCCTCCATCCGCTCCCCTCGCCGGCGCGTTTCCTGGGGTTGCGGACAGAAGGACACTGAGGGGGGACACGCGGTGCGCAGCCTCCCGTGCGGCAGCGGAGCTGTTTCCTGCGGGAAGGTGTGCCCCATCGCCGTGTCCGTGCTGCCGGGGACAGCGCTCCAGTGACCCTCCCCTGCAGAAAGGCAGCTCGCCGGCCGTACTTCCAGCACCATGGAGTGCCGAGCCGCGCAGGTCATCGCAGAGATGACTTTGGGAAGAGCCATCGCGCTGCCCTCGCCGTGCTGTGGCCGCACCACGCGGAAAGGAGCGCGTTTAGCTGCCGGGTTTGCTCCCTGGCTGTCGGCGCGCTGCTGTCACCGGCGGCCCGCGTTTGCGGATCCCGACTGACCGCAGTGACACTGACCAGACACCCTGACGCTGCCTGCGGCTCATCCCGAGCCCTCCTGGTGGAACGAGGGCTCTAATGAGTTGAGTTCGCCCACTCCAGGCCCCTTTTCTCGGTGGATGTGAGTAAAGGAAAAGTAAATCCCTCAGGAGAAGCTGTGTATCTCCTCCGCGTTGTGGGGCTGATGGTCCAGAGGAGCTGGGCTCTGCAGGATGATGTTAACCGTGCTGGTCTGCTCTCCCTGGTGCTGTCAATGCCTGGCACAGAGGGCGGCAGGTGAGCCTGAGCTGGGGATGCAGAGCCCTCGCTCCGCGGGGAACTCCGCGGTTGTGCTCGGTGCGCAGTTTGCTACGCAGACCATAGTGGGCTATGGTGAGGAGCAGCCATCCATTTGAAAAATTATTTGTCTGCTGGTGATTGGCTACTGCCATAAGCTCCGGGAGCACTTCTCCTTGGCCAGTGGAGTCTGTTCCTGCTGAACCGTGTGAAACACCTGCCCGATGCTGGTCGGGATAAGCATATTTAGAGTAACCACACATGAGAAATTCAGCACTTGAGGGGAGAGGAAGAGTGAAGCATTTCCTCCTCTAGGAGTACTACTGCTCTTGAGAGCTATGTGATTGCTTGCAAAGCAGTGGAATTTTCCTCTGCTTATGCTTCCCTTAAACCATCCCAATTTGTTCTTAGTCACTGATCTCTTTGCTGCACTGCTGTGTACTTCACATATGCTCATTGCTGAAAACCGACAAATTAGCAACTGGGCATATAAGTAAGTTATGCACTGGCACGATAATGCTTAGCAGCTGAAGAGTGCCCAGGAGACAGTAGATTAACTGTCTGTATTGATTGGAAAAGAGACAAGGAAGGTGGTATTGAAGATGTTTAGATAGTACCCTAGTGTTGCCACCTTTGGAAAGTTCATTTATGATGTTTTATGATCATTTTATTGGCTTAGTTTATGCTGAAAATCTTGTGTATGTGGGTGTGCTAATGCATGCAGTGCAAGTGTCAGGGCATCGAGGGCATTTGGATACGTGTTTTGATGAGCTGCGTGGGAAATGAGAAATTGTTCAGCTGGAGAGATTCTGCCTCTCATTAAACTCAAATTAGTTTGCTCTAACATGCAGTTCCTGATCTGTGAAAGAATTGTAAGGTTCCCAGTTTGATATGCAGATGCTGAAAATTTGTCTTAGGAAAGGCACTATGCTGTATTTCTTTCAGCCCCACTGTCAGCATCCAAAAAAGAGTAATTGGCTCAAAGTATTACATTTTCTAGGTGTGCCCTCACTTAAATAATTTTGCTTTCACAGGTTGTTCCTCAATATACTTGCTTTCAAATGAGTCCTCTTATTACATCAAAATATATGCTGTTCTCCCTCCCAAACAAACAGACTCTTGCCTTTGCATGGCAAACATCCTAGGAAACATGTTTAGTGTGTTCAGTTCCTACCTCACATGGTTAACCTTCATGCTGGTAAAGCTCTGCTGAGACCTGGCTTCACTTTAACATTTCACAGACTTTCTATACAGCACAAAGAACAACACAGCAAGTCCCGTAGTAACTTTCTGTTATACTTCTGCTAACTGGGCCTAAGTCTCCCCTTCCTTCCTTGTTGTTTAAAAGACAGCGGTTAAACTGATAGATGGGTTTCTATTTTGCTGATAACTTGCTATCTGAGAAATGCACTTTTGAAAAAAAAGCTATGTATGTATTTAAAGTTCATACATTTGATCACTCTGCCTTAAACACAAAATCATAAGGCAATATGTCAAAGAGTTTGTAGTCCTAAAAGCACAAACATTAGTGATAAATAGAATTGAATCTTAGGGTTGAAGCTGTAACAAGGGTGCTGCTCTGTGGAAGTTAAATACTAGCAAATGTCAGCTGTTGCAGCAACAGTATTGCTAATACTGTTAATGCAAGTTATTATGGAGCAATTAAAAAAATCCGACACAACCCAAGCAAACACCCATCCACAACAGAGAAATAAGGGAATTGAAACTTTGCTGACACAAGTATTTCAGTTAGTGATAGTGATCATGATGCATGCTGTTTTTAGTGTTGGTCTGAGTTAGAGGATAAAGTGTTCCGAGACGTGTTTTTCCTGAAGAGGTTTGTTGGCGACTTTGTTTTCCAGGCTTCTTGGTTCTCTACTGTGAAGCATCACCATGTAGTAGGAGCAACAGGACATGGACCATGCACCTGGACAGCTCAGGGTGGACTTAAGGGTGGGAGGTGATGGTGGGCCTCAGTACTCTGCTCCTTAGCAGGCAGCCACCTGGAAAAGTGAATGTCTCCCAGCAGATGCAGTGGTGTCACTGCCACTAGGCAAGTACTTTGTCCCTTTTCATAAGTGGTAATTCAGGCAAGTGGCCACCCATGAATCAGCACAGGTGTCAGTCCTATCAGGTACCTTCTTGTCTGTGGGGTTGTTCTGCAGTGTCTGGGGGCCGCATGTGCTAGTGCTGCAGATAAAAGTAAAAGCAAACTGGACTTGGGTACAGTGAAAGAAAAACAGTATATAACTTGTGTTACCTTTTGTGGAACACATATGAGACTGTAGCTGTAAATCTTCAGGATAAAAACATTATATCTGTTCTGCAATACTCTGTATCAGACTAAGTTTCTGTATCCACAGAGTAGATACAGAAAAGGTCTATTTTTAGCTCATGTGGCTGCAGTGCTCTCTGTTAGAATTCTAGTATCTGTCTACGCATGCTAGGGATGACCTAACTCATCTCCACTGCCAGCAAAATAATGTCAGTCTTGGTTTTTAATAAGCCACTTTGACATAAGCCTCCTAATACCAGATTTAGGATCATAACTGAACACCCAGTTTTGAGAACGTTATCCTTTTTCTGGCAACCTGCTTGTTCTTCCTGAATTTTAAATCACTTTGTTACAGGCTTTTAAAGTGAGTCTTGTTCAACTTTTTGACCGCCCAGTATGTTTTAATTGTGATGCAAGTCTTTTCTGTGAGCTTGCTTTGTGGTGTGTGGCTGGGTAGAAAAATTATAAATTATTCTTGTGACAGAAATGTAGAAGAAATGCTATACAGCTTTTATTAACCTGCATGTATTTCGGATCTGCTCTTCAGGCAGGGGTAGTTAGATAGCCTATAATTTCTGGCATTTCTGAAATATATTTGGAGTACAATTCATCTATAGTCCTCACGGCAGTGATTTTGGGTTTCTTTCTTTGTTTCTGTGGGTTAGGGTTTTGTTGTTTCTATGAGCTTGGGGGTTTTGTTAATTTGTTTCTGTAAGGGTAGTGTATTTAAGATAAATTAGTTAATTTTTGTTTTTTTTAACTTCATCTTCGTGAGAAGTTCTGTCAAATCAGCACCAGAATACCCTCCGATCATGGCGTAAGTCAAAGAAGAGAGAAATAGTAACTTGTATTTCTTTTGTGTGAGGAAGCCTTTGGTGACACACCTGGCTGTTAAAGTTGGTACTGCTCTGTAGCACCATGTAATTGTAGGAACCACACAGAGGCTGAAGGGGGAAGGTGTTCCTCTGCACGTACTGTAATTCTTATCTGAATTAGAAAGTTACCACAAACAGATGCCAGATCTGTAGTACTGCAGGGCTCACATCTGCCTTCTGCTCCTGTGTGAGTGCTCTGGTCGTGTTGGCTGGAGTGTGCTGAGCTGAGGGGAGGCAACCTGATATCTGGTGCACAAGCTTGTTGTCAGAGTGAGGTGGTTCCATGACAGGTTAATGTTGCACATGGCTGGAGGTTTTCCTTTGTCCACTTCAGAAAATTTCTTTTGGAACCACTTCCAGTTTTTCTTTGCTGCTTTGCGACAGAAATATGGCTCTAAACAGGTCTGCCAACGATTCTTCCTGAAAGAACACAAGGACTGAACTGCTCTGTAGATGCAGAGCATCTGCAGCAGCTCAAATACCTTCTGCTCTTGGTGCAGATGAGAAAACAGAAAAGGAGATGGTGAGGGAGTGTATGAAAGCTATAAAGTCCAACAGGATGCTCAGAATTACTTCTCGGGTGCTGATGGTGTCCCCACCTCAGTGCTTCTTTACTTAGTCTGTGGGGGTCTATGTTTTTGGCAAGAGGTTGATGGGAGAGAGGCCTGGGTTCTCACCTGTCTCCTTTTTGTTTGGTAAAGTAGCTCTTTGCTTTAAAGATGGTGAGAAAAAGGTGGTAGGGAAAGTTTCCTTGGCTGTGTCAAGAAAAATCTGTGTGGCAACTAGTGTGTAATCTTATCTCTGGATTTCACAATACTGCATTGTAAATTTTCTGTAATGAACTCCCCTTACCAATTGGCTCTGCAGAGTAGTTCAAAACATCTTAGACAGTTGGGTGAAACCTTTTCCTTGCTTCTGGTAGAGAGCTATCTCCACCCCCATCTGCTACTATCTGAACAAACATTATCTCCACTAGGTAGAGGTGGCAGCTTTACCCTCAACTGATTTAGAAACCAGATATCTGAAGCAGGAACCTCAGCTCCACCATGATTAAAGAAAAAAAGAAGTTAGAGGGCACAGTTTGCAGTCCAGAACTACATATCTTGGCATGTTAGGGGCCAGAAGTAAAAACATTTTGCAGTTCCTATCTAGGCCTTTAACAGGTGTTGTGTACCATGGATGCTCTCTCCTTGCTTGGCTGCTGGATGCTGTGAGTCCAGCACTGGGCTGCTGAACTGTCCCTGTGTGTTCAAGAGACAGCCTCAGTATTTAACTCGAGTCTGTTGTTTCTATGCTGACAGCCAGAAATACCAGCTTGTAGACTTACCTTTTTTTTTTTTCCCCCCCAACAGAGAGTACTTATTTGTGACTCAGGATTAAAGCTTTATCCCCGTTAAATACTGAATACAGCCTTTCTCGTCCTGCTTTACACTAAGTGGTGTCTACATTGAAAGAATGAGATACAAGCAATTTTTTTGGATGAGTATTTATGTTGAAGGGTTTTCTACTAGTGTTGTAAAGAATACATAGTCATTCTCAGCAGTTCGGATCTTTTTGTCTACCAGACATAGGTAATGTAGCTAAAATGCACTGCTTTTTTCTCCCCTATTAAAAAGCACTTCAGCCTGCAATTAACCAAGTGTGAAGGGAGAAATTGTGGGAAACTGTTTGTTTGGGGTTTTTCCATGTCCTGAAATCAGACAAATCACTTTACTTTAGAAGTACCTAAAGGGCCTTGAGAGCTATGGTGGAAGAAACTGTTGGGATTTTTTTTATTTTATTGGGGAGAAAGAGTTGAAGGCTCTCTCTAAATTAAAGTTGAGGAGATGAGCTCTCCTCTTAGCCAGAGGAGGTGCATAGTTTCTTATGCTTTCTTCATGGCTTTGGTATTTATTCCATGGTGGTTTTCAAAGGCTGAGTGGAAGCTCTTCATTTCTCTTGATATAGATGTTTGTATAAGTGATACACGGATAAAGATCACACCTTCTCCTGGCAGAGCTCTGGTGGGTGCAGCACTGCTGCCAGGGGTGTCTGTGGGTTTGGCTACACTGCTACCCTGATGGCCCAGCTGTGGGGTAGATCTGCTGCCACGGGAGGGTCCTGGCCCTAATGCCACACTGGTGGGACTTGCAGGTTTGCTGTAGCCTGGGCTACTTCTCCACAGCTGCCACTTTGTTTGTAGCGTTTTTCCGAAATACCTCCTTCGTGTTGAAATAGGTCTGTAGTAGATGGTTTTAAAGGCAGCTGAAGCCACAAGAATACCCGTGGTATATTTCAAATGTATTTGAGTGTGTGACAGGTTCCTCCTCTGTTACCTTGCAAGCTCCTTGGAGAGGGGAGTTTGAACAGCAAAGCTGTGGGTCTTGGTGCGCTGAATTTGTGGAAATGTTTAAATAAAGTGGTCTACTTATTCAGAATGCCATGCCTTTCCATAGCTGTCTTCACTTCTCACTTAGACTTAAAAAGATAAGTTAGGATTGAGGAGATTTTTTTAAAATTAAGTTTGACATGTTCACCTGCTCTTTTATTATGAAACTGGGGGACTATTCTTAACAAAAAAGGGGATGGGAACAAAGGAGCGTGCTACAAATGTATTCTAAAATGCAATTAACTTGTCTGTGCATAAAATGACAGTCTTTAATCTGCTGGCTGCTTGTGGAAGTGTGGTGTTGGCACCTGCATCTCTTGCCATCAGCAGCTAGGTGAGGAGAAAGCTGCTTGTGTGGCTTGGTGTCACCTGCGTGTGAGCGTCTTCCCTGTGTCAGCTCTGCAGCAGGGCATGCCATGTCCGTGAGTGGTGCCAACACGCTGGGAACGTAGTTACTGCCTCTGAGGCTCGGAGCCTGTTCCATTAATTCAGGAACTGGATTAAATATGAAAACTGCTGTTAACCTTTGCCATTGCTTTGAATATGAGATACTAAAAGAAAGATGTTGTAACTGATGGTAGTTTAAAAATAGCAAGTGTCCCACATGGATGTGATTAGCTTTTGGTTTTTACTCCCAATCCATTAAAATGAGTGCTGTATGCTTCCACACTAATTCTAAGAAATTATTTCCTCCACACATACACTTAGCACTTGATATCAAGTCCTTCAGTAGTGAAAGAGAACCTGCATTTTAAGTGTCATGTGCCTCTCTGCTGTTGTTTCACTGCTGCACAGTCCTTCCTATTTCTCATTGTGCTTACTGATTGTGTAATGGCCTTTCTCCTGAAAAGATTTTCTTTATCTGCGAGAAAACTTGACTGTTCTTCTTAAAATGCCTTCTTAGTGAGTGAATACCAACTTATTTTAATTGGCCTTTAGCCTTGCTCTGTAATAGATGCTTTCGAAGTAGCCTTTAGAAGTTGGGCTCCCGAGAAGAATTTGAAGAGACAAACACAGAGGGCTCCCTGGCTAGCTGGGAGGAAAGGATATTCACAGGAGAATTGAAGCAGCGAGTGGAGTTGGCATTACTGGCTACACTGCAGTTTTGTGCTGTCTGGAAAATACAGGAAGAATGTGGAAGAAGAAAACTGGTGTAAAGGTTTATTTCTGTTGGGGAAGCGCCACCTGATTGTTTCTCCTGAGTTTTCTTTGATTTTTTTTTAGTTGATTATTATGTCATCTTATATATTAAGAGAAGAGGAGGCTGACTGTAAGTGACCTTCCACAGACATGTCTGCCAGGGTTGGCTGTAGCCTCTTCTCCTGGCTCACAAAATTCAAGTGGGCACTTCTGCTTGTTTGGTTTGTCTTGAAGATTCATACTTTTAGAGCCATCTTTATACTCTGCACAGCATAAAGAGTGTGGCTTTGTCACACCTATCTACAATACTAGTGCCTTACAGGGAACATATTCTCACCAGACATGGGTTGCAGTGAACCATTTTTGGAAGAAGATGAGTATTTTGAAGACATGTTGGTGCGTGTGAAATAACCTTAATGCTGGAATAGACTTCTATGTAGGCAGCTGAGTGTCAGGACATTGTTTCAGGGTAACCTTTATTGCTTTTGATCTCTGCACAGCAGTATGTCTGACTTGCCAAAAATTTATTTATGAAGTTGATTTTTATATCTAGAGACTTTTAACCTTCTTTCAACCATGTTCACTTGTAAAGCAATGTGTATACATACACACAATCTCTTTATCTTTTACAGAGATACATAGATATAAAATTAATCTTTTCCTCAGCAGTACCTGACTGAAGAGTTAGTGAGTGATTTGCTAATGATGATCTGCTTGTTAAGCTGCAGTAACAAAATATAATTTGCAGCATAGTCTGATTATGCGTGTGCCTGCATGAAATAGAGAAATGTCAACATAGATATCTTGGTGATGCTTAGTACTTGATTATGTCCCCCATTTCCTCAGGGAGCCATAAAAAGGGTTTATTGCTTTTGCTGGCAAATGCTTGAGTATACTTATTTCAACATTTACATTTTTTGATCCTAATGGTTTTGGGATCTCTTCCAAAGTATAAAAGATGGGACAGCTACAGGGTTTTTTTGTTCTCTGTACTTCAAACACAAATATTTAACCTCATTGCATCAGGTGCTTATGATGCTAGATAATGCTTTATCAACTCTAATTACAAATAGGGGAAACTTTGCATTTTTTTTTCATACGTATGATATAGCCCCTCTTCTAAAGACTGCAAGGTTGGGGCAGGAGATGTCAGCACCATCTACTCTGAGTTTATGATCACTTTATCCTTAGCCTGTGAAAGCCAAGGCCCCCCATCAGTGTCTCAATCTTCTAGATACCACTTAAACTTATAGTTATGTTCCTAAAACAAAAAAATGGACAAACAACTCTAAAATCTGCCTCTGAAGCATTTGTTTTGCTGAGCTTACTAGCCAAAGTCAGAGGTTGTCTTTACCTCTCTGTTACCAGACCACAGGTTGTTTTTCTTCATTAGGTGCTACCTCTCCCACAGCTCTCAGAGGAAGTTGAAACTCCCACAATTTTTGAAGCATGATGTCTATATAATTTTTTAGCCTCCTTTTGCTCTTCTTTCTTCATTCACATGATGGTGATGCATAAGCCTTGCTCTCCAATGGTTCCTGTGGGTGTTACTATTGTCACGTATTTTAGCTCTCAGAGAAATTGTGTTATGCTGACTGCCTTCTTTTTTCTGGGAATCTCCTAACACTCTTTCTTTGTTGCTTTATTTCTCTCCACAGTGCATCCAATAGTTTATTTTAAAGCTGACAGCCTGTATTCCTCTCCATACATCAGACCTACTTCTTTTTTTTTTTTTTTCTTTTTGTTTGTCCATTCTAAACTAAAAACCTTTGCTCACTTCCCTGCCTAATGGGAATGTGAGGATTGTCTCAATATCAGAATGGCTGAAATAGCTTGTCATTTTTATCTTCTGCCTGCTACCATGGTCTTCATCACTGAGACTGGTTCCCCTGACCCCTCACAAAACTGTCTGTGCCTTGTCTTCACCTGTAAGCTGTTTAAGCTGTGAAGACATTTCTAGGTAACATATGAGTAAGGCGTGAATTCCCATGACTCTCTACACATCTACAGTCCAGGCTTTCACTTCAACATTGGCTCCTTTGATGTTCTGGTTTTCAAGGCACAGGAGAATTTTGTTCAGATTAAACTTTTGCTGTCTGTGTTATAAGAAATTTTTTCCCGACCCTCTCTTGCTTTGTTTCTGTGTTCTCAGCTGTTGTCTGTAAAGTGAAAGATCAAAATGCCAATATCTCTAGGACCATTTAATCATAACAAGAATCAACTAACATTTTTTAGCTTGCTAATAGACTATGTCAAGACCAAGACCTAGTTTTTAGCCCTTATACTTTAAAAAAGGGCTTAAATTTTGACTAATGAGCAACGTATGGATTTCACAGCGGTGAGAAGGAAACTTGGACCACTGAGACTATTCACCACCAGGCTTATGTTACAGAATTTTCCTTGAACAGCCAGCAAGGAAATTTGAGTTAGTTTGTGACATTTATAATAAGTAAGAAATTTATAACAAGTTAGTCAAAAAACCCAGTCTTTCGGTAAGTTAAACCTTCCAAGATCTTCAGAACACTTAAATGCAGGAAAGGGCAATGCATAAGAACAACAATTGGAGCTTTGGTAATTGTGTCAAGGTGCCAGAATCCCAATGATGCAACACGTGCATGGCATTTTTGATCCTTGAACAGATCACACTTGACCCATGTGTGTGCACCCACACTGAACATGCACACCTCAGAGCTGAATTGCTCTCTTTCCAGAATAGCCTGTTCTTGTGTAATACTCTGTCTGAGCACAGAGACAGATTTCTGATGCTTCACTTGATTGGTAACAGCATTTCTTTGCGTGTGATTTAGTATAGAAAATATACCTTTTTACATGTGTATATAGTATTTAATGACACCAGAAAAACTTTTCAACTAAAACTAAGATTCATCTTTCTATCGTCCTGATACATAGACTAAATGTATGTTGTGTGGAGAATATAAAAAGTCCATGAATCATATACCGAGATAAATAAATGACTGGTGGAAAGCTGATACACCTTAAGTTAATAGTTAGGCATACTCCTAAATTTCACTGCTCTTTCTGTAGGTGCTTTCCTGTTACATTGTATTTGCCTTACTGGTTGAGAGAATTGAAACAGCAGCTTGTTGACAAATGCAGATTTATGGGAAGTTCCTGCTCAAACAGGGGCTTTCTGAAGTTTGGAGGCAGTGGACTGGTGCAACCAGAAAGGTGTTCTTGAGCTGTTAAAAAGGTTTGGGAAGACATTACTTATTTCTGTTAACAGCAGTTTGCCAGAGGCCCATTCCATACTGCTGGCCTTCAAAGTTAAGGAAAATTAATTTGAAAACAGTACAACATATTTTAAATGTCTGTAATGTCTCGAACAAAGCTCGTGTTCACACTTGAACTGACCAAGTTCCTTGGACTAGGAGTTACTACCGAGATGTCACATTTGCAGGCTGACATTTTCTATTAGACAAGTGGCCATACTGGCCAGGAAAATCTATCTATGATTTAGGATTTGATGGGCTTGAGAATCAAGAGGTCTTGTTGCAAGCTTCAGTGAACAGGAGGTCAGCCAGTACTGAAGAAGTCACCTAACCTGGCCAGAAGAAGTTGCAGAACAGATTCCTGCAGCAAAAGGTACCCCAAGGAGAAATGCTTGGCTGAATTGTTCTGCAGAGAGAAACGAAGGCGAGGACTCAGTCAGGCTTATTGAAATGGACTGAGATGCTGACTATGGGAAGACAGAAATATCTGGGGGTGATATGAAATTTTTTTAGGGGTGGCAAATCAATAGCTGAAAAACTAGAAGTTTTCTGCAAAGAAGAAAAATATTCTGATTTACTAGTCTAATTTTCCTTGCTATATTCCTGTGCTATTTGTTTGACCTTTCCTTTTAGTCTGTGAGTCACAGTCCAGTAACCTCAAATCTTTGAGATAATAAATAGGAAATCCTGAAAAAGAACGCTTTCTCTTAGGAATTTAATGAAGGAGGGGAGTCCTGGCTGTGACTGGTGTTAGGCTGTTGAGGTGTATAGTGACAAAGGCTTTCAGAAGTCGATGTCAGTTGCACCATCTCTGAACCACCACAAGTAAATTGCTCATCCCTTAAAAATTTTTTTAGTCACCTGTTTATGCTGCTGCTTTTTTTTTTTCTTTGTGTTCCTTCTTGCTTGGTACACCTACAGGAATAGTATGATAGCAGGGAGCAGGGGAATAGTTGGGCTAATGCTGCTCATCAGCCTGAAGGTAGAACTCAGTTTTTATTATTGCCTGTTTATATGGGATGGAAAAAAGTGTGTGTGTATTTGCAGCTTCATGAAAAGTATCCAAGCATTGTAAAACCTTTTCATTATAATTTTTGCCTTTTAGAGATGGAAAATATTTTAGGTACACAGTTTATGGTAATGGGGAGAGGGGCTGCAGCCAAGCCTCATCCCCAATGGGTGCAGCTGTGAGAAGCAGGGGAGCAGCATTGACAGCAATGAGACACGGAGTGCTGAGGTGTACTGACCAACCACCAAAGGGAACAGAGGGCACACAGGTGCAATGCATGAACATGAGGGGTATACAAGGTTGGGCTGAAGGACAAGAGGAGCAGATGCTTGCAGCCTTCTGGAGTGATGTGATGTTATTCTGCATGGGTAGATGCCTGAAGCCCTCTGGAATTGTATGGTGATACTCTGTGTGTTGTGGCCATCTCGACTGTGACACATACAGTGACAGGAAATAATATTAGGCCTGAAGTGCAACAGGAAAGGTTTGCTCAAAATTGCTTGGGAAACTCACTGCTGAATCAGATCGTGAGCTGTGATTCTGTCCTTACTCAGTGATTTCCATCAGGGTTGTCTTTACAGTTCCAGGAAAAGCGGAACCTCTACTCTGAAGCAGTTGAAGCTGTGCAAGCTCTTTGCTCTTGTAATGATCACACACGGCCCCAGCTAACCACGATCTGACTTTGCATATCTACCTGTGCCTGCAACACATCCATTTTTCTTTGTTACAGCCATGCAAAGTGGCAGACTGCCATGTCTCTTACAGGAGGAGTGTGAATTAGAGACTGTGGGAGTGCTGGAGTGCCCATGAATCTTAAGCCAGCACAGAGGAGTGGAGTGACTTCTTGTGGCCCTTTTTTTTTAGTCAACAATTATAAAAAGAGGTGGCTAATTTTTTTTTTCTCAAGGGTGTCTGAATATTGGTAAAACAATTCCTGCCTTGTGGGATTTTGGTGTTTGCCACAAGTGTCTTAATATTGTGCATTCTGTGTGTTACTCGTGCTGCACGATCCTCTCAGTCCTTTATTTCCATTTGACTTGGTGCAAATTTTTAGTTGCTGTTGTGGCAGAAGGATTTCGGCATACCTTGTTAACTTTCAGTTGAATTTAATGGTAATTTTTCCACTTAGACTGCTGGAAAATTTGATCTTTTACTCAGAGAGTAATCAAAACTAAATCCAGTCCTCAAAGCAAATACTTTATAATGACCAGTTATTATGCAGGATAATGAATATGTCAATTTTATATATTTAGTGATATTGTCTGCCAATTTTTTTAATTGTTATGTTTGTGGCCTGCAACTTGGCAGCCTGAAACTCTGAGTGTTTTGCCAATGATCTGACAGTTCAGCCTGTCAGCATTTAGCATGAGCAATTGGGCACACCTTTTGTCAGTCCTTTGCTATTATAACAAATATGACACTTTCCCTTGCACCCATCTGGCTCTCATAGCCTGAAACATTATGGTAACAATGATAATGCTGTGCTCATCCCCAAAATCCTATTGTTCCTTTTGAAATATTACAGCTATTTATTCCAGAAGAATATGGGAGGCTGAAGAGTGTATTTGCTTTCTCAGGATAATTAGCTCCAATCCCAAACTGGTTCTCTGTACCTGAGCCTAACAGCTAGGTAACACTTCACTGTAAGGAACAGTTTTCCAATTTGATCTCCCATTTATTGTTGCTTAACCTGCTCATATTTCATAACAATTCTCTTGCCTAAATTGATACAGCTTGTTAAAAGAAAAAAAAAAATAATCATCTTTCTACCAGGTTGCAGTGCAATTGTGTAATTCATTTTTAGAATTTGGGAGAATTTTTTTTTTATTTGTGTTGAGCTCTAGCAAAAGCACTGTGAAGCTGGTTGCTTGGTACTGAGGAAAGGCTCACTGAAGCAGTAATTCTCTTGAGGTCCTTGGCATGAATAGGCACCACGGCAATATTTTTCTTAAGAACTATTTTAATTGGTGTAGCTTCAGAACACATCAGGACCTGACATGAACATACTTCTGTACAGAAGCGGCAGAAAGGTCCACAATACCTGCAACAATGTTTCAGCATATCTGTCACCTCTCTTTATCTTTGTCATTCCTTCTTTCTGTGAGTTGCTGATCCCTATATAAAAAGGAATGGGGAAAGGTAGCCCTTCTGCATATTTGGGAGGGACAGTACTGTGAAAAAACTTTATTTATACAGAAGCACATGTGGTTTTTGAAATACAACATTTAAATGATGCAGTGCTTCATAAACCATTTTTACTCAGTTCCCACAATTTTCCTGTTTTGTTTGTAATGTGTATGTTTTCTAGCTAACCATTGTACAGATCAGCAAATCTTCAGTGCATGCTCTGAAAGCTTGGATTTTCTTTGGATTGATTTTCATTATGGCCCTATTGCCATTCTTCACAATCTGAAGAAAGCCTGCATTCATAAGGATTACTGCATCTGCAAAGGATGAAGAATAAGTAGGAATGATGAACTCCACTGGTCATGAATGGGCAGATTGTCCTGGGCATTTATTCAGTTGTCAGTATATTGTGGAGTATTTGGGCTGAAAAAAATGTTAGCATTGGATAACATACTCTTTTTAGTAAAAGCACAGTAGAGTACTCAGAGAGTGTGTATAGTCCAAGACACACTAGTACAGCACATGTTGTCTCTATTCCTAAGTGTGATTGATTTGTTTATTTCTCACTGAAAGCTTGTTATTTTAGATTTTAATTCTACTTTCCATTGCTAGCTGTGCTTGTCTTATCAGACAAGCCTTATCAAAAAGGTGCTTGCAATTCTGAGTGGGATGCTGCTCTATGTTATGCCAGGAGCACTGAACAAGGGACACTGCTGTGCTGGCTGAAGATCAGAGCTGATTCTGGAATCTGAAATGTTCCCTGCGTTTCTGAAATATAAATAGTACTGTGACCAAGAGTTGTGTTCCTTCAGATTCCTATTTGCCCTTGATGGGGTAGGTGTTGGTAAATGCAGATTTTTTTCCATGATGTTTGGATAAAGCACTTCAGCAGTTCTATCCTCAGTGATTACAGTCTCTTCTGCATAAGACATTAATCAGGAGTAAATGACCACTGGGCAGTTGCTGTACTTTCAGGTGGCAAGTAGCACTTCCCAGTGCTCCATTACTGCAGCAATTTAGGAATATCTCATGTTAACAACCTGGTTCAGCTGCAACCAACACTTCAAATAGATAAAACATAGGAAGCTAGTACAATATCATTTAAAACAGAGAATTACAGTGAAATTGTTTGGTAAGTGTTGTGGAGGGTGTGTGTGAATAGTGCGTCTGGTACAGACACGTCTTGACTGCCTGGGGCCTCTGATTCCATTGGCAGTAGCTGGTTTAGCAACTGCACAAAACGAATATACATAGTAAAAATACAGCATTTCAGTGAATGCCACTTATTGCAAACAGTATTAATATTCTGGTCTGCAGAAGGTTTTCTTGCCTTTGAGATTTCATTATGGAATCTCCTCTGGTTGAGTCAACAAGCAAATATGGCCAGACTGTGATACAGCTACTGAAGTGGTGCATATTAGTGGTGCTTTTTGAAGATAGTTTTCTCTGAACAGTACTTTGCTACTGGTAGTTTGTTACTGACAACTCTTGCATGAAGGCCTTTGAACAGCAAACCAAGAGCTTGAAAATAGCAGCTGTTTTAGAGAGATGGAGAGAGAGGACAGGAAGCAAGCAACGGGGAAAGATTTTCCCTTGATGAAGACACAGTGCTATATAAGCCACCTAGGTGCACATTTTGAACACTGTTTTCTTCATCTTTCCAATGAAATTATTTTGTATGTACTTGCCATCTTTAGGCTCTTTGCTAGTGCTAGACTTGAGCCCACTGTGTTGTGTTTTTTTGCAGTTCTCTGCTAATGTGTGTGTGTTCCTGGTTCGACAGAAAATGGTGTGACTGCATTTCCTGACATCAGGACATCTGTGATTATTGCTCAGATGTTGTTAATTGAATATTTGCACTTCTGTAGATATCAGTTGCCCAGGTGTTATCTGTCAGGCTGGATTTGTATTACTATAGCCGTGTCACAGATAAAATTTTTTTCATGTTCTTACTTGATGATTTTGACAGGTCACTCTGAAGGAACTGGACTGTGTAGTACATTTGTATGAACCAGCTTTCGTGCTACTTCTGGCACAGAAAATTGAATAATAATGTCCAATACTGCTATGCCACATGTTCACAAGGACTCCTAGGATATTTGACCAGGTCTCTGGATACTGTAGAAATGACTGTCATACTCATACTCTGAAAGTGTCCCAGATCAACCTGTGCATTGCTTCTGTCCGTTCTAAGAAAATGCATCATTGTGCTTGTTCCACTGTGCCTCACAGTGCTTCAGCTGCGCTAGTCCTACTTGCTCTTTATCTTAGACTGAAGGATATTGTGTTTCCAGCAGCAGTGAGGAACAGCTCCTAGATACTGTTGGGGATAATGTATCCAAAATAGCAAATCACCTGGAACAGTTAACTTGAAAGGCCTGCTTTACTCGTGGTGTGTCTGTTAGCTTCTGGCAGAGAGCTTGAATGTGTCATATCAAACAATCACGTAGCATGTTCCTGTAAAGTTTTCTTCCTTCCTTCTATTCTTTGGGAATGTGATGGCTACTCTCAAGGTTCACAGGATCTTTAAACCCTGAGATGCATTTGCAGAGCAGCAGCTTCATCTTGCAGGTGTTGTGGCAAGGAACAAGATCTAAAGCACTCACTTCAGCTTTCAGCTGCTCCTTTCTGATGCCTGCAATTGGGATTTTATTTTCTTATGCTCTCACATATGCTCTCATGTATCAGAGAAACTTGGAAACTACTCTTCTCAACCAAACCCCTAAATACTTATTTGTTTGAGAATTCCAAGTCATGCCCCCTGGTGAAAAGGGACTTCTGGTTGTTGGCATCACCTGGTAGCTCTTACAGGCTCAAGCCTGGAACCTAACTCTGCAGACAGCATGGCTTTGCTTTAAGGCTTTGTCACTCTTGGAAGCGACCCGCATTGCTGATATCCTTAACAAATTTTCAACAAACTGGGTATGATCCTAGAGCACAGCAACCTTCTGTGAGGTGTAGCAAGGCTAATCTCAGAGTAAATCCAAGGCATGTGTTGGAATGAGGCTGGGTTTTATGTTTGAGCTGTCTAACCCAGCACAATGTTCTCATGTTCTGCCTTCTGATTTCTGGGAGTGGAGAGCAATTTTCTAAGCAAACTGAAATTAAGTTTATTGTGCTGCTTGTGCAGAGAGGAACACTTGGGCTTGCTTTAGAAAATTGCACTCTGCATAGAAACATGCTAGTGGAGTTAAGATGAAGCAATGATACCAGTGATGGAGGGGGAGAAAAAAAGCCAGGGGATACAGCTCCATGCAGTTTTGGTTACATCTGCTTTGCACTTGGCTTCTTGGGAAGTGTTTTTGTCTTTGCTTTGTTGTCAGTCAGCTTGCCATCACCCAGCCCTTTTCCTTGCTCTCTGAGCTGTGTCACAGTGCCCTCCCTGCCCCAGCATCCATGGGTTTTCTGGTGTCCTGTGAGTCAGTGCTGTAGTTCTGATCCAGGTAAATGTGGACGCCTAGCCAAAAATACAGCTAAATATAACTGTTTCTAATCTTTCATAACTAATGGCAGAATCGTGAAGGAAGCCTCTTTGGAAATATTCATAACCTTATTTGGATTTTTTTTCTTCCTAGTGTAGTGAGTGATTCTTTCAACAGCTAAAATTGCTGTTCTTGCTATTGTCACTTTTTTGGTTTGTTTTTTTATTTAAGAAGTCTTGATTATTTTTTTTTTTAAATTCCCTTTAGAAATCTTTCATGGAAGTCTCTAGTTAATCTTTTACAGTAAATTTATTTTAAAGCACAGGCATCAATGAGGATAAGGCTTAAGTCTAGCAAGCTAGAATTATATAAATTTTATTTGATAGAACTTGCCTTGCTTTTATGAGACATTTCCTCAGAAATTGGAACTGTGAAATGTTGTTCTGACAGAAATATTTTTTACTCCTTGTCTGAAAAAAAACCCCAAATTACTTTTTATGCAATCATGCCTTTTGCAAAATCCACAGCAATATTAGATGAAGATACTACAGTGACTGCTCTGCCTGTCAGTATTGGATTGCAAAGCCTTGAGTCTCGTTGACATCTCTGCAATTTGTCTGGACTTAATATTTAATAAGCCTCATACTCTGCAACCTCAGAGTGAGAGCAGTTCTTTTAAAAAACACCTTTTACTTTTGTCCGAGTTCTTACCAGACGCTCTAAAGTTAGAGGTGTGCTCGCAACACCACGTGTGATGGTAGAGCAGTCATCAATTTTATGCCTCCATGCTCCTGTTGCATTAAACTTTTAAGGGTTTTGCAGAACAAGTATTTTGTATAGCATATCAGGACCTTGGGTTTTCCCCTCATCAGTGGGGACTGTGGCAAGACTCGAGTTGCCTTTTTAGGAGGATGAGTATTGGGAGTGTGCAGGTAGTGCTGCAGCCTGCATGTTCTGGTTATCCACTCGTTGAATGGTTCCCTGGGACCTAGATTTTCCACTGGGAGCAGAGGAGATGAATGAGAGGGGCAACCCATATGTGTCAGTGAAATGGCAACAGTGAAAGCAGCAGGAAAAGGTCTGCTGATGTGCTAGGAAAAAGCAGCTGAGCCTGCTCCATAAAGACAAATTTGTGTTTGTTTCCAGTAAAAAGCCATGGAGAATCTTGGAGAAATCCAGTCTGAATAAAGTTTCACTCCAAACTTCTGATTTGAACTCTGTTTTTGTCTTTGTCTACACAAGAGTCAATTTTTAAGATTGCTAATTCCTAAAAGCCTGCAGGTTCCCACCAGTTGGACTTGTCATAGTGGAAAGTGTTCATCCTTTGCATTGTGTACTCCGAATTTCCTAGCTCGAGCTGGAGGCTGTCTTTGAAACTACTGCCTCTCCCAGGTTTTGGACAGTCTAAGTGAAGAATCTGACTTCCTTTGTTCTACAAACCCTTACCAGTAGAAAGTAATGCACAAGTTTAAAAACATTTGTCAATATATTGGTGTATTTCATCAAGGCAATCCATGCTGTACGTGATAACATTTTGAATTACTTTTGTGTAAGAAGCTGAGTAGCTGAAATGGAAAAGTTCTATTATGTGGTTTAGGAGTTTTCTAAAACTCTTCCAAAAATTTCAGTCTTCAAACCCACGGAAGTGGCTTTTTTTAGGTCTCAAAAGTGGTTTTAGCAAGTAACATTCAGCTGACATCTAAGGAAAAAAAAAGTAATTTTTCCTTTTTTTCCCTGGAGGCTTGAGAAAATTTTCGGTCATTTCTTTTTCTCTGTAGTTATGACAGCTGCAAGTTGCAAATGCTTTGTCCTGATAAGTCTTTAAATTTTGAATCTGAGCTTGAACTTTTAGCTTTGTTAGTCAGATTTAAGTCGCTTCTAACTCCTCAACACTTTAATTTGTTTCGTTTGCAGCTGTGTACTTTTCTTTTTTCTCCCACCTATTGTGATGAACAGCATGAAAGATAAATATGTGGGAGCTGCTGCAAACTGCTAATGGCTTTTAAAAGGCAAATAGTTAAATCAGAACTCTCTTCAAGTGCACCAGGGACTTTGTGTCTGAAAAAATGAAATTCATTTAAAGCACATCTGTGGCTTTTTTAACATGAATTGCACAAAAGACACTCAGTTTCTGCCTATGAGGTGTATATGAACTCAACTCTAATACTTTGAGACATTAAAATGTTTCTTCTGAGGTGTAAAAACTATCATGTTATGCTGAAAATGCTGTGTTGGACCGGAAGCCTCAAGCAGTGGGTTGAAAGGAAAAGTTATTTATCTTCTGACTTGGTGCTTTGAGCAGCAATAGGAGAAATGGGAAATCCTAGTTTCTGGTTTCTCTTTGTTTTAGTGCTTGGCTGCTTGGAAGAGGAAGAGATGACAGCTGTGTTTCCTGCTGGCTCTGGGCAAGTGCCATTTAACACTTCAAGTGGCTGCCCTAAATGTCAGAGTGCTGGTACCAAACTGAAGCTTGGTGGAGGCAGAATAGGAGTTGCAATGAGTTGCCCTAGGTACTTTAACCTCCACTGGAGTAAATCTGAGATTTTTGTGTTAGCTACTGGTCAAGCTTTTGTGTTGTGAGGATATTAATAAGTGCATATATGCTGCCATTTAACCTGGAAATTCACATGGTAGAAAATCTTGGAATATAAGTAGTTTTTAACGTTTCAAGAGGAGTTTCTCAAAGTGTCTAATTAGTCATCTGTTTCTTAACCACGTTGTCCAAAAGCAGCAGTACTAGCACATAATTAAAAAACAAAAATCCAGTTGCATGCTCTCCGAGGCAGCTCTCTCAGTGAGCAGTGTTGATGGATGTAGATTGTCTCAGCAATTCGGGGAGGGTGGAGTAACCTTTTATCTATACATACCATTGTTCTGTGGGTTGTGTTTTTTTTCCTTCTGTTAGTTTCAACTACTTATCTGATACCAGGGCCCTAGCAGGCACGTTGCTATTAAATGAGGTGCTTTTTCTGTGGTTTGGGATGGCTGTTGCAAGCTGGAAAAAATGCATTATAATATATTGCATGTTGCTGTCACTGACACTTTTATTATTCTGTCATGGTAATTTTCTTAGTCTTTGGAGAAGTGAAATTGAATAGAAGCCAGAACTAGCTGATACTGTGCTTTACTTGAAAAATCTAAATGGAAAAGTGAAAAGAAAAGGCTGCCAAGGTCACATCTGGGCAGTGATGTGGCAGGCTGCTTAAACTCATGTATGAAAAAAGGGTAAAGGATGTGCATGGCAAGCAGCAGTGCTTGGTTTCATGGCCTGCTACTCTCTGTCCTTTATTGTAAGCATGGCTGTGGCTCCATCCTGTCCTCTAGTTTTATGCCAAGGGGGAGTTGTTCATACTTCTAGTGGCAAATTCACATATTTTTATAAGCATCATGTGCAGTTCATTATCTAAAGAGTAAGTTGACTTAAGCAATTTTTCATCTGAGCTGGTTAGACATAGTTTTATTAATGAAAATGGATATTTTTTGAATTCATATAAATCATATCACAAGAAAAAAATTAAGGCATTTTGGAAGGTATTCTGGTGGTGCTGATCTGAAACAGCCCTGAAAGTGCTGTGGTGTGAAAAAAGTGAAATGAAGAGCCTTCTTCTGGCTTGGTATCTTCCTGACAGGGTACTCATCTACCTTTGGATGCAAGAATTGCTTTACAGTGATTGTTTTGCACATGTCCAAACCCAAAATTTTAGTGTAGGGCTGAGAGCTGTAGTGTTGAAATTGTGTGGGAAAACCTGCTCTCTTATCCTGAGAATTTCTTATATTTGTTCTTGAGGTTGTTCAAGAGAATATGCAGGGGAGAGGAATGGATGGCCAAAAGACAGCATAAATAAAAAATATGGTTACAACACTTAAATGGGTTGTTTAAGAGGAAGCTCATGAGGTTCATGATGGTTCTGCTCATGTAGGTGGGATCAGGCTTTGGAAGGGAGTTTTATTCCTTACCTTTCTCTGTCCTGCCAAGGGGTCTTGCACCAAAACCCTATGATGTCAATGGGTGCCCTGGATGTCAGTGGGTCAGATTATTCCATGTAGCAGCAATTGGCTGCTTTTCTTCTCTAGTAAATCTGATTTGGTTAGCCCTCATCTGACACCTTTTGCCTAGGAGGAAACGTGGAATCATAGGTTCCCGTCCACTTCTGTGCCACCAATGAGACATGCTGAGTTTAGAGTTGAAGTGGCACGCAGAGAAGAGATGAGATGGATTTGATTGCTCAGGCACCTTGTTGGCACCACTGGTGCTAAAAAAGATGAAAGAGAGGGCAGAAATGTCAGGCTGCAGCAGCACCTGAGATCTGTTGGGAGCAGGCAAGGAGGCATCCGTGTGTAGTGGGAGCAGAGCAAGAAGTTAGTGGCTGGAACTGTAGGGTGAGCTCGGCTGGAAAAAGGTAGAGCTTGTGCCAATTTAGGAGGAAAGGAGGAGGGTGGTAACAGGCTGTGTAGGAGGTTGGGAATTGCAGCTGTGGGACCTCTGGACAATGTGCTTCTTGTGATCAGGCTGCACTTTTGGATAGCTTTTTTTTTGGTAAAGCTCAAAGTGCGTTCTTTCTTCTTCTCCAACTCATGGGAATCAGTCAGGAAGGCAGAAGTGTTGTAAAACTGCTCGTGCACTGCAGGCTGTGGCAGAAGTCATTTGCTGGCTTCTGCAGTTAGTATTGAAACAACTGCTTAAATTTCAAACTACATATGAAAACAAGTAATAGTAGATTCCTTTGCTCCTCTGGACAGCTGTCCACGAGGTCCTAGAAAAGCATTGGCTGGCTTTTTTTTTTGATTCAAAGCACATATAGTGGGATGGATGTTAGAACACCTTCACAGTGGGATTGACAATTGTGGTGTGGTTGTGAGTAGTCCATTGGCAATGAAGTGCCTGTGCTCAGAGCAGTCGCCCAGAAAGGAGAGATAGGAAACATGTGGCAGCTTGGCTCTGCTTTGGGACACGCCTGTAAGGGGCAGGTTGCTTCTATGAGATGGGATCAATCTTCTGTTGGACTGTGTGTGTTTGCATGCTGTAATAACAAGGCTTCTATGGTCAGGCATAATGATCACAGAAAGCCAGAGTTGTCATCTTGCTTCTATTTCTGTCTTTTGGGTCAGTGCACTTCTCTGTAAGCCACAAACCATTTTATCTACAAGTGCTGGTTGGTTTTCTGCCCACAGCTACAGAACATGGGGCTTGCCTCAGCAAAAAATTATATTCTTGAAAATTCAGTCAACCTGAAACCTTTGTCCCCTCTACGTGTAAAAGGTTATGTTGTTTGTAACTGGAAAGGGCTTGGTGCAAAAAGATCTTTGGGAAGAGAGAAGTACTGGAATGTTTTCAGTTGTCTCAAGGAGAACTTTTCTGGTACAGATTTTATTTCATTCACCTTGCTCAATTTTTTTCTTGTCTTTTTCCTCTGAAGACTTTGTTTTGGCCCCTATCCTAATCACAAGTTCCCAGAAATGGTTTTTAGGATGAAGGCATCTACACATATCTATTATTTTCTACAAATGAGCGAAGGCCTGAGGATGGAATGTCAAAACGTTCCGAGTAAGAAAACAGACCAAGCTATACTCCTTGTAGCTGTTGTGGCATCTCTGAACCCAAAACCATACCAAGATGGATGTATTTCCTGCCCCTTCCCCCTTCCTCCTCTCCTTAAGTCAAACCTTCAAAATTAAATGACAGTGTCAGCAAAGAGATTGTTGCTGCTTAATGAGTTTCAATTGGGTTACAGATTGAAGCCTGACTCCTTGCAATGACAGATTAATAACTCCTTCTGCTGAAGCTTTAGAAGGGGGGATAATTATTTTCTGGGCTTTTTTTTTTTTAATTGGAAAGCTCATTTCTTGCTAGTGCCTGAGCCAGGTGCTATCACTGTAAATCTTTTTGTAACAAAAGATTTGACATTATTATTTTTCAGACTCTGAGGAACTTGTGGCCTCCTGTTTGAGATATGCTGAGTGTTCTAACATGCAAATGGGAGAAAAGGCAGTAACAGATCACAAGGATCTGTTTTAAATAGAAAGCTTTCTGTTCTACACAATTTCATAAATAAAATTAATATATTATTAAATAATATAAATCTTAATACTTACAATAAAAATAAAATTTTAAAAACTGCTGCTGGTCCTGGTGTTCTTCTTGGTGCCTGCCAGCATGGTCACTGATGTGCCTGGGGGAAAGAATCTTGGTGTTTGGGATTTTACTCGTCAGCTTAGAAGTCTGTTGAAAGAAATGCTTCAGCTCTGCTGCTGCTGCAAGGAATTGGGACCAGTTGCAGTTGGCACTATGTTAAGGGACTCACTCCTGTGTGAAGGAAGGAAAGGGAGCCACAGTGAGCCAGAGATTGGTGTCTTTGTGATGGCCCATTGCTGCTCACACCTCTAGGCACATACGTGGTATTGGTACTTGTATGGCTTTCGCTACTTGGGTTTTATAAATAAGGAGGGGAGCTTATATTTTGAAAAGCATAAAGAGTTTTTAAAACGTTACTTATAAAGTATTTAACTACAAATGCTTAAATGATTAAATCTGTGTTGCATGAAACAATGCTTATGCAGTAACTAAACTTGAAAACCTGAGTTGAGATTAGTTGCAGACTGTAATCTCTGACAAATACCTGTGCCCTTTATAACTCTGCTATTTTATTTCTAAGTTGAGACTGTCTCTTTAAATTGTCTTCTGTGGCTTGTCCAAGGTCTTGCACTAAGTCATTACTAAGGCTGGGGTTGGCTCAGGAGCCTTGACTCACAGTCCTGTGCTTGGACCAGAGGCCACGAGTGATTACCACAGGACAGCAGCTTCTTCCAGGGCTGCCTGTCAGTTCAGGCTGCTTGACAGATACTGTTGGGTTGTGCTGTGTGTGTTTTGTGGGTTTAGGGGTTTTTTTTAATGCTTCTAAACTTTTTTTTTTCTTTTCTGGATTTAGGTTCTAGGGGAGAATAAAAAGAGCAATTTTTCTTACTGGCTATCATTTTGCCACATAGTTGTTATCATCTTTCTGTGACTGCCCTCTTACTAATAGGGTCTACTCATCCCTTCAAATTATTTGGAACAAACTAATTTTTCTGGGGCTATAGCCCTCCTGTACAAAAGTAAAGCTGTATGTGAAACTTGATAGGTCTTCAGAAACTAACTTTTGAAATTCCAAAGCAATCTTCTGTTTAAATCTCTTGATAATTGTGTTTTTAAATCAGTTGTCTTCTACTTTGAACCTGTTATTTAACCCCACTGTCAGTAAGAATGTGCATCACAGAATAAAGCATACCTGCCTGCCCCTGTAGTTCACAATTTTCTTTTTTTACCATTTTGCTATACATGTAAGTATGTAAATCACACAACATGAAAAAGAACTAGATCTGTACACTCCTGTGAGATTTTTGGAACCAAAGGCTTGCAAGAAGGCACAAGTGCACAGTGCACTTGTGTCTGGCAGCACAAAGCCAGCAAGTTAATTTGATATTTGGTTCTGCACAGTATGCCAATAACTTTTTGTGTAATCTGTTTATTTAAATTCAGAACTATGCTTAGTTTGGCTTATTTTAAAAGTTAATAAAATGCTTATTACAAAGATGCCCTTGATAGCATACAGCTATGTCTGCCTACGAGGAGGAAGAACTACCCGCTTGTTTATTGTCTTAACTTCCTTATCTAAAATAGCCCTAAGGCAATGACAAAGCATGACCTTGAACCTGTTATTCAGAATTTTAGGGTTTGGATATCCTCAAGATTTCTTCCAGACTTCAAGAATTGGCATCCTCTGCCTTCCTTTCCGGTTGAAAAAGCTGCTGTTTTCTTTTGTTTGTTTTTTTATTTTTTACTGAAATGTAGTGGGGCTTTATTATGTGCTCACACTGCTGAACATAAACTGCTTCCCATTTTTCAAAGTTTGCATCTTCTGCAGTGGTGTGACAAGCTGGTCAGGACAGGCAATATTGCAACATTGAGAAAGTAGTTAACCATTAGCCATGCCGAGTGCAAGACAGATTCACAGAGTCACAATTGGGCTGGAAAAGACCTCTGAGATCAAATCCAATTTGGGATCGAATGCCACCATGTCAGTAAACCATGGCACTGGGTGGCACATGCAGTTGTTTCTTAAACCCCTCCAGGGATGGCGACTCCACCACCTCCCTGGGCAGCCTGTTCCAATGTCTAGTCAGCCTTTCTGTAAAGAAATTCCTCCGAATGTCCAGCTTCAACCTTCCTTGACACAGCTTGAGGCCATTTTCTCTTGTCCTGTTGCTGGTTGCCTGGGAGAAAAGGCCAATCCCACCTGGCTGCAGCCTCCCTTCAGGTGGCTCTAGAGAGTGATAAGGTCACCCCTGAGCCTCCTTTTTTCCAGGTTAGCAATCCCAGCTCCCTCAGCTGCACCTCACAGGAGCTGTGTTTCAGACCCTTCACCAGCTCCATTGCCCTTCTCTGGACTTGCTCCAGCCCCTCAATATTCTTCTTTAAGTGAGATACCCAAAACTTGACCCAGGACTCGAAGTGTGGCCTCACCAGTGCTGAGTATATGGGAAATACAGATTATATCAGAGGCCTGGGGCTCTGCAGACACTCACTTAACCCTTCTTCAAGAGGTTGTACAGTGGTGTTCCTCTGCTCTCTGATACAGGGTGGTACAGTGAATGGCAAGCAAATGGTACAGAGTGAGTTACTAGTGCTTCTGGAGATGGTATGTAACATGTGATCTGATTTTTTTTCAATATGTGGTGTTATTGGCTTGGTTCTGGATAAGAAAAAACGCTTGAATTATTTTGTACAAGTGTTGGAACTTCCTCAAAAATTACTGTGAAATTTGAAAGTGTGGACTGTGACATTCAAAGGATGACCCTGTAATTGGAAAAGTACTTTATCTGTTGGTGTTTAGGCTATTTAAAGTAAAACTTTCCAAGTGTGATATCTTGATGCATGCAAACATCTAGAAGAAAAATTATCTATGTGATAAATGCTGTGCATTATTATTAGTCTTACATCTTGAAAATACGTAAAGGGCTTTCTTTCATCTTTCTTGCCAAGTTTTTTTCAGCTTTGTTTCTTTGCCTTCAAGCTGGAAGAAAGTTCAATTTGGAAGTAGGGAAGAAAAATCTAGACTTTTAAATATAAGAAATCCTTTTTCCCCTCCATATTCTTCGTGTGTATTTTCAAAAGTGAGCACTACTTTACCCTCTATCACCGAAGAAGCTGGTGTCCAGGTGCATAAAGTGTGCTATTCTGCCTCTGTGTGGGCTAGACTAAGGGATGACAAACTCTGCCAAGCCAAGACTGGCTCTTACCACTGACACTGTTGCCCAGCTTCACAAACCTGTCAGTGGTTTGCTGTAGTGTCACTTCCAAAAGATACTACTACTCTATTAAAAAAAAAAAAAAAAAAAAACACCAAAAAAAAAACAAACCAAAAAACCAAACAGGAGAAGTACTAGTAACCAGTGCTTTATGTGATGTATGACAGCACCTGCTTTCCTGTACTTACATGGAATTAGCTGAGTACCTCCTGGTCACCCCTTTTGCCTGCATTTGACAGGCCCAAGGCAGGTGGCAGGTCAGGGTGGACTGAGACAGTAAAAGCAGCCCCCTCCTAGCCTGCTGGATCTTTTTGGCTTTTATGATGACACTCATTGCTATTTCTTTTGCTCTGACGTACTGAGTTAGGAGAGCAGTCTGTCATTTATACAAAATAAAAGCCCAGCTCAAAAGCAACAGAAAACCCCAAGACCTGATCCAGAAAGCAATTAAGGTGATTTAAAAGAAATTTTTGCAGTATCAAGTGTCTGTCTGAGGAGTCCAAATGCTCATGAGAAAGACCTTAGGGGGTAGTCTTGTCCAGCCCTTTGCTCACAGCCAGCCCCCACAGCTTGGGTTGCTCATGGCCATACTCAAGTGAGTTTTGGCTATATGCAAGGAAGGAGATTATGCAGCCTTTGTGACAGCCTGTTCTGGTGCTTAGCCACTTCATCATTTAAAAAATAAACCTTGCTAATTTTTTTCGCTTGCATTACAACAAGTTTGTTGCCTTTAGTCTGAATCACCATGCACTTTACAGAAGATTCTGTCCCTCTCTGCCTCACCAGAGGGTAGCTGCAAACAGCAGTAAAATCTCCACCAAGTCTCCCTCAGTTTGAAGGCTGGAAGGGAAGGACCCCACCTGACTCTTTACCAGAAGTGTATGAAAGAAACTGTATCTCAAGTGGTTTGAGCTCACGGATTGATCCGCTCCACTGATTCACAGATCAGGTTGAATTCACTGATCAAACTGTGTGATGTGAAGTGTGAATGCCTCTGGTTCCTGCAGTCAGCTGCCAGCTGGCGCTCCCTGAAACCTCAGGGCTGCTTCAGCAGAGAACTGGGCTGGAAATCACACAGACCACAGCTCTTACCAGATAAAGGTACTCGTGGTTGTGTGTGTCTTTCTGAATTCATGTTCTCGCTTCAGTGGCTTCTGCACTCAAACAAAACCAGAAGTAAAGATGACATTCTAAATGGTGTATTGTTAGATTGGTGTTGACCAATCCATTTGCAACAAAGGAAGTTTAGATTGGATTATTTTTTTCACTGAAAGGGTGGTCAAGGATTGGAATTGCCTGGGAAGGTGGATGAGTAAGCATCCCTGTAGATGTTTAAAAGATGTGTAGGTGTGGCACGTAGGAACATGGTTTAGTGGAGGACTTGGCAGTGCCAGGTTAACAGTTGGACTCGGTGATCTTAGGTATTTTCCAACCTAAGTGATTCTATGACTATGTCTGAAATCTAATATTTTTCATTATCAATAGTGATTTGTTTCAGAAGGGACAAAATATTCCCAGGATTTACTGCTTCAGTTTTAGTAAGACGTTCTTTGTGTACAACCTGCGTGATCAGCATTGTACAGGCAAGCTCCCAGCATAAATGCTCTCTATTATAAGTGAGAATGCAAGTCATGTGTACAGGTTATTAAGTATTAATTTTTGAGATAATCCTTCATAGCAGTCTTTGAGCAATGATGTAAACTTGCCTTTGCAATAGCTACCACAACCCAAAACTTTGAAAGTAAAGTCCTTCTCAAATTTTGAAGTATTTGTACCCATTTATAGCTTTTTCTCTCTTGTTGCAATCTTGCAATAAAAGGCAGTGCTGGATTTATTTGGCCAAATTTGAAGAGGTAGAGTGTTCTTAAGCAGTCAGAGAAATATTTGCTTTTGTTCCAGGTTCTCCATACACTCTGCAGCAGAAACACCTTGGGTAGGGGTAACAGAGTTTATGTACTGATTCTTCTGTATCTGTTCCTAGGCTCCAGCAACCATGCCTTGCTTCCAAGTAAACAACAGAGCTATACTGAATTTATGCTTATGTTAACAGCCTATAAGTAAGTCTTAGTCTAGGCTTGTCCATTGAAAAATTCCAGGTATCTCTTTCTGTTCTACTTTTGTTCTTCAGCTGCAACTCTGATGTTTCAGAAATGGTTGAAATCAAGTACCCAGAGAGAACTACAGAGGATGCACTGGTCTTCTGTATAACACCTAATGGCAGACAGCTTAGGAGGGCATCGTTCCTGAGGCGATAAATCAGGCAGGTTCTTCTGCCTGAAAAGCATTTGCGGTTTTAGTTTTTTGTGATCTTGGGGGGCTGACTGAGCTGTCTGAACTTTGTTAATGTGGTTTTACCAAGTGCGATGTGATGTAGAAATCACATAACAAGTCTAGTAACTTTTTAGTCTGTAAAAGACATGATGTTCATTGGGAAAAAGAAAATTCTTCCATATAGTTTCCTGTGAAGACTTCAAATATTTTTAGGAAAAGCACTAATGACTTCTGTCAAATGTGTGCTTTAATGTTTCACTTCAATGTTCAAAACCTGTTGGTTTGGGGCTATATGATGTATATAGTAGTATGCTTGTACCTCTGTAAAGTCAGGGAGCTTTCCATTCTTCTAATTTGTATTTTGAGCTAACAAATGTCCGGTATTTTGCTAATGAAACTGGCTGTGGAATTTGTGCGTCTTCCTTGGGCCCCTTTTGTTTTCATACATATTTCCTTTAATGGCTGAGCTGTGGGTAGCTTTACTCATTTGACTGCTTCTGGCAGCCTTTTGCCTCAACAAAGGCACCTGGTCCAGGTGCATCCTGCAGCAAGACAGCACCCTGACAGCAGAGACCACATGTTCCTAAACTGCATGGTGCTCAGAGCAAAAAACTCATCCATTTTGCTGTTTTGTCAGTAGGAGGTGTACAAAAATTCCCTGTAGCTGTGCTACTGGGCCATGGGAGAGTGAGGATATGGGATAGAATGTTTCACTTCAAATTCTAAGTACTAGTTATGAATATAATTGTCATATAACTGGTATATCTTATTATGGAAGAGAATGTACAAGTGGATTATGTCCAGTTATATAGTGCAATCACCTCCTGCTCTCAGGTTTCTGTTCCTAATGCAATAGTAATGGGGTTTCCCACCTGCTTTTGCAATGCATTCAGTAAGGACAGTCTCTGACCCTAAAGAAGCTACCAGTGTCCCCCTCTCTATTCTCAGCTGAGTAGCAATATAGAATTGGCTCTATGCCACAACTATGTATAAGCTCATTTCTACAGTTTTCTTTTTGCAGTCTGATTTACTACAGGATTTCTGGCTGATGCTGGTTAGATCCATTTTTACCACAGTCAGTCCTCCTGATGTATTCTGTGAGCATAGCTCTTCCTAGCTGTGAGTAGGATGAGAGCAGCGGAACGCTTAGGCTGCTCGCCTGGCTGGGTTGGTGAAGGGCTCTGTAGCCATAACTGGTAGTGCAAGTGGCTTGGAGGTGACTGACTGTAACCTGCCACTTTGTGCAGAGCTGTGTTTCTGCCTCATCCATCAAATACCGCTGCAAATTTCTCTGGTGGTGTTAGGAGATGCGTCTATAGATCTGTGTATTTAAATTGTTAGCATTGAAATTTCAGTGAGTAGATTTATCTTGTTTAGGAGATCTCTTCCTGTGTTCTGAGTACGTACTTCCATTTTCTAAATAAAATGTATCTTAATATTCTGGCTACTTTGGAATGATCATGTTGCTGCTCTGCTCGTAGAGAAGGAAGGCTGGAGATGAACCTCCCACTAGTGTCACAGCTGCTACCTGCTGTATCTTCTTGCATTAAAAAAAGTTTTTTTACTATGGACTTTAGGAGAATTAGGTGTGTTCCTTTGGCTGGCTTTTTGGGGACACGGCTTGGTTACTCTTTGCATTATGTCTTAAGAATAAGTCTATTTGGGTTTTTTGTTGTGTGTGGTAGATTTTTTTCTTTGTTTTACCTCATTTATTTTTTGATTATTACCTGTCAGCTTCATTTACTGTCTGGGGAAACTATGGATGCAGAGGGAGGGTCACAGGGAGCAAACCCAACACTGACTACTGACTTGTCAACAAAAGCACCAAACATCTATCTTCGTCTTGGAGTTATCTGGAACAAGGATTAAATTGCAGATCATCCTAAGGCAACAGGGGAGCCTTTAGTAAGGGGGTATCACTTTGTTTACTTGCCAGACCAAAGCCACTTTGACTGTTCTTATATGTTCACTCTGCAGATGTTCTTTTCCTAGTACATTGTAACAGGGATGGTGCTCAGTTAGAACTCTGTGCTTCTCCAGCCCCCTGGCATTAATTACGAATTATTTTGTCACTGTGTCTGATGCATTTGTTATTGATAATATCTTCTGGTTGGATTTTCTCTGCTGCCTAAGTAATTTGTCCTGTATTCCTGAATCCTGGATCTTTCATGATTGCTCATTTACACCTCATTTTATTTTTGTTTATATGAAATGTGGAAAATGTTTGCAAATGACCTGTAGTGGCTTCTTTGTGCATGTCATCTATCTTTTAGTTTTAGAGTTTGTGGAGTACACAGAAGATTGTGCAACAGGCATTGTTTACTTGCCTAGAATTAGAAGACTAAAAACAGCGTCCTTGCTGCAGCCATAAAATAATACGGCAAACATCACCATTCCAGATCAGCTCCTGGAAGTTCCTACAGTCTTCATGCAGTTGTTTTCTGGCAATAGTGTGTTTGCTTGGTTCTGTCCTAAGGCAGGTGAAATATATTTGATGTGTCCTATTGTTCGGCCTCTCGTGTGACTGGAGGTTTACACTTTTGGGGTGTGAATGAAGGTGAGGAAGAACCAAAAACCTGAAATGGAACCTTTTGTTTGTCACTTCAGTCAGGTACCAGATTATTCAGATTCACTGGTAGTTTTGATGTGTTCAGGGCCTCTCTTCCTCTGCAGAAAACTGATGGTAACAATTTACTTCAACGCGTTTGTGGCGCCCATATGCTTGTAAAGTTCATGCATGATCCCTTGGATGATGTTTGAAACTCGTAGAAGTGCAGGAGTAGCAGGTCAGCCTCATGGATTTTTTCCCCCTCTTCCAGGACTCATAGTTGGGGTGATCTTGAGATATGGGACTCCCTCCACGAGTGGCCATGACAAACCATTCAGCTGCTCTCAGGAGGACAGGCCCTTCACCACCCTGCTGGTCAACGTCAGTGGCAAGTTCTTCGAGTACACGCTCAAAGGGGAAATAAGCCCTGGGAAGATCCACAATGTGGAGCAAAATGACATGTTGAGGAAGGTGAGGCTACACCGTTTTGCGTGCCTGGCTGTGTTTCTCCTGCATCTCTGCTTTCCTCCCTCCTCCCCTCGCCACCCTGTTTGAACTTTAGGTAGTGTCAAGAGTCAGTATTCCTGATAGTAACAGCACTTTAATGCTTAATTCAAAGCATCTTGTGTATTTTATCACTGCTGGAGAAATTGTGCTCTGTATGCGGTGCTTTCTTAAAGGCCTTGGTTTGAAGACTTAATGTATGTTTCTAACATCTGTAGAATTCACAGAGACCAGCTAAACAGAATAAAAAAATAAGCCTTGCGCTGCCTTGTATAAATGCAATATAAGGAAGATTATAATTTCTTAGTGAAAAGTGATTGTTCCTTGTTGTTTTGGGTTTTTTCCCTAGGGTTTTAAAATCTGTTTATTGTCAGGAAATAGTTACTGCTTCCACCCTATAAACCACCAAATGAGACAGTCTGGTGTTGGAAGTAAAATCAGCAGTTAGTCAGATGTGTTATTTTCCTTTTTATTCAGTGTCGGGAATAATCACCTTTTGTGTGTAACAAAGCTAGACTTTGAAGCATAGGATTGTGATCTAAAAGTATTTCTTCCTGCAGATTCTGAAGAGAGCTTAGCTGTCTATGTGTATCTGTGTGCTGTAGGTATCTCAAGTTGGCTGAAATGAGTCCTACTCGAGGAGGGCACAGTTGAGGTTTTTGTCTTCTAACCTGTGCTTAGGCAGCGGGTGAAGAGAACCTAGTTAGTCTCATATGTGTGAAGGTCTTCTGTTTGCCTTTTAACTGTTCTTTTTTGTTCTTTAGTGTAGTGTAGTCCTTCATGGATATCTGCAACTCCTACATGGAACAGGTGTATGATCCGAATTTCTTAAAACCAGTCTTGTATCTGACTTGATTGGCTTACAATAACTATTCAGTGGCTAAACTTGCACAAAAAAGTAAGCTAAAATAGCATTTCATCTGCAGATGTACCATTATCAGGTATCACAATAAGAGAGATCTTCTTCAGCATAATTTCTGCTAGAAATTTTTAATTTAACATAGGGGACTGTGTTTGGGTCTGCTGCCAGATCATGAGTAACCAATATTATACCTGTTCTTTCTGGGTGCTATTTATCAACAAAAACTGCAGCTTTTCCCTGCTATTTGTGAATAGAGCTGGCCAACATTTTAGAGGCTCAATTTATCTATTTCAACAACCAAAAATAGCGGTTGAAAATTAATGAGGAAAAAGTCCTAAGAATTTGTATGTCTAATTGAAATTTCATATTTTATTTTTTAGGTAACATTTGACCCAGAAGTTTTTTTCAACATTCTATTGCCTCCTATTATTTTCCATGCTGGTTATAGCCTGAAGAAAGTAAGTGCAATAACTGCTGAGGAGAATAGATCCTTTTTTTTTATTATTTGAGATTGCTGATTTGTTCAGGATTGTAGTCTCCTTTCAGGCATTTACTTACAGTAAGAAAAATCTAATTTCCTCCAGAGATAGTTAGATCATACTGTTTTAAGAGAAAATATATATATTTTTGAGTATAAATGTATTATACTTTACTTAATTTTGCTGATTTGTTTTCCTTTGAACTTAGCCAGACATTGATGTCAGTTTCATTTAAAGTAAAAGATGTTCTGTTATGAATTGGTTTGGTCCTTCTCAAATGTCCAAAATGCAGTCAATTATGCTGAGAGGCAGACCTAACCCTGAATCCCAGTGGAGATGTGCCAGACCCTTAATGGCAGAAGAGCCCAGATTCTGATCTTGCTAGAAGACACCGTGAATTGCTGCTGGTTTCTGTCAATAAGCTTTCTGTCAGTAAGCTGCATGTAGGGTCTAATGCATGGCACAGATCTGGTTTATTCAATTTATTGAAGTTAGATTGAATTTACATAGCAGTAATTGAAATGTTTTTCTGAAATAGAGGTGTGTTTGTGTGTATTGATGCTAGTGAAGTAGTGTGCTACGTGGCTCTGAATGGGCAATATAACTTTTCTAAAGTAAGTATATAAACCTCTTTCTCCTGTGCAGAGACACTTTTTCAGGAATTTGGGGTCCATTTTGGCTTACGCCTTTTTAGGAACAGCAGTGTCTTGTTTTATTATTGGGTAAGTGAACTCTGATATCAGTTCCTCTCTACACTAAAGTTTAAGCTGATAAAGCACACTTCCTCTCTTTGCCTTAAACGTTTAGTTTAAGATAGCTGGTCATGTTGTTTTGCTTGCCTGCAATCTCTTATGCTACTCATATTACTGTGTCTTGTATATGGACATTCTGAGTAACAGAAAACCTGAATTGTATTGATGACCTTGGCTTGTCTCTCAAAGAATTTCACTAGAGTAGTAATCTATTATTATAGATTATTCTTACCCCAGAGCTTTGGGCCTGTGTATTGTGTTGGGAGAAATAATACTGAGGGGAATTTTGAGCAGAGAAAATTTGGTGGAAAACGGAAGAAACATGTAGACTCTGTACTAATTGTGTGAAGATTTCAGACTTTGCTTACTGGTTTTATATCATGTCTTCTGGATCATATATTCCTTGATTTGCTCCATTGGGAAAACAGGAAAGTTCACTTTGAGAGCTTTGTGCTCCACTGTGGCACTGTCCCACTGAGCTGTAGCATAAACAAGCCTGTCTGAGATACTGTTGCTTGTGCTTTCCCTTGGTCTGTCTGAAATGCAGATTGTTTGACTTGGAATGTTTTATCTCCTTCCTCTTCAGGAATCTCATGTATGGTGTTGTGAAATTAATGAAGTTGGTGGGTCAGCTGTCTGATAAATTTTATTATACAGACTGCCTACTCTTTGGAGCGATAATATCTGCCACTGATCCAGGTAGCTCGATGAACATTTTTAATAACATTCCAATATAACCCTATTGTTAGGATTTTCAGCTGCATATTAACAGGATTCTATTTTCAGTAATGTCATATTAGTATCTCTGAGCCTCTTCTCTGAAATACATGCAAATTCTGAGCATTTTCAAAGCTATTCTCTGCTGATTTGTGACTGAACTGGCATGACATCATGGTATATTTGGAGAAAAGTGTAACTCTCCTGTTCAAATACTTAAAATATGTTTTTTGTTAAGTGGTTTCTCATTAAATGTGCATCAAGTTTAAGACTACAAATAGATTAAATTATTGCATTTTCTGGATAGCAGGACTTCCTTCTTCAGCTACATTGCTTGGGGCTGGGTAATTTAAGAGCAATATTTGAAGGTTTTAGCTTCTTTAGGTGGGGGATTTTCTTTTTCTCTTTCAAATAAACTTCATGTTTTACAAGTTAAGGCAGAAGAATGCTTTTCTGGCCAAGTAATTTCAGCTTTTGCTCAAATAATGTAGACATCCTTCAGAGTCAAGCAGGCTCACATTGAAGACTTGACTTGACAGATCAGTTTGTAGGGCTGGCAAAGGTTGGGGCCAGGGTGGGTAGGGAGTGCTGAAGTATGAAGCTTGACATTTAAAGCAGTTTATTTGAGGTGCTTAGTGGTGATTAGTGTGAAAATGGGAAGTAGCTCCTGTGATTGAGCTGAGCTTCCACAGCTGGTGGCTGCATACAGTTTATGCAAAAAATCACCATGTGATTTTTGAAGTGCATCTATGGGAACATCCTCAACATCATCTTTCATCTCAGAATCTTCTTTTAAAAATTACTATAAATATTTAGCACTCTTGTCCTTTTTAAATTATGTGGAAATTCACACCTGTGACATAGTGTGTACTTAGGTAAACACTTACGATTATTAGTGCTATTTTACAATGGGTGAAATAATAAACTTGTGTCAACAATCCATACAGCTTTTAAAAGCAGCTTCCTGCACAACATTTTGTTGTCTTAAATTGAACATGTTCTAAAATGTCAGGGCTTTGGTAGAAGGGCCTTGTCTGCCCCATGCCCCTTGATCATGGGGGCCTTGCTATGAACACTGTGCAGATGAGAGGACAAAAGAGCCACCTCCTAATGGAGCTGCCCTAAAACTGATGGAGGAATTGCTTACTTGTAGGTAAACATGACTACAGTTTCCCATCTTAGTTTTGATCCTGTACTTCAGTTCCTGGGTTTTCTTGCTTTAGCCAAACTGGAAAGTCTGCTCCACAGCTCATGCAGTTGTTGCAGTGTTGTTTTCCTCTTTTCTTTCTGTAGTTACCGTGCTAGCAATATTTAATGAGCTGCATGCTGATGTCGATCTCTATGCCCTTCTGTTTGGAGAGAGCGTGTTGAATGATGCTGTTGCCATTGTATTATCCTCGTAAGTACCTATGTGAATTTCTACTCTGAAATTACTAAATTGCTTTTGGCATTTGGCTAAAATAAATGCTTTTTCTGAGAAACATTATTTTAGGTTTAAATGGATTGCCCTTAACTGGATTGATAACCATTGCAAACATTTGCCAAGGCCCCTAATGCCAGAATGACAAATATGCCTTCAGCATGAGATTGTCTCCCTACAGCTCAGGTAGTGTTGTTACAGAAAAAAAAATTCCCTGATGCCACTTCTAACTTGTCATTGTGTTCTCTCTTTCTAGATCTATAGTTGCCTACCAGCCAACAGGTGAAAATACCCATGCTTTTGATGCTGCAGCATTTTTCAAGTCTGTTGGTGTTTTCCTGGGAATATTCAGTGGTTCTTTCATGATGGGAGCAGTGACAGGGGTTGTGACAGCTTTGATATCCTTTTTCATATTTGGTTATTCCAGCTGAGATGGCACATGTGGGTATTATCAGGGCTTTCCTGTTTCCCATTATAGCAGAATTGACTCTAGCTTATTTAATTCAGAGCGTGAAGATGTGACTTGTTTTCCACAGAAAGGCATTATAAGCACCCACAGAAACCAACCCTTTCCAATAAAATTGAGGCCATAGAAGTTTTAGTGATGTTACTACAACAAACCAAGGGAGGCCTTAAACAGGCATGTCCTAATAATGTTTAGTTTCTTTTTATGGAGTTATAAAACCTAGTTTTTATTATTAGTCTTGAAAAATATCTCCTATGATAAATGGTATTTCATTCTGTCTTCAGCAAAATCTCTCAGCTATTTCTGACCCCCACAGCATTCTTTGAGTCCTGCATTTAAACTTTTTGCCAGAAATCTGATGTCATACATCTTGGATGAGATTGTATCTTTATGGGAGTTTAACTCAATAATATGATGTGTTCTCTGGATGCTTGTTGCTGCTATTTGGTTAGATCTCTGAGGTGCTTAGCAGGCAATTTGTGTGGGTTTTGTTTTAGGCTCAGGCAGTAGATCTTCAGCCTGACCTACTCCAGGAGTCTTGATGCTTCTTCAGGAACAAAATTAAGTCTTTGCTTTCTGACAGGCCAGTATTACCATATCTGTACGTGTCCCAGGCTGCTCTGATGTGCCTAGACTTCTGAGCACTGCCCTGAAAGGGGTAAAATGTGATGTTTTATACAATGGTCATGACCCTGAAGCAGTACTCAGTGACTCTGAAGCAGTACTGTCTGAACCGTATCTTATACACACACTATGCAGATTTTCCTGACATGTCGGCATAATGGAAATCCTTGAAGTATGGGGAAGATGTGCTGTTGATGCTTTAATGCTCAGTCTCAGTTCCACTGATCTGCAATCAGTGTGACCTAAAACTATGATTCTTCCTCTGGCTTTTAGGCTACCAGCCATCCATAGCTCTCACAGCTCAAATGCAGTTGTTGTGGGTTTTGGGTTGCTGGTTGGCTACTAATTAAGGCTGAAATGCATTCAGATCCACTCTGTAAAATTATGCTTCTGAAGCAGCAACCAGTCCTTGCTTTTTCTAATGGTTGTGTTCAGGAAGGTGATGTGAGGCTCTTCAGAACAAAGACTCTGTGGTGGCATTTTGTGTGTGTGGTGGGGATATTTTTGTTCAGTTTTGGTTTTGTGTTGTTCTTTTTCTTTGGTTGTTTAATTATTTTAAACATTCTTAATGTCATGCAATGCTGCAGAAGCAAACAAAATTTGCATTTTACTATTCATAGCTGATTAGAACCCATAAATTAAGGATTAAGTTAATATTCCTATAGCATGAAGTACCCATACTTGTACCTCTCTGAGTCAGGGGTTTTGTGCAGTCATGCACTGTCCTTTGAGAACAGATAGAATGCTCAGTTTTCAAATTATGCAGATAATATACAAGGACTTATTCTGGCTTTCAGCAAGCTGTCTGTGGTTTTTTTTTAAATAGTTAAGTTACAGTACCACAGACATTGTATATTCTTACTAAATTGCAGCATCTGACTGGTTGAAAAGATGTGAAATACAAGGCTGTGTCTAACAAATAAAGAAAATAATTAAGGGAAGATTAATAATTTACTTTCAGCTAACATTTCAATTTGATCAATTTTATGAAATAATATAATGTTTTGCTTTTCTTGCCTTTCTCTCACCTTGAGCTTCCTCCAAAATGATGAGCACAGGTTTTAATTTCAGATTTAATGAAATATTTTGGTATGGTTACTTACAGTAACAGCAAGGAGAATAAACAGCATGATTCACTAAACTGCCAGAAAAGACTGGAAATAAGGAACTGGTTCTGACAAGACCCCTTGCCTACCTTCAGGGGAACAAGGTTCAGCCTCTTCCCCTCCCATGGAGTGACTGTGGCTATTTGGTTTCCTTAGGCATCCATGAATGTCCCTTGAGCCAGGCACTGGGATTATCTGAGTACTCTGTGGGGAAATGGGTTCTAATTTTTGCTATGGTGAATGTTGCTGCTTCAGAAGCATGATCTTAGAAAATAGATCTGTTTGGGGGAAGTGGTGGGGAGGAATTCAGCTGAGCTCAAAAGTTGTAGAGGTGGTTTCTATGCAGAATTATCAGCTGTTTAAAAAGCATGCTACTTTTTATATTTGGTGTAATGCCAACATGGAGAATAATTTTTTTTAATGGTGCTCTGGGCTTTGTTTTGAGGGCAACCTTCTGACAAGGTAAGGTCATGGCTGAAGGTGTGTCTGGAGTATGTTTGCCCTAGACCAAGTCAGCAGAGAATGTCAGCAAGAAGTAGGTGTGAGTGGAGAGTTGGTACTGATTGCCTTTATATGAACTGTGCATAGCTGTTTGCACCTCAGATACAGTGTGCTGTTCAGTGTTTACCTGCTGCCAGAGTAGTGCTTAGGAAAAAAAAAAGCACCTGAAGGATCCTATAAATAGGTGAACAACTTTTTTTGTAGTGTGTGAAGAACTAAATTTAACACTACTGAAATCTGTTCCACTTCTTCAGTAGCTGTATGAATTGTTAATTCAATGTGTGCTTTGATGTTCCACTTGCTCTCCACTGCAAGATGAACTTGTTTTTTCTTTCGTTTGAAAGACTGAGCTGCTCTGAGTGTGCTTTTTCTCTAAAACACATCAGCGTGAGGAGAGGAAATACATTTTGTAGGCAGGAATTGTTTTGCATTAAAAGTACTGAAGTAGCCACGCTTGCTAGAAAAGACTTTTTAACAAATCTGAGAAGAAAAATTCTTATTAATCTTACTGATCTTAAGGCTGCTGTAGTTCAGAACAGCTTTGTAAATTAAATGCTTTTGAATGCATTTTATACATTATTTGAAGGTGGGAGTGGGACTCGTAATTGGGGTTGGCAGGGTGAACAAAACAACATTCCCCAACCAACCCCTGAAAAGCCAAGGCACACACAGTCTGAAAGGAACAGCAGGTATATATCCCTTCCTTGCTAGCACTTCAAAGGGAAACATAGAATAAGGTAATATTACTTCTAAGAGGTGCAGCCACACTTTATGCCATGGATATACAACAAAAATATCCAAAACTGATTGTTGCAAGCTGAGTCTGTAGTCTGCCTTGATGTGCTGGAATTTGGGTTTTTCAGCATCAAAAGTGTTTTGTTTTCCAACAAGCATGGGCCATTAGTACATAAAAGTACTGGAAAGTAGAGTACTTTCAGAAGTACTGGGAAGAGAAAAGCCAAAGGATTTCTTTTTGATCCCTTAACAAGTGACTTAACGTGACAAAGTTTACCAAGTTGCACTGCTTCCCCCTGCTGGAAACGGCTCTCTTCTTCTTGATGTCCTGGAGCACTTTCTTGCTTGCAGAAGCTTGTGGATTTACTGGTGAGTTGCTTGGGTTCAAGCACGTGGAGACAGATGTACATCTCAGCAGCCATTTTTCCACTTTCTTACTAAAGCTTTTCAACGAGAAATATGTTTGTGCTTAAAGTTGAGTTGTTGGGTTTTATTGTGTTCTGTTCAACGTTGAAGCTGCAGCTCACTGTGTAGCAAAGGCAATGGGTTCAGACACCATCTCCCTAACCTGGTATCTCACTCACTTGAATGGAAGAGTTGTAAAATCTCAAGGTTAAGAATGATGTATAAGTTAAATGGAGCTTGTGAAGGGAAAGTGTGGTGAGCTGACAGTAAGCAGGCTGATTTTTACATGTGGTTCTGTTCACAGGTGTGGTGGCTGTCCTCTTCTGTGGAATTACCCAGGCACATTATACATACAATAACTTGTCAGTTGAATCAAGAAGTCGCACTAAGCAGGCAAGGATGTCTTTTACCTTTTTTTACAGTGCACTGCTGTAGTAGTCCATGTACTTTTGTTTTTACAGCATCTTTTTTACTTGGCCTTTAACATGTGATGGTTTTCTCTCTAGCTCTTCGAGGTGTTGCACTTCCTGGCTGAGAACTTCATATTTTCTTATATGGGCTTGGCACTGTTCACTTTCCAGAAGCACATATTCAGCCCAGTTTTCATTATTGGAGCTTTTGTATCCTTTTCACATTGTGTGAGGTTTCTCCGTTTTCTTACGTGCCCAAAAACTTGTGATGTCTGTTGGCTTTACCAAACAGAGAATGGTGGCTGGCCTAAGTTTCCTTAATGTCTTGCAGGCACAATAATTTTGAGAAAAATCTTTAGTTACACTTAAGATCAAAGCCCTAAGGCCTCTTTGCCACACAGTTGTTGGCTCTGCACCTGAATGTTAGAAGCCATGTAATTTCACTAGATAAATAAATGAATATGCTTTAATGCCTGCTTTGGCCATTGACAGCCAACACTGCTTGTGATGTTCTTGTATTTGAACTTTGGAGACCTAGAAAAGAATTCATTTTTCTCTCCACTTCCAGTGGCCCCTTGAATAGGTAAGGTGCAAACTTCAAATACATAAAAAGGAATATGGGTGAATAGATAATCTTTGAGCAATTCTCCAGAGGTCAGCATCTCAGGTGATGGGAGGATAAAGGAACTGAACAAAGGTGCAGACATGAAGGGTACACAATTAAAGGTTCTGCCAGTGTCTCTGATTGACTTGGTACCTGACTCTCAAATTCCCCAGAACTGAACACTTTGTAGCTGTAAAACTCATGTAAGCTCTGCATCCTGCCCCTGTTCAAGTGGATTGTGTAACTTTCTCCTCACTATATTCCTATATTCCTGGCTGCTTGAACATTCAGCAGAACTATAAGTGTGCATGAAGAAATAGGAAACTAGTCTTCCAGTTCTTCATTTCCTTCTGCTTGCTGCAGGAGTAGGGCTGTTGGCAATGGAGGTAAAACCCCGTTAAAGGACATATAAAGATGGCCATGAATGAGATGTACTTATTTTCTCTTCTTTCTACTGTTTTCTGTGCTACTTCTAAGGATTTACCCCATTTGTTTTTATTTTCCTTTGGCCATTTACTTTTTTCTGGAACAGTAATAAATTTTCTCCTGTGCTGCCTCACATCCACTTTTCTCGCCTAAAAATACTCCAGAGCCCTGCAGATATTGGATAAAGATATGAACAGAATAGTTGCAGCTGGTATACTAAGCAATGCAATTTTCATGCTTAGTGTGGCCTTCCATCTTCTCTCAAGTTGTACTGTCTGCCCTGGATTTGTTTTCAGTAGTTGTTTCTCTACCTACTCACCTTTTAATACATCTTCCACATCATTTTCTACCACTACACTTAACCTCTGTCACCTCTTGAGTGCTTTTCTACCTTTTTGAGGAGGGCAACTAGTACAAGCACCCATGTTTTACTCAACTCCTGTGGTCCCCATTGAGTTAAAAACTTGCAGGGGTGAAATGTAGAGACATCACCAGCTGTTGAAAGTGAAAGGCTGGACTGTAAAGACAGAGCTAGAGCCTGAAAATCTTAGCTATTATTCCTACATACATTAGTCTTGATGGTGTCTGATGTCTGATTTCTGCAGTCCTCAAAAGGACTGGTATAAAAGTTGCTTGGAATAGTTGTGGGAGGGTTATTGTACAAAGTAATAATCAAAATGTGATTTTCCTACAGATATTCCCTGCTGGCATTATTGCTTTACCTTAGCTATGGCAACAACCCAGTGGTGTCTAGAGCTCTTACACTCTCTTTATTTCTTTTCCATGGGAGACGTATTATTCTTCTAATATTCCCATCCCAGCAGCAAATGATCAGTGTTTGTTTGGCTTCTGGCCGTGTTGGCACTTTATAGGATTTCAGCCCACCACTCCAGTTTTTCCTGAAGTGTTCCTTATACAGTGGAGAGTGTTTTCAGTTTTCTGCTCCTTCACAGGAACCACTGGATGTTTTACACCACAGTGGGGGTGCTTACCACCTGTTTTCATGAATTTCTGCAATACCCTTTCACTATTCTTTTTCAACTTCATTCTAGTGCTGGCAAATGGCTTTTGGATTTATATTCTTAGTAACTCTGTACTGGTGTTTGCTAACCAATAGGAGATTTTGCCTCTGCAGGAGTTATAATGGGGTGGCCACTTGCTGGTCTTAAGTTGACTTCCCCTCTGTATACAGGGCTGCATTTCTGTTGTGCCAAAAATCAAAACTGAACGGTGCTGGTGATAATCGTTTAAAGTGTGCATTTTCAAAGTAAAGTTTTCATTTGTACAGTTGGTCATTTTAATGCTAGGTATGATTTCACTGTGCAACTAAAAACTTAGTTATATTAGTAAAAATTTGCATTTTGTGCAATCACTTTTGAATGCATGAGTTGCATAAAACTGGAAAAAGTCTGCTTTAGATACACAGCTATAGGGAGAACACTTAACATCATGATGTAAATCTCTTAAACTAAAACAAAAGCTTCATGTTAAAGCCTGAACCAAAACCTGCATACCTCAGGAAAAAGGAATCCTTAACCCTCAGCTGCAAACAGGTTGCAATCTTTTTGGGCAGAGCTGCACATATCTACCCCCTCTCCTTCTTGTTGAATTTGGGCAGACGGCATAAGATCAGCTGGAGCTTTCAGCACATGATGATGTTTTCAGGTAAGAGCAAAAATTCTGGGCAATGAAAAAAGTAATAATTTTAACTCGTAAACAATTGACTCTGCTACCTTCTGTTTTTATGATCCATGGTCATGCATCCAAAAGGGAAGGCTTACTGATTGCTGCAGCATGCCATCATGTATCTTTCTGCTTTTTACAGAAAGTGTGCCTTGTCTGGGGTGGGTGACATCTTGAAATGCTACCTGCTCACAGCAGGCATGTTGGGAATAGAGCATTTTCATTTGAAGTTCTTGTGAAGGACATGGGAGAATTGGGAGGTACCTCTTCCATCTAGCTGAGATGATGTTCACATTGTGCAGAAACAGACACTCGCTGAGAAAATCAAGGTGTATTTATGGGTGCCCTTTCCCATTTAGTTGGACAAAGGTATTTGACTTAAATTGCCTTGTAGTTTCTACCACACAGATAATGATTTAAGTTTGTAATTTAAGGTAAATTATGTATTGTGTGTCTAAACATGTGCATCCACAACTTGTTTGTTTGTCTTCCTTTCCTGCTAGTTTCTGGAAGTATTTACACGTTTTCACAGCACTTGTGGATTCTATAAGTTATAAGAAACCAGGACAGTTACAACATTCTGTTGTAAATTATCCCAGGGCGTAATTTAGCAGGGAATCTAAAGAAATTAAAACCTGCTGCAGCCCAGTGCTTTCTGCCTGACACTTTGTAGGAGGGAGCAAGGAAGGGTGCTGTGCTATCCACAGTCATGTCTGCACTTCTGAATCTGTGCTGTTTCATTCTTTCTGATAGGTCTCAGGGGAGCCATGGCATTTGCTCTGGCCATACGAGATACTGCTACCTACTCCCACCAAATGATGTTCTCAACAACTCTGCTCATCGTGTTTTTCACGGTGTGGATCGTTGGTGGAGGTACAACCCCCATGCTGTCCTGGCTGAACATCAGGTTGGTATGCAGCTGTGTGCTGGGGAAACTTCACTTTTCAACAGGCAGCTGAGCTAATTTGGCTTAGTTTTACAGAACTTGTTTGATGCTTGCTAGAAGCATTGAGAATATGGTATTTATATATCTATATATGTAGGTATTTAGAACATGATATTTTAAGAGGAAGGTGCTAGTGCAGTCTGGTGAAGAAAATGTTCTGATGCTGCTGGGATTCATCCTAAAGGTGCTCTGGTGCTCTGCAAGTAGGTATCTAGGTCTTTACCAGTCCAGCAGGATATGGAATAGTATTGCCTGATAAAGCAGTTCAATATTGAAAAGAAAGAATTAATCTAGTCCCGTATAAACTTCATATTATACGAAGACTGTTCTCTTTCTTTTGGCTCTTCGTAATGGGCCTGTTAAGGTTTCTAACTTCAGTGGATTCTTTATTGGGTGGTGCTAAGGTGAATGTACTTTAAACAAAACCTGATGTTATCTAAGCAACTGGGATAAATGGGATCCTGCTGGCCTTTGGGGTGTGTTTCCTCCTGTTTTGAGGAGATCTGTGAAAATGGTAAATTGTGTGATTATAGATGTCTGACTATAAATCCTGGCTAATACTTTTGACTGGATGTACTTTCATATTTGAGAATATTTATAAAGAGATGTGCTAAAGAATCACAAATCAATCATCGTTAAAGACATATATTATAATTTTGGAAGTTTTGGCAGTTTGGGAGACAAAGATAAATAGAGGGGAATTAAAACAATACAAGCTGTACAAGCCCTCAGTGCAATCCACCATTACCTCTGCCACAGGGCTCCTTCAGTCATCTGCAGTAGGGCAGGACTGAATTCTTGTATGTGGCCCAGCCCTTAGCCAACTGTAAAATCATTCTGAGGTAGCAGCTTTTTTTCCTCCCACCCTCCTCCATCGAAACCAGGAAGCATCCCAGACTATGTACCTCCTCCTTTAGCTAATCTAGTTCCGTAGCGAGACTCCATAAGCCTGGCTGATGAGCTGGTCCTGCAGGCAGAGAGGACTAACCCCATATCCCTTCCAGGCTTATCCCTCAAGGTGGCCAGACTTGAAAAAGTCATTAGTATGACCGAGAAGGCAGAACAGCTGTAAAGGCTATGGTACCATTCCTAGATAAGTAACTACCAAAAGGTAGCTGACTGAAGTGTTTTGAGTGTTTAGCTGTAGTTTTAAGGGGAGATTTACCCATCCTTGCGAGTAAGCAGTAATTTTAACTCTCGCTTTTTTGGCATGGTTGACAGAAAACAAAGGGTTAACTTTCCTGTCAAAGGAAGGATAACATATATAACAAGGAAGTTCTACCTAGGGAGAATTTTTACGGCTGGCTGGGTAGGCACTGGCGTGCCAGAGACGGAGTCTGCACCTTCTGGGGCCACGTGAAATCAGATTTGTGCCAGGAGGTGGCGGCCGTGTGCAGCTGATCGAGAACCAGAAACTCGGTGCGGGTGAAGTACGCTCAGTAATTAGAGCACTTTCTGCTGGGGGGGGGGTGAAGAAAAGTCCTGATTTTACAGATTAAAACAAACGGGGACAAATTATTTTCTAGCTGAATTTTTAAATTATGCCAGTTGCCTCTTTTCCATCTCCTTCTGCTCAGTGGAAGTGGCAAACAGGAGGAGATGAAGCTGTCCCAGTGCCTTGCTCAGCAGCAGAGTGTAGAGTGCTGGTGCAGTCCCGAGGCTGTGCAGTAGGGAACTTGTCCCTAGGACGCTTTCTGAGCCTTGGTGCTCGCCCAGTAAATTCTATTGCCAGAGGCTGGAAATAAGTAGTGGTTGCAGGCAGGATTATTTAGTAGAAAAGAGGTTATAAGATAAAAGGTGGGTTTGCTTCCTAGATGAAGTGAAGGGATGTAGAAAATTAATGCCATGTGTATGTTGGACTTAAATGTCAAGATTTGTGGGGACTCCTAAGAGTCCAGTTCTGATGTGAAGGTCATCAGGAAGGAAGGAAGGCAGGCTAGTCAGCCATTACCAAGTCCTCGTGAAGTAGTTGGCCTTTCTTCAGCGTGGATGTAAGCAGAAGGCCCATGTCTGGGCAAGTCAGAGGAGCCAAAGGGATTTGTTTAAGGTGGTGCCTGCGTGATTTAAGTAGAACTGTACCAGGGAGCTGACTCCAGCCAGGAGTGTCAGCCTACCCCATACCACTGAGTTCAGGAGCAAGCAGCTGTGTGCATGCAAGGGGTAATGCAAGCATCCAGAATTGCTTTGTGTGGCTTGGAGGAAGAGGCAGATGCCTTCTGGCCACACTGTTAGTTGTGTAGCATTTGGGATGCATGCTTGGTTCTTCACTTACTGTTGGTCCCTTCCCTCCCATGATATGAAATCTTAAAAATAGGTAAAGTGTAGAGAGGCTAACATGAAAATTAAGTTTTGGTAAAGTAAAAAGCAACATAAGGAGGCATATAGGCAAAAATACTCTCTGCCTCCTCTTGCTGTTCTGAAAATTTCAGATATTCGGATGAGCAGGTATCTTTTCAGATAGGGTAGGTTACCAGGGACCACTGATCAGGCTTTCACACACAGCTAAGCTAAGGACCTATAGTTTTGTAGCAGAGGCTTAACTTCAGTTTACTGCTTAACTGTTTGAAAAAGTAAAGTCACGACTTCAAAATCTGAGTGAAAAAACAACAGGATCTTTAGATGCTTTTGATTTCTGCCACTTGATACTGAGGAAATAAAAAACTAACACCAGAAACTGGAGTTAAAGCCATGATATCATGTGTTAGAGTTCCTTGGCTGACTGTCAGTGAGACACATCCAACATTTGAGTGGTAAGCAGTTACATTTTCTTAGTAGCAGATTTTTTTTTCTTAGAAACTAAAATATGACTTGGATATTAAAAATGTAGTCTCATCCTTCAAGACCTAAACAAAGAAACTATTTCCTGGCCAAAGCTTTAACAATTTCAGCAAACTTGAGAGCTATGTAAATAAAAACCACTGGCAAAATTCTTCTTTTCAAAAAAATAGCTGACTTCCTGTTTCATTTATCTGTCACAGGAAAAAAAAGGGAACTCCTAGCATTCATATTGCAAAACAACGTGTTTTCCATTTTTCATTAGAGGTTAGTGACCTGGTTCTTTTCATGTTGAATGAAGCAACACATGGATTAGTGCCTTCCTCTCCTTCATAACTTACTGCATATGCGGAAGTTATTGCTTGTTTTAATGAAGTAATTTCAGTTATACTTAGAAACGTTTTTATAAATCTCAAAGCATTATTCCTTAAACTTTAAAGTAATTTAGGTTTCTTTTTACCATAAAACCTAATGGTTGCACAGACGACGTCAACTCAGATATTTAGTGCCTTATGTCTGACTTTGCATATACAATCTTTAAAGAACTTTCTATTTAGTGATTCTTCTTTTTCTGTAAAAGAGCAAACTGAAAAAGAAATGTGGAAACATTAACTCTCATTCAGCTGCTCTGTGAACCTACCTAACTATCTGGGATGGTGGTAAAAGTGTTGGCTTGGTGGTTATACTCAATTCTCTTACCTGGGGTGGTGCAATGATAAAACGTGCATTATGTACCATACCTCGTGTGCTGGGATGGCAGGAGGTGAGTGCTGATGCTGGGATCCAGCCTCATCCTATGCTCCAGACTGGGATGGGAGATGTCTGATAGGAGGTTACATCCTCCTGTTTTGCAGCCTGTTTCCATTATTATGTTGCTCAGACCCTTCACTGCCTTCAGCCACTCTCTGGTGCCCTTGAAGGCAGATGCGCGGACACAGGGGCTGTCCCTTTCTGTCTGTTGTGGGCTTTTTCCTTGCCCATCTCTTTCTGTACTATGTCTTCCAGTTGTCTTTCCCTAGTTTTTCTGTTCTTCCTCCTTCTTTCCCAGTCTCTAGTTTTTCATCATTGGTCTTGAATCTCCCTTAATAGTGGGGCAGTGCAGCCTCCAAGCCTTCAGCCTCACCCCTCTGGGCTTTTCCCTTAGTAGAAAAGAGATTACCTCTTCCTCTGGAAGTAAGCATGGGAGATGTTTTCTTTTCTCTCTTCTCATTTTCTGAAACACAGAAATTCACACCACAGAGGAAAAGTGTGGGGAAGACACTGTAGGAGTTGGGTTGAGGCACATCTAGAGCACATGGATGATATGAGTTGAACTGCCAAGCTCTGGCAAGCCTCAGCCAGCAGTTTCAGGAGTCATCGTCTTGGTTAGGTGAAGTCAACAAACACCCAAAGGCAGCCTAAAAACAACCTGAGGCAACTTTTCCTAATTCCAGAGATTTTTAGGGATTGGCTTTTAATTTTTTAAAACATGGTGGTGGGAGTTCTCTTCTTTCTCAGCCATCTTCCAAGAAACTGCTGAACTCTTCCAAAATAGCTAAAATTTTCCAAAAATGCTGCACTCATTACAGACATCTGGGAAAACTTTATTATACTAACTTGGCAAACATACAGGAAAGAGAAAGAGTTCATAGAAGGGAAGTTATTAGGCAGTTTTTAATTTTAGTTCTGCTGTACATGCATCATCTCAGTGATGGCCTTGGGGAGCAGAGTACGCTGACCTGGAGTGTGTGTTGGCATGGGAAAAGAGCTATTGAACCTGGAATCCAAATCAAAGCTATCTAAAGTCTGGTATTTGCCTCGATGTTCAAGTATTAGATGAGTACATGCTCTTTGTATCACAAGCTATGGCCTTAAATATTTGGTTAGTCAAGATGTCAGCCTGCAACCAGGGTGTGTACACCTGCTTTTCCTAAAGTGAGGCCTCTGTGGATTTCTGATCATCTGGGCTTTTATTTCACATAAGCAATATATAGTTCTTGACACGTGCCTTTGTGGAAAAACATGAGGGAAAAAAACCCACAGGTTGCTAAGGAATGTATGTGAAAAATACTGGAAGCCTAAATTGCTTTCATTTGCACCTAAAAAAACTCCCACAAACACAGCCGAAAAAGGCAAAGCAATGAGTAAAAACAGACTCTGCTATGAGTGGAGATTAAATCAAAAATGGCTAGTAAATTTTTAGTTAAAGCAATGGAGTGGTTCAGTGCTTGTTACCAGTTGATTTGGAGTGCTCTGTAACCAGGCAGTACTGGTGACCCCTCTCACACACGTATAGCTTCCCGTGACTGCTTCCTGTGATGTCTCTTTCTCTTTCAGAACATGTGCAGGTCTGAAGTGGTAGGAATTGTCTTAGATTGGCTCTGCCTGTGTGTAGCACCAAAGAGAGATACTGAATCTGGTTTTCTAGGGATGTAGTCTGTCATTAATAAAGATGTGTTGCCAGCTGGGATCTGAACAAATGAAGAATATTACCGGATATGTCAATCACAAATTGCTGCTGTTGCTAATTTTGGTTTTTTGGTCACTTTGTTGTTGCTCTGCCATTGTTGTCCGTGTATGTTTTGTCTGTTTTGATTGGGTATGGATTTTTTTTTTTCTGAAGAGCTCTGTAGAGCCCCCATCTCATGAGCATTTTGTTACTCACATTACATTCTTGTACTGTACCAGAGTTGGTGACCATGTTCCATCGGTGGAAGAGATGAGTGAAAGCCACTGGCTGTATTTCAGGTGACACTGTGCTTTCCTTGATACCACATTAACCTGGTGCTTGGCTTTTTTCATCTTTGTAACACTGAGTGTATGCTCTTTTTCTATACTGTGGCATGCTGCTGCTGCTTCTTTTCTGATGGTGCTGTAGATGTTCCTCAACTCTGAGTCTATTCACTTATTCTGAGCTGTGAGAGTGTGCATCACACATCATGTCTAAAAAAATGAAACTATAGAACACATTTTTTCACTCTTTGTGTAGATATTTAATAAAGTAAAACTTGAATCTCTGACCTTGGAAGGCTTGAGAGCTGAAAACCATGTATTTGATCTTATGATCTTTAATCACGATGGTATTCTTAAGCATTGCTTGAGGTTATTTTTCAACTCTTCAGGTTGGAAGGAACTTCATAGATGATTTAGCCCAGCATTTTTGGGGATATTTTTTTAAAAACAGAGAGATAACCAGAGAAGACTAGGATTCTGGTATGGTGTTTTTAGAACAGATAAATGGTTAGAGAGAGCATTTAAAATAAGATAAATCTGTAACTGTTATCTCTAGGCGATGTGTATGTATATAAAAACATACAGAATATTTATGTAAAGAAAGTTCTTTGGGATGGGGCAGTGAAAAGTTTTCACGTACCTTGTCACACTTGAAGGTTTCCAGCAAACCACTAGATTTACCAGAGATGCAATGTGTTAGTTTGTACACTCAATCTGAGAACTAATATCTATTACAGTCGTTCTTGGATGTTGCTGTAGTAACTGCACATGCTAAATCTAATAATGCCTGGTATTTTGGTAACTTGTCATCCATGTGTTGCAGGGCCCTGGAAAAGTTTCTGAAGTATCAGAAGAAATCATTCCACCCATTTTAAAATGATGTAGTAGAGAACTTGATGTAGTTCCACATGCCTTTTTACCATTCATTTCCATCCACTTAGTTCAGTTTTGTGTGTGAACCACTTTCTCCCACACTGTTTTAAATTACTGAATTATGCATGCACTTAATGTTTTGAGAGATCAAATCTGGGTTGCTCCTCTCCTACATGTGATTCTGGAGTTGTAGCTGTAGGATAAAGACCAAGAAGTCCAGGAGTCAGTTAAAGGCAGAAATGCTGTGTTTTGGTGTTGGGTATTAGGAGCTCAACACTAGTCCCTTTGCTATTACAGAGATCTTAAAGCACAAAAAGCCTCTTTTGCCTTAAAATGAAGTTTTCATTAGAGAGGAGCGAAGAAATACACTTAAATTGGATTAATTTTTACTATAGCATACTCTTGTCAACAGATTCAAATCACCTTCCCAAGGCTGAAATAAAGGTGTCTGAATTTTACAAACTAGTAATTGCCTGTACTGAAGGAATAAGGTGTCTATCACATACCAAAGTCATTCCAGTGGGAGAAATAAATGGATTTTTCACCAATTTTGAAACATACATGCCTTGTTACAGCTAAAAGACTGCTCATATTCTTCATCTGAAATATTCCTTTTAAGAGTTACTTATTTGTACAGCCTTGGGGAATCCCCACACAACAGCTGCAAAGGGGTCTCAGAAGGAGTGGAGGGGGAAACAAAGATGCTTTCTGCCATCTGCACTACCTTGGCCTTGGCTGTGCCACATCTGCCATGCCCCTCAGTCCCCATCACAGAGGTGCCTCTTCAATAAAACACTGTTTTCACCCTGCCTTTCTGCCCTGGGGTTTGAGCAAAACAGCCCAGCCTTTAGCAAGGCTGCCTTCTCTGTGCCTCTGACCTCTGGGAGGGGATCTGTGTAGATCCATCCAGTAACAGTTTAATTTATAAAGCAGGTTAAATAAATGAGAGCTGATATTGACCTTTGCAGCACATTTAAATGACAGGAAGCTTTTAAAATATATTAAGCACATGAAATGGATTTTTTTTCTCTTCAGCATAAGAAGAAAATCAATGTTGAAGACATACATATATCAGCTTAACTCATACTTTTAATTATTGAAGTAGTTAAGCAAGGATGAAGAAACTAAGTGTTTTCTGTGCTTTTCACTGTAAAGGAGGTTGGGACAGACTTGGCTGTTTTTTGGTATTGTTTTGTTTCAGGTGATAAATGTGACACTTCCTTAGAATTCCAGGGGTTGGGCCTGCAAAAAAAAGTGATGCTTGTCGTGAGATCAGGGTATTTAACCTAGAAACTTAAACAGGCAGGTTTGCTACCAAAAAGTAAATCTTCCTGTACAATTGATGTTAGAGGATAAGAGCATATAGTTTGAAAGACATAAAAAGTAGTTGTGAGACTTCAAAATGGCAATGTATTTGGTGTTAATATCTGAACTGAGGAACAGATTTTGAGAATGAATTTTAAAAAATATATGATTTATGGAAAATAATTTATAAATATTCAAAATATAAATTAACTTGAAGAATAACTTTGAAAAAAATTTAAATGGATAAGTCTGTGTGGATGTAATATTTCAATATTGAAAGGAACATTTGTGGCATGATTTTTTTTCCTAAAATTTGAACCACTTTAATATAGAAATATAGAAAATAATATAGAAAAGTGGTTTTTTTGCCTCTTCAGCACAACAGTGAATCTGAATTCCTGGTCTGTGATGTATTATGACTTTTCACCGAACAGTGTCGTTATCCTGCTTTGGTCTTCCATTAAGCCCCATTCCCCTGCCTAAGGGCAGTTTGAATTCTCAAAACAAATGCACAACCTTGTAAGTCAAGTAAAAGCTGACACACTGAGTTGTTTGGTTTTCTTCTGTACTGTGAAGTGAATAGGTAGCCCAGGGAGTAGAAACTATTTGGGGAATGCGAGCTATGCTCATCTTTTGGAACCAGCTTCTTGAACTCCCCATTCAGTGTCAGCTACATAGCCAATATGAGCCTGGTTGCTTTACATAGCACATTGAACCTTCCCCCATGTGCAGTTTGGAAAACCACAAATGTTTTTCTTTTATTTTCATGTGTACTTATAAAGGAATGCATACTCTTATGTTTATACATATATTACTGTACTGAGTTGGTTTCCTGATGTTGTTTGTCAGCTTTCTGCATTAGATAACCAGTTTCCCTGCCAGAACCAGTTCTTATGTAGTGATAGCCAAAGCAGGAACATCTCAGCCCTTGTAAGCTCTCAGAGCTCTTGTGTGTGCTGTTTTATTTTAGCATGTGTTACAATCCAGTACTCAATCTGTCTGTCCAGTGTTCCCTTAAACTGGTGAAGATTTTCAGTTCTGAGGCTGGTCAGTGCCAAGGAATTTCCAGGCTAAACATTCCTAAAGTTCGAAATGACTCTATATACGGAAAAAGGAAGTGATGAGGAAAGAACAAGAGGCTTAGAAAAAAAGAAAAAAAATCCAAGCAAAGGACTGGCTCAGCACTAGTTTCATATGAGGCTGCTGCAGAGCAGCCTTCTGGATTTTCTCTGAACTACATTAACTCAGCCTTGAGCTGGCTATGAGTCCAAAAGGATGACTTAACACTTTTCTTCTTCTATTCTTCTACCAAAAAATGCTGCCCTGGAAGCTATTTGAAAGTGTTCTCTTTTTATTTGATCCAAGCATGATGTCCCTGGGACAAACCAACGGTCTGACCAGCAAGGTTCTCTTGGCTTCTGGTGATTCTGAGGGCTGTTGCATAAACACCATAGCTATAAAATGACTAGCTGACAAAAAGTCTAAGTAACAAGGAAATGGCACCAAACCAGCTCAGTCTACTCTACTCTAACAGAGTAGAAGTGATGATGTTAACAAAATCTTATTGTCTGAAACGCCTGTTGCATGTGTTTTCCCACACTTGCTCTGTGACATGGTGGAACTGAAACACAACACATTTGAGACTGAGAATCTTATCTAACTTTTGAGTTTGGAGGTTTAGGTTCTACAAGAAATTACAGAGATCGGGACATGAATAGGACATAAAATAGACAAGTCCAGTCTACCCCCAAACCAGACCAGAAAAACCTGAATGTAATTACAAGGATTAAATGCCGATCTTGGAAAGGAGCCCTGTGTGCAAGGATGGTTCAGTAATAAGATGTTTTCTAACTATGCAAAAGTGAGTAGACGGTTTTTTCTTAACATATTATTCTGTCAACACCCTCGTTACACAAACCCTGCCTCACTAAGATGGGAGGCTGGACTACAGGCCACGTGTTAGTCCACTGTGGCTGTGTTTTGTTAGATGAATTAAAACTTGCAGCAAATTAATGTTGTGACCCTTTATAAAGTACTTTTTTTTTGCTTCCCATTGTGTGTTAAAACATGGAGTGTGTGTGTCTTTTTAAAATCAGGTATTTCAGCCATTCTCAGATTTATCTGGCAGTTATTTGCTGGGGAAATATTTAAGCTGGGCTTTATCCTTAGTTTTTGTTTTCTTCCGGCTGGACATGAGGGATACTCTCCACTGAAGATGATGCCATCCACTTTTTAAGGCAAAAATAGTATTTCCCAGTGTTCTAAAAAAATTGGCAGCAAAGGTAAGCAGTAAAAGTTGGTGCTGACAGAGAGTTAAAGCAGTTTCTTGAGTGAAAAAGTATCTTGTTTATAGCTGTGTAACTGCAGGGGAGCAATGGACAACTCTTTCTCAATCTATTCTTATAACCTCTCTGACACAGCTTTGCTGGGTGCTTGAAGTGCTTTTAAAATGCATTCTGCCAAACTTACAGCATTTGCAACCCTCAAGTAACACCACTTGCTTTGTTTTCCAAATGTTTCTGTAGGGTTGGGGTTGACCCAGATCAGGATCCTCCACCTACTAATGACAGCTTTCAAGTCTTACAAGGAGTAAGTAATTACATAACTTCTCTATTAGACTGATCTTATTTTATAACTAAGACAATAGAAAACTGCGGAAGTTGTATGCATGGATAAAACCTTTCTGTCCTAGCTGGCAAGTCAGTAGGGGATTTTGCTTTGTAATATTCAAGTAATGCCTGCTGAAAAACATTCAGTGATTTTGGGTGAAATGCTGTCATGGTCACGTTTTTGTGTATACATAAGGCAACACAAACTTCCCAAATCTACTAATACACTGTATAACAACGCACTTTCCTCTTCCCCCACCTACCCAACATGCTTGCACTTAACATGCTACTGCATAAATAGTTCTTCTCAGTTCAGAGGTAATACTCTTGGCTCCTCTTCCTTAACTGATACCAAATTTTGGCCCTTGGACTTGCTTAGAATCCAAGATTAAGTTTGCTAATCTGATCTCGACTCTTGTGTCCCAAACCACATGCCAGCTGGATCCTGCCTGGACTACCTATCACCTGGGTGAAGCAGAAGGAGCACGGGCAAATTGCCATTTGTATTCAGCAAACTGCTGCTGTGAATCTTTAGTGGAGCTTTTCATGCATCAGTAACAACCCAAGAGTTGACTTTTTTCCCTGAAATATGCTATTGGCAAACAAGATTGTTGGAAGGATGTTGTTCTTAGCAGAATTTTCAGTTTTGCCCATCTATAAACTTGAGTTGATTCACAGGAGGAGTGAAAGGTCTGGAAAAAACCAAAACAACTCAAAAATTTCTCAGGCTTAACTGGGAGTTTCCTCTATCCAGACCTTGGTTTGAATTCTTCCAGAGTTCTGCTTGACACTGATCGTTCAGCAGCACAGCTGGTTGCTTATGTAGGAACATGAGGAAGGCAACTTTGGAGCTAGAGGATGCCTAGGGAACAAGTGTTGCATGATGACAGTGCTCAGGCTGGTCAGAGATAGATGAACGTACTTGGGATTATCTTTTTTCATAGTGGTTTCTCCTGCCTTGGTTTTTTTTTTTTGGTTGGTTGGTTGTGGTTTTTGGCTTTATTTTTTTTTCCAATCCTTTGTTTTTCTTTTCCTGGTCCATGTCGTACCGGTAAGAGATACTCACTCAGGAAGCACCTCTTTCATTTCAGAAACTGCACTTGGCATCTCTGTTCTTTGTAAAAGCCTGTGTCCAGCACACAAAATAGATGCTGAAATGGTGGAGCTGGCTACAAGTAAGGGTGAACTTTGTTTTGTAACTGTCTAGAAGTAACCAGAAGCCCAGGCCTCAAAAGAGCTTTTACAGTGAAGGCCACAATTATTGCATATAACCAAGGTTAGGAAGTGGTATCATGGAAAGATGGCTTTGGCCAGTTCAGACTGAGCTTGTCAGTAATTGAGGAATTGCTGTAACAGGAAACAGAGCATGGGTATTCTGTTCTCATTCAGTGTCTGCTGTGGAAATACCATGTTTGCTTTTTCCCATGTAAACATAAAGAATTTACCCATTTGTTTCCCTCTTTAGCTGTGCATTGCATTGCTAATGTAGTCCATTAGTCAGTTCCCTTTGGATTCATCTTTCTTTCACCAAGCCAAGATTAGCAGTATGTCACAGTTAAAGAAAATATATCATTTGGGAAGGGGAGGGAGGGAAAATGTATTGGGTTTAACTCTTGGTGGATCATGGATTTTTTGTAGGTCAGAAGTACACAGTGTAATCCTGTCTTGTTCTTTTCCAGTAGTTTGGAAGATGATTCATACAAGGCATTCATTTGTTTTCCTGTGTTTAACTCTGGCCTCTGGCCATAAACAATGCCCCCCCCCTCTGAACAACAAACAACAAAACAAAAACACAAAGCAAAACACTCAAACCCTAAACAGTAACAAAAGTAAAAACAAATGCAGCTGCAGACCAGCTGGTGTGATGATTTGCAGCACAGTTAGTTAAGAGATTATATTTAACACTGTTAGCCCTTTCAAGGTTGATCCAGCATTTCTGAGATTTGCATGACCTCCCTCCACTGTGATCTTTATATGGATTCTCTGTTAAGCACATTTCTTTTAAATGTGATGTATTTAATCAGGTTTCTGAGAATTTATCAGATATAATAATTTCTCTTGTTCTTCCAAGGAAGCAACATGCTTAAGAAAAAACCATCTAACCTAGAGCTAAGGAAGCCAACCAAGCAATGAATAGGAATCAATATTGGAAAATCAATGAGACTTATTTGCCAGTTTGGAAATTATTTCTATATCTGTTACGAGACTAACAGTGAGATAAGGTTTTAGGCTCCGGGGAATTTGGTGGTAGAGGAATCGTTAAGGTAATTTGAGTGCAGCAAAGACAGCCTGGTTCTCTACAGTTGTTTCTGGTCTTTCTAGGGAAAGTAAACTCAGTATAAGCAAGTCTCTAAACAGCTTTCTTCTGCGTTTCAAGTACAGTATTGAAGTAACTTGGCTCTTTTTTTTGACAGGACATTATATTATGAATTGTTGGAATGTATAGTTCTGTTTTTCTACCTGAAGCAATTGAATATGTTTTTATCTTACTTTTAGGATGGCCAAGATTCTGCGCGAAGGAACAGGACGAAGCAGGAGAGTGCTTGGCTCTTCAGGCTGTGGTATAGCTTTGACCATAAGTATCCTTTTGAAAATACAGCTTAGTTTCAAGGCATGAAATGTTCACTTTTTCCCTTTCCATAGCCTTACGCACTTGATCTTTCTCCTGTTTGACTCTCTCAAGTATTTGATAGGCTCAAGGCACAGAAGTGAAGCTTGAACTCACTGGCTCAGCAGTCAGACCTTGCCTTTCCCTAATGCAGAGTGTGTGACACATGCTGGAGGACAGAAACCAGTCAGAGATAAAGTACCTTCCTAAACAATAAGACAGACAATTAACTATTTCAGGTCCTCTGATTTGTTCTATTAATCTGTGCTTATTTTTTGCTAATAGCACAAACTAGGTTTCCAGTTCACTGTACATATCTAAGCCTCGACTCCTTGCTCTGCAGAGCCATCTGCTTTTGTGATGAAGTCCCAAAATCTGTGGTTGATTCCTAAAGACGAAGTTCTGGGACTAAAAACCTACATGAGATCCAGCTTATCTCCTTAAGTATATCCAGAAGGTACTGTGGGTGTCAGAGTGTCTTTGAGTGTATATAGATAGTACTGTATAACCTTTCTGAAGCTATTATTATACTACTTAGATAACCTTGTTTAAGATTCTAAGCAACTTTTGTGTAGCTGTCCTGTATTTCATGCTAGTGGGTTTGGGTTTTTTTAAATCTACTTAACTTAATCAGTATGTTATTAATTATGGCACACTAAGTATGTCACAGCTGCTCCTCCTCAACAGCTTAGAGTCACTTAGCAGAAAATGGCAAAGATAATCTTGTGGCCATGGCAAGTCACTTACACCTAGAAATGCAAAGAAATTTCAGTACTGAATTCCTAGTAATTTCTGGGGCAGATAAATATACACAATGACCAGTGAAAGGGCCCTAATGTTCTTGTAGCTTGCATATGAATCTTTTCACTGGGGTCTTAACCTTTGATTGATGAGAGGTTGGAGCACAGTAGTTTCCTTCCATGCCATGTGCATGAGGCTTTCGCACCCAGGCAAACCTAGCTAGCATGTTGAAAATGTTTGGATCCTAATAGCACTTGCATCTTTGGGATAAAATCTGTGACCAGTGCTTACAGATGCAGTAGTACTGACCCAAAGCACAGAAGGGTGTGTGTATGTGCTATTTTAAATATTCATAAATGTTCGTAATTCCAAGTTAACTCTTTAGATTCTAGCGACTGGCCTCAAAGTGCCTCAAGGTCAATTTTGATTATTTGGGAAAAAAAAAAAAGAGAGACACTTTGATGTTAAAAGCATGAAAGGATCTGGCTGTGGCTGACTGCTTCTTTTTTGTCTTTTTAAGAAGGAAGCAGAGCTGTCCTCTTCCCCTGACTTCACAAAAGGGATGTGCCCGATGAAGGGAGTAGTTGGCAATGCTGACTTCCCTCAGCTGATGCTTGCAGAGAACAGTCCCTCCCTACAGCTGCAGCAAAGGCAGGGGAAGTGTCTGGAGAGATTACAGTCTAACTACCTGTTTCACAGAAACTTAAAGGATCCTGAGAGTGCATTCCCCTTTTTTTATCCCAGTGGTGATTAGCAATATTTAGGAAAAGTTTCTGTGAAGTTTGTGCCAAGGAAACTGACATTGAGAGGCAGAACCGTCTTACTGTATGTAGAGGTAAAAGTAAATGCTCCTTCTGTTGGAAGAAGGCATTCAGATAAGCATTGGCTGGGTGGGCTTAAACTGTACAGATGGGATGATCTTTAGAATTACCACCTCTATATCCATGGCTAAATGTTTTTTTGCTGGTGAATTCACTTAGTTTCTGGGTAAAAAGGTAGATTGTCTCAAAAGTCACTCTTTGCAAGAGAGCTTAACTTGAAAAAGATGTGAGTAAGTGATGGAAAAGTGTGCTCCAGAGCTCCCTATTGCCTGCAGAGCTCTGTACACATGGATGAGTGGGAACTTCATTCCTGTGGAATGCAGAGTTCACTTAACGTTGTGGGCTGTTCCCTGGGTTCACCCACAACTGTTAAACATGGAGAAAACTGCAGCTTTGAAGTAGCAGAAGTCTTCAGCTGGGCTTGTTTTTTCACGGCTGAGTTGCTGTCCGTCTGGCACAGGGCAGCGTGGAGCCTGGGTTAGTGCCGGGGTGAAGACCTCGTTTCTTTCCAGGAATGGGTGTAACCACACTCTTAGTGAAGGAGGAAAGGAGGAAACATAACTCTGCTTGAGTAAACAGCTATGCCAGGCTCTGCTAAAGGGAAGGGATAGCTCTCTGCTGAAACTGCCCCCTTTTAACCCCCTCTTTGCCCTAAGCATCTTAATGGATTGGGAGGGAAACTGTTATATTTACAAATGGACTTGATTCTCTCTGTGCTTAGAGGTCTACAAAAGTAACTAGAATGCCCACAACTTATATAGTTTTATTTAAAATAAAATTGATTGATTGATGTGCTAGTCAAGACCAACATGCTGCTGTTTAACAGAGACACGTATTTTGACTCTTGGGTATTTTTTTCAGGCATATCATCAGTGTGAAGTACTCATGTGAAAAGTGTGGATTTACCAGGGCACAGACCTGTAAAATAGGGGTAAAGACACTTTCCTTTCCCACACCCGTGTCCCCTCAGTGCCATCTAGGTAGCACTGCTTTCCTTCTACACTGCGGTACATGGTTCTTGCTTACAGTATTCCCTTTGCCTTTCTGGCTCTCTGTGGCAAATACATGTGCACTGCAGAAATGTCTGTGAGCATTACCGGGGTAATATCTCTGGTTGCACCTCTGTGGCTCAGTAACCAGTACATAAGTGGCTATATTGCTTTGAGAGGATGTTGAATGAACATAATTTCTGTATTTCCCTATAGTGAGTTACATGGGAATGTCACCTTGCTGCCTATAGCTTGCAACCTTGACACCATGCTCCCATCTTCAGAGCAGAAATACCCTTGGACCTTTCAACACTAAAGCACCTTTGCTCTCTCCTTTTTACTTGAGAGCACAGGAGCTGGAAACATTGCAGCAGTTTGCAACTTGTAAGAAGAAAGTTAGCTAGCAGTCCTTGCAGAAGATTAGTGAGTAAAGAAACTGCCCTTGAAACAATACAGGGGAAAATGTTGGCAGGGTTTTTTATGTACAATTACTGCGTATCACAGTTCAAAGGCAGAACCACATTTATATACAACTGTCTCTTTATTTTCAATAGTGGTTTTTGAGCACTGGTGTGTTTTCCTTAACTACCTAAGTTATTTAAAGCCAATTCTCACTCACAGTGGCCCTCCGTTGACCACAACCCTGCCCAGCTGGTGTGGCCTGCTAGCCCGCTGTCTGACAAGTCCCCAGGTTTATGATGTAAGTAGAATGATTCAATACCTCTTGGTTTTGTTTTTTATTTTTTAAACTTCAGCAAATCAGTGTTTTTTCTTTTTAGGTTAATGTCCTGGTTTCAGCTGGCCTGATAGACATACTGCAAGAAAGTGCTGGTTTTCTTAGGCAGAAAAGATTTAAGATTCTCTCCCCTGAGGCAAAAGCTTTTGTTGTTTGAGATCAGGAATTATCTTATTGTTCAAATACTACATGAGAAAAATAACATTTAAGGATATGGGGAAATTACATGCTTAGTCAATAATCCAGTTCAGTGAATCACTTCAAAATATTCAGTCCCTTCTTAAGACTTTTGGACAGGATTCTTTGCCTGTTACTGCTAAACTTCAAGCTCTCCTTAGAGATGTCATTGACACATTTACCCAGCTGGAAAAAAACCTGGTAGTGCTTCCCTTCATTGTTTCCACTGCAAAATTTGAGATCAGGTTTCAGAAACTGAAATCAGTTACTTATCTCAGTCTAGCAGGTCACCACACTGCCTTACAGCTGTATCTTGCAATAATTAGTGCTCTATTCTCTTATTACTCTTGTAGGATCCTGATACTTTTCCTTCGTATCTATACAGTGCTTCTGAAATCTACAACTTTTCATGAGCTGCTTGTAAATAAAACCATAGTACTATGTGGGACATGTCAAATTTACAGGTTTTCTGGAGTATTAATATCTCTATGCTCAAGTAGTCTTGGACCAGTTGTCTTTCAATCCTTTCCCAGAGAGTTATGAATTCTAATTGCAGCTTTGAGATCTTTCCCTACATTTCTTTCTGGGTATCATTAGCATCTTACTTGTACCTGACAGAAAAAATTTCGAAGAACTTTTGAGATACCTGTTGCTCATTTGGAACTATAGTAATGCAAGAAATTGGCCTAGTTCCCATCTTTGCAATGGCACTGGAGGTCTTAAAACATGTCTAGATTGGAAGGCATCCATCAGAACAATTAGCTCACTTGTGCACTACCCATATGTCTATGTATGATCTTATGGGAGTAATTGTCCAGTAACTGAGGATCTAACCAGAATGAACATGCAAGCTTTGACTGTCATTTTCTCTTATAGTTGGCTCTTTTTCTTCCTTTTTTTCCTCCCTCATTACTCATCATTGTTGGCTACTACCAGATGTGGAAACTTATTATTTAATGGATTGGCTCAGTGATACACACTGAGGACATTAATTTCATTAAAAATGCTTGTTAGGTTGTGTACTTTGTTAAGGTATATAATATGGAACTTTCCTCTTGTATTCTCTTTCCTGTTCCTATTTCAGTGCAGCGCTGCATTTGTCTTAGGAAAGAATATAATTTTGAAGTTTTATTTCTAGCTTCTTTTCAAGATTCCTGAACCCTGTAGTTGCTTTGTGTCTTTTTCTTTCTTTACATGGCTGACTTTGCTACAGCACTTGGCTATGACATTTCATTACTGGTTTATAAGCTGTGGAATCTTTTTGCCTTTCTATTAAATGCAGGTGAAGCAAAAGAGACAGCTGTGTCTTTGTGGGGACAGAAACTGCTCAGAATAGTGCTTTTGTGAGGTATTTCCAGGAAAATTAAATGGTACACCTGTGAGAATTAAAGGCTGAAGATTTTCAGTTAAACAAGAAAAAAAAAGTCTGTAAACACTTAATAAAGTATAACATAGCTGTAAAATATGTTTCCCAAACAAGTGTTAAATCCTGGATCTCATTCCAGGTGCATATCTAAGTTATGATATCTATATCAAGAAGAAAGCAATAAGTATGTTGCTATGCTGACTGTATATTTGTAGATTTTTTTTTAGCTTTTGGTGTTTCAGGTTTTTTTTTTCTTCTCTGACTTTATCATAACCTTACTTAGAATTCACTCTCACTTCCACAAGTGGGAGTAGGTCTTTTTAATTAAATGCAAAGGAGGGTTCAAAAGTCTGCAAGTCAAATAATCCTCCAATGCAGCCCACCCACAATTTATTCCTCAGCATGAGATCGTGTCCTCTAAGCCTCAATTTGCATGGAGTATGTGCAGGGCTCTGAGTCAGCCCACAGGGGTGAGGTACAGTGGATTTTTTCCAGGGATGATGTTACTGTTCCTTGCTGACATTCTCCCACTGCTTTAAGGCTGTGCCACTAGGCTGCTTCCAACCCAGACAGACAAGTTAGAATTTAAAGCATGAAAAGTTGCTGCAGTTCGTAGTTAAATTTTGAAAATTATAATTTTAATCACTATTTTTCCCTTCTGGTGTTATCTTCAGTGCATGGCCAGTTGGCAGGGCTTTCCAGCTTCTCCCAAACTGATGTAATCACTTATTTTGCTTTTCCTCTTGAAATGTCCTTTGAAACTTTTAGTAATTTTCTGTTCTATCAGTCATTTATTCCAGCTGAAAGAAGCCCTCCTGGGGATACTTTTTAAATGTTGTTTGTTTGTTCTGGGGGTCTTCCACACTTTAAAAAAACATATATTTCTTGCACATACACAGTATGACAACTTGGCATGAAACTAGAAGGGATTGAAGTAATTTATAAATATGCAAGCCTAGTGAAGAAGCTTGATTTGCAATCTTTGGAGGAGATAACTCTCAAAATGGACAGTAAAACTGTTCACCCAGGCTTCCCCCTTCCCCCTCCTTAGTGGTTCTAGCTTCATAGCTAGAAAAAATTACTTCGTTTCCTTGGTGAAATTAAATTCAGCTGAGAAAGAGAGAAACTAAACAGAGCATCAGATTTAAGTTGGAATATATTTTTGCATGCATGGTACTTGATGCTTTCATTTGGGAGCCACAAGATAAGTAACTTCTAATGCAAGTTCTGTCATCTGTGGTGCATTGGTGACTGCCAGCACTTTGCACATGCATTGTACTTTGCTTGTGCTTTATTTAATGTTGTCTTAAGAGGCAATAAAGACTGGCTTTGTAAGCAATAACTCATTTAAAATAAGCTTTTATAACAAAAAAACATTGCCAGCATGCATTCTTAGGAGCATGAACAGCTTTTACCACAAAGAGGATAGTCTGCAGAGAGGTTCCTCAAGCTTCTTGTCAGCACATCAAAGCAGAATTCAGGCTTTTGCAGAGTTTTGGATTCAGGTCTTTAGCCATTCTAGTTTCAGTAGTGTTGTTCAAACCTGTGTTTTCTGAGTGGATTGAAGCTTTTCCTACAGAACTGCAGGGGATTGCAGAGGCCTGTTCAGGGTTATTCTTGGGAGAATTTCAAGTCTCTGTGGATCTCTTTGGATACATTTCCTGTCTTTCTTGAAGGAATTGTTCATGCTGCATGAAGCACGATAGGTTTATTCACCCATCCTCTTTGTTTGCAAACATAGTAAATCTGTACAGTACATGAGATTTTTTGTGGGTGTTCTCTGGGGAAATACAGGAAATAAAATCCATGCTGCTTGCAGTGCTATTCAGAATGGAAACAAACAAGTGGACCTTGGCTTGTACCAGTCAATGTTTGTTCACTACCTTGAGAGAAAGCTCAGTGTTTTCTCTGTAATTGATTATGTTTAGGTACGTGTAAGTGCAGCCTGGGACAAACCAAGAAAGACTGAGTCATACCTTGCCATATAGTATAAAGCCTGTGACCATCTCTTTCAGTATCATGCTTCCAAGAGCTCCTCATCCTTTTGGGGAAGCCCAGGTGTAGTGTGTTCTTACAGTTTCTTATCAGATAGGTGGCTGCAAGGGTTCACTGTTCAGTAGCATTGTGGGGACAGGAGGTGCTTTGGGAGCTTGCTGCACACGTGGGCCTGGTGCAGCAATACCTTCTGGTGCTCTGTTAGCTCTGCCTTCCCCTCCTTGGTGCTTCTCCAAGGGCAAAAACCATGAAGGGGAACGTGTGATAGATCTTAGCAGCTTCTTTGACTTTTTAAAACATAAACAGTCAACAGTCACAAACTTCCTGCTTCTTGCTCATTTTTCTGATTTTCATCCTTATTTAAATGCCTCTTCCTCAAAACAATATATATACAGATAGCAGATTTTCTTAAACTGGTTTTGTGACCCTTTAATCATTTTGGTCTTGTACCTCAGACTTTTTATTTTTTTGCAACTAAAAGATTGCAAAGGCTGTTTCTGCCGATTAGCGGAACCCCTTCATTTCTCCCTTTTTTCTATTTAAGATGGTGCCAGTAGGTCAGTGTTTTCTTTGTGATCAAAAAAGCAAGTGTCCTAACTCATATTTACTCTTTGAGAACAGTGCTCTCTATCAGACTAACCCTGTCACAAAAAAGCAATGATGAATTTGGATGCCATAAAGGTTCTAAGAAATTAGCATTCCTTCGAAGTAGAGGTTGTCTTGCACCCAACACTGAACTGCACCATTTCTTTCCTTGATTTTGGCAAACTCCTGACACCTCTTCTAGTCCTCATTAGTTATATATTCTGTATCGTCTAGAGGCTTCTGCTGCTTCATTTTGTCTGATTATCTTTCTGACATAATGACAGGAAGCTTTCCCAGGAAGTTTTATTTAGCCGGGAGCTGCATTTTTCATCATGGACAGGTTAATCAGCATTTTCAATCTCCAGTGCCCTGAACTCCTGTTCTGCAGTAGAGGCAGAGCTTTCTGTTCACGTTGATCACAGACATCCCATCTCACACGGCCTGTGCCCTCCTTCCTTTGCCGCAGTGGAAGAAAATAATGGATTTTGAGAACGCAGCCCGATCCGTGTCCAGCCTGCCGAGGGAACAACAACGCACATTTCAGCTCCTGCTAAGCACTAAGGAGCCATTCGTGTGGGGAAATAATTGCTTTCAGTTGCAAGAAAGCAGCTGATAGTACTGAATTTTCTTCAAGTATGAAGAAAGCCCATTTTCTGATCAATTCAGCTATTTGGCCTTTTGCCATGTTAAAGAGGAGTGGAACACGGTACAGTTGTTGTATTATGCTGTGATAGAGAAATGAAGTGCTTTATTACACTTTGGCTATTTCTATTCTCTGACTAAATATTTCATTCCATCTCTGCCAAAATAAATTCACAGGGTTTTGTGAGCCACCTTTTTAAATGATTTTGAGAAGAAAACACATAAGAACTAGTTACAAAACTATGAAGCAAGCATTTTGTTGTATCCATCCTTTATGGCTCAGGAGCATTCCGAAGAACTAGGTCAAGTAATTCTTTATTTAATAACAGGTAAAAGTAAGGACATAGTTTGAAAAAATATTGTCTAGATGTATAACAAAAAAGTGTTGAGGAATCCTTGAATACAGAGATTTTGGGCTTTCTGAGTTCTTATTGACTTGTGTGAAAAGTTTACTAATTAATTTGACTAATTAGCAACAGATGCAACTCTGTATCTGGAATGGCTCAACTGTGCTTGATCTCCTGTACTGCCTTCTGAATTGTCATGCAAAACTCAGTATCTACCACTCATCTCTTGTACTTCTGGTGTACTTCCAGTGCTACTAAATCCTGGGTTACCCGTTCCATAACCTAGTTCTTGGCTTCAGCTCCCTCTCATCTCTCCCCAGTAGCAGTAGTTATACAGGGAACAGTAAGCTGATTTGCAAACACTGGGTTCAAGGTTATTTTTAACATTTCTTAAGGTGGAACCTTATTTCTTTGTATTGACATGTAGGTAGTCTTCAGTTATGTTCTGGGCAAAGAAAGGTGCTGTGCACTGTATAAAGATTTTTCTTTTTTTTTTTTCTTTTTTTCAGAATCAGGAACAGCTTCGAGAAGAGGATTCTGATTTTATTCTGAATGATGGTGACCTTACCGTGACATATGGTGATACAACAATTACTGCAAATGGTTCTTCTGGCCCCCATACAGCTACCACTAACCTTGACAGCAGGAGAACAAAAAGTAGTTCAGAGGAAGCACTGGAACGTGATTTGGGAGCAGCGGATCATGAAGTTACAAGCAGGGGTACCCGGCTAGTATTTCCTCTGGAATACAATGCATGATTACTGACTCAGTAAAAATAGCTCTTGCTCTGTGAATGGATCAAGGAAGACTGCAGGCCACTGTGTCACTTGAGGTGGGGGTGTTTATTTAAACAAGTTAACATGCATAAGTGGTTTTACTAGGGTCTGAAGATGTCACCTATTTTTTACTCAAGATGCTGACAGTGGGGTTTTCTATATGTCTGAAAACAGACAATGAGAAAACTGGTTATTCTCCTCTTTCCAACTGCTTATCAAATCCAAGTATAACTAGCATGCTGCAATTGTCTTGTTCAGCTGCAGCAGCTCTCTCTCTGAAGAGAGGTACATGAAAATGTTGTCACAGAACTGAGCTTGTCTTGGCTTAGCTTGAGAATGTGAAAGGACAACCATAAACCTGACAATTATTAAGAGACAAAAAAGATTGTGTGCATACCTGAATGTGAAGAGATCCATGGCTAACTTCTCTCGTGAGGTTGAGGAAACTCAAGTGAAATGGGACAGTAAACATTACGGTTACAGATGTGTGAATGAAAAACTGGGGAATCTGTTACTGCAAAATGTACTTAATCTACTTCAGGGAAAAAAGGGAAAATAAGATTTCTTCACTGGCCAGCTGTTTAAATAGGAAGGCAATGAAAGCTACTTGTCCCTTTAGCTTTGGGCAACTTGACTATTACTCTTAGCCTAACTTCTAGTGCCTCAAAAGAAAAACATCCAGCTTCCTGTGGTCTAGGATGTACCTGAAGCCAACATGAGCCTGGAGCCAGGCTCTCTCGGGTAGCAGTCACAAAGTAAAACTTTCCTTCATATGAAGATAGTTGGAAACTTGGGCTGGGGAAAACAGCAGATAGGAGGAGAAGAGAAATAAAGAGAGAGAGAGACGCAGTATTGAACTTGCATGGAACCAGGAGGTTTCATATTGCTCAGAAGAATTCATGGACTCTGCTTACAGTTCTTGTGTGTGATAAACAGCAAACATCTAATTAAAACAGATAAACAAATACTACTGTTTTTACCATTTGTGACTATCCTAAAAGAAAGCTGTTCACCCTTGTTCTCTTACACAGAGTAGATGTGAAACTTCAGTGGGGCATTGCACAACAGCATATAAGCTACAGAAGTGATGAACTGTAGTATCATCTTAAATGTGAAAAGGGAAAAATCTCTGACTAGTATTTAGCCCACTTACATGTAGGCTAGCTTTAACTTATTGCTAAATGCTTTTTAATTTCCAGATGAGAAGATAATCATCGTCTTTGCCAATAGCTGAAAATGTATGCTTTGAAGAGCCTTTCAGCTATTTAAAGCATGCTAAAATGTGATTTCATTCTCATGTCTCAAAAGATTTATTTTTTTAAAGAGTTTGTGGCCCACTAACGTGATGTAATATCAGTTTGTCCGAAAAGTGTGTTTTTCTTGCTGCCATTTCAGTTGTTCCTCTCATAAAATTCTGTGTGAATAAATACCCACTCTGTTTTTCCTTAACTATTAAACTTATTGGGCTAACCTCAGTACATGAACTTCCTGCTGCAGAGAAACTTTGCAGTTGTGTTGTCTAGTCTGCTTTCTTTCAATATGTTCACTAATGAGTGATCTACCTCCCTGTCTGCCCCTCCAAGGTAAATTTATAAAGGGTATTGATCTGCAATGACTGTCTCACATTATTAAGAAGAGAGACGAGGAGACCAGGAGTCTTTTTGTGGAAAAATTGTAAGACCAATATAGAATCACAGAATATTCCCAGTTGGAAGGGACACACAAGGACCATCAAGTCCAACTCCTGGCCCTGCATAGCACCATCCCCAAGGGTCACACTGTGTGCCTGAGTATTTATTGTCCAAGAGCTTCTTGAACTCTGTCAGGCTCGCACTGTGACCATTTCCCTGGAGCCCCTGTTCCAGTGCCCAAACACCCTCAGGGTAAAGAATACTTTCCTAATATCCAAACTACACCTCCCCTGGCACAGCTTCAGGCCATTCCCTGGGCCCTGTCACTGGTCACCAGAGAGAAGAGATCAGTACCTGCCCCTCCTTTTCCCCTTCATGAGGAAGTTGTAGACTGCAGTGAGGGAGCTTTGCTCTTAAATGGTGCAGAGTAACAAACCCTGATGAAGATCGCTGAGCAGAACAACTCCTTTTCAGGCATGCATGTGTTTTGCAAAAAAAAAAAAAAAAAAGACAATTCCCTTCACTTTCCTGGGAGCATAGGCAGTTTATCAGTTAAAGCTGAGGTGCCACAAGCAGATCCTGTGACTGCCAAGAGCACTGCTACAAACAGGGGCCCAACACTGGAATTTCCAGGGTGCTTTCCATGAGAGGTGACGCTGGCTCCAGGAGCAGCTCTGATCCTCCATCTCCAGTTATCAGAAAGGAGGAACACTATGACAAGTGTGTTTACACTCTGTGCTACATGTCTGCTATGCAATGTAAACTGGCTTTTCTGATAAGCCTGAACAAGGGTGAAGTATCACATACTTGGTACTTGACCAAGTCTAGCCCTGTTCCAAGGATGCATGTTTTCTGGCCTATGAAAAGACAAAAAAAAAAAAAAAGTATTTACTTTTACAATGAAGGAATTACCTTTGGGGAAAGGACTGCAGGAATTTTAACTGGAGGAGAGAAAAAAAATTCTTTTTCTTTGGCTGAACTTCCAAAGAGCTGATCTGAAGCAAGTAAATAGCAAAGGTTAAAATTATGTCCATTATTAATGAAATGATGGCTACTATCTTTTACTCCTGGGGGAGGGAATGCTCTCACAGTAGGAATTCTAGCAACCTTAACATATATTGTGAGTTGCTCATGCTACTTAGGAGGCCAGATTCTGTGATTCTCATCTTTAAAATAAGATTGGCATGGTCCTTCATGGATAATATCAATTTAACTCTAATTGCAGTCTCTCTTTAGACAGTATTGGTCAGCAGAATGTCTTTTAGTCTTATTCTGGACAGTAAAACCCTACGAACTAATATGCTTCGCATGCCTTTCAAAGAAAAGTTCAGTATTTCTCTTAACTCAAGCAGCTCCCTGGAATAACATGCTTGACCTCAGCCTTGGCAGACATGGTGTCTGCTTCTGCACAAGTGTGGGAATAGAATTTGGATACTCTCAAGCCTAAACTTCATATGCTTTTCTTTAACATTTGGGGGAGGACCTTTTTGGGGGAGAAACCAGAGAAGCTACAGATGCATCAGCAGGGAGTATTCCTCTCCAAAATTACTGAACTCATGACCCACAGAAACTTTAGAAGAAAGGGAACACAACCCATGATTAGGAGACACAGACCATCCAGGAGAAAAGCAGCCAGTAAATACCCTGGACTGGCTATGAACAGTCTTGGGGATGATCAGACTTGCAGAAAGTAGGACAAAGCTGCTGAATAGGTTGAACACATTAATCAGTCAAAATCATGTAGACTAACAAATTCAAATATCCTTATATTGGAAAACACTCTTTGTAAGAAGCAGCCCATGAAAACCTTAATTTCAATGCAATCTTATTTTATTGCTTCCCAAGGTTTAGGGGAGAGCTTAATATGGTGCAGTGAAAAACCACAGATACTTCTTGGTCTGAAATTTTTGGGAGTGGCATTCTGAAAAAAAAACTTCCAGTAGAAATAAGCCTGCAAAGTGAAAGAAGAGGAAAGTGTGGAGGAAACAGTGAATTACAAAGCCAGGAAATGGTTTAAACAGGCAGCTCTACTGTGGGAACAGCACTGTAAACAATTGCTATTCTTAATCTTACAGTCCTAAATGCTGAGAACTTATGTTGGCTTCTGCATACCTTATCTAAAACAAGGGGCAGTGGGATAATGCAGAAGTAGTAAAACCACCCCATCCTAACTGATCACAAAATCAAAGGCTTTTGCAGGATAGCAAAAGCACTGACTTGCTTCTACTCCAGAGCAAGGAAAGTAACTTTGAATAATTTTTTAAAAGTAAACTCACATCATTACTATGTTTTCTTGATTGTAAAACACCTATAGTAATCTTGAGGATAACATTAGTGTGATAAATATGGAGGAGCCCTATGAAACACGTATGCATACAAACAGGATGCAAATACTTATCTAATATTTGAATCTGTGTTGCAGACTCAAATGACATTTCATATCTTCATTTGATATTTGCAGTTTATTTAAGTTTTGGTTACAGAAATCAAACAGTTGCAACAAAGCAATTGAATATTAGAATCAGTTCAGATTTTCAGGTAATAAAATGATCTATCTGGTTTGGCTGCTTTATTCACTCTTCCTCTGGTACTTTCTTGATAACAATCTATTTTGCACTGCCCCACATGGACTTGCTGACATCCAAAATGCCAGTGGATTTGAAGATTTATCTAGGGACTGAATGTTAACTGGGTGAGACAGCTCATTATAATTTATACTGGAATAAAAGACTTTATTAGTCTCCTGCACTGTCTCTATCAGGGAACTTGCTGGTGAAGAAAGATACCTGCAGGGAGGGAGAGAAGCCCTGGCTTAGTGAACACCTGCTAAGCTGCCACGGGTAAAGGCAGTGCTCCCCTCAGGTTCTTGTGCAATAGTACAGAGCCAGAATGCATTCCTATTGGTGCATGCAAGGGAGCAGCAATCTTTGTCCTAGGAAAATTAAAAATATTTGGGTTAGTCCTAGCTTTTATTAACATAACAATTTTTAATTTAATTTTCTGAAGCCCCTTTCCCTGCAGTTTTTTAACCTTTTGGGGCTTGAAAATGTGACATATAAACACATTAGATTTAGATTTTAAAAAAGGAGAGAGGGAGGAAGAATAGTCAAGCTTCACTTTGGTGCCTGAGTACAATTTCAAAGCTATGCTATACTGCTAACTTATGCAAATTTGATTAATTAAATGGCAGTAATTTGAAATGCTGCAATTAAAGATCGCTTTCCTGCTTCTAATTGAAAAAAAAGCCTCTAGATTTGCATTCCCTCAGAGAAAGCGAATGCCCAACTTAAAAGGTTTTTGCTGCAATGTTAAAATACTTAACTTTAGGCTATGAGAAATGAATTGGATTTATTTTTTAACAAGTGAAGTCTCTGAAGTTGTTATTACTGAGGCATGGAGAAGTAGGTCACGCAGTTCCATGTTGTAATATATTTATGACTTTTGTTTCCAGACTTTAGTTTAATCAGGGAGGTTATCCTCCACTGCCTGATTTTGAATTTCAGTCCTAAATTGCTTGGCTTGAATGTCTTGATGTTGACACAGATTAATACCAGAAAGCAGAACACCAGAAGGCATTCTTCTGGATCACATCTGCCGATTAGTAATAGCTGTTGTGAAATAACAACTTCCAGCACACGGGGTCACTTGAGGTAAGTTTGTCTGATTTGAGTTTGGGATATCAGAAGTAAAGAAAGGGAGGTAAAGTCACATGACCCATAGCTGGGTCTGGTGGAGCAAGTAGAATGTAAGCCATCTAAGGACATCCCAAATCTGCTTCCTTCCTTTAAGGGAGACAGGCTGCTATGCCTTGCCTTTGCAGTTATAGGGTGGCTGCTACAGGTTGCCTGTTAATTAGTTTTGGTCTGTTCATAATGCTCAAAATCAGAAGCAGCATTTAACCTGAATTTTCAGTTTACCATTCGTGTAGCTCTTACCCTCTTGTCACTTACGATATAAACATATCAGTAAGGTTTCAGGAGGTGTCTAGGCTTACTTCAAACATAAAAATGCACTAGATATCCAAAGCATATCATGCTGTCCTGACTAAGACTGCTGTGGTAGATGGTCTGTCCAAAACATGTGGTGCTTCAGTTCCCTTGAGGCACCTAAAGCCTGTATAGTATGATAGGTCAAGCTGGGGGCAGTCCAACTGCTGTTAGGAAGGGCTGTAATATATCTTAAGTCCTATCCTTCCAAGAGATAAACACAGTTTCTTGTGTACTGCTGCACCAAATGTCTAACAATGCTGAAGCAATTGCTGTAAGTAGAGGTTAGTAGAACTGGAATATAGTCCTGTATCCCCTGACACATCCTCTTCATTGCATTGGCAGCTACACAACAGCTGTCCTTTCAATACTTGCACTTGAAGCAGTGAGGATGTAAGGAGAACAACAACTCTCTGCAGAACCAGGGCTTGGTTTCTTGGTCTTCAGCACACCAACAATGTGCAGGTCTCGAGTCCTGGTTTCAAAGGTCAGTATCCTAAAGAGGTTAAATGGCAAGGAATTATCATTTAAATACAACATTGGGTGGGAGGAGACAGAAAGCAAAATATTGTGAAAGCTCTCCATGTTGTGAGGATAGTAGCAGTGGAGGACAAGGAATAAACACCTGCTGGGCTTTCTGCCACTGGCTGGCTTGTGTACAAGCTTGGCTAAACTTTCATTCATGTGGACAAGATACTGCAGTAACATCAACTTTGAGTCTCTCAACTGAGGCTTCATCCAAGCATTCTTCTCTCAAGAGAAGAAATGCTAGTGCTGCTTGGAACTCCTGCTCAACAAGTTTCAGTTAGATATGAAGATGGTGTTACTGTTCTAGATCAGCATCATCTTTGCATTTCTTATTACTTCCTTACTTCAAATAGACCTAGGTAGTAGCAGGTACAAGGTGGTGGTAGCTTTTGTGGAGTTCATTGTTCCACACTGAGTTACACCATTGGCTGCACTAGAACAAATAATCATAGTTGTCATTTGTAGTCATCAGAAATACGTCTTCTCTTCATATTTGACTGATAGCAATGCAAAACTTACTGTGGCTTGACACATTTGCGATACACACAAACTTTGTATTTTATCTTGGCAGTGAAAAAGGCTGATACTGTCAGATTTTTCCTCAAGGCAAAGCCAGCAACTCAGCTCTCTTCTCACAGTACAGAATTGATCTAGTTCCCTTCTTTAAAATCTAGTCAATGGCTTCCACCTTAGAGCATCTCCACCCTAGGAAGGGCTGCAAGGTACAACAAAAAGTAAACATTATTATGTAGAGAAATAAAATACAGATTTACATCAACATGGCTGGGATAAAGAGGTGTTATAATTTCTAAATCTGTTGTAAGAGTGAATGGTCATGCAGACAAAGGAGGTCTGGATGATATACTTCAATTTATAAGATATTTGGAAAGTCCTTTCTCAAGAAGCCTTGGCTCATGGTATGAGGATTAATAACTGACCATTTATTGTCTGTTCCATTTCTTATCTTTTCACCAGTTTTCACAATAGACAGAAGTTACTAGCACTGTCATCTATACATTTATAGGGCTGGATCTGGAGAGGGGAATCATGGGACAGTGAAAAATGTGGGGGATAGTCAGTTAATTTTGGAACCCAAGGTTGATTGTAAAGTGGGGTGTTGCACTTAGTGAAAAGCATTTCCAGTGTGTGTGTGTGCCTACAAGTGCAACAGCCTATAAAACAGCTGCTTGTCTGTCAGAAAGAGCTTGGAATCATCCTGGTTAGTGTCCAGAAGACAGCAGGAGTGATTAAAAAGACAATGCTGAGAGCTGAAGCCAAACTCACAAACCATCTGTTGCACTGTAATCCAGCACAGGAGCTGATTGCTGGTGCTGTCCAGAGCAGCCACGCGTGGGTGGCTTTGCCACTCCTCTGACAGGACGTGAGGTGGAGCCTTGGCAGAGGCACCAGAGGAGAGTCTGCTTTGTCTTGCCTTAGCCCATCATATATGGACAGTAATTTGTCAGTATGCTAACATAATCTGAATATTTGAACTGGATCAAACAAAGGAGGAGTGGAAATAATGAAAAGAGATGGTGATCACAATTTAACTCTGCTTGAAGAGGTACAGACATTCTGCATGCTGACTTTCTTTCCCCAGCCATTCTGTATTTTCTTAAACATAAGTATGTTTGGTATATAAAGGATATCTGTCAATCTAGCATTGCTTCTGTTCCAAGACTAGGGCACCTCTGCCACTACTGAGTTCAATATTCTCAAAGGAATAGAATTGTGTTAATTCAGGTATCGATTATTTTTCCTAACCAAGAGTGAGTCCACAAAGTAAATTCCTGCTAAACTAATCTACAGTCCAAGACAAAGTGATTTCTGAGAAGCACTTAAAGTAAAATAAGCCATATGTGTTTTGAAGTGAGGAGCTGTTTTCTTTTCCTTCTAAGAAGAATTCTAAGAAGATAAAAAAGTGACAGCTTACATTCAGTTTTTGTGTAGCGTAACACTTGAAAATGTGACTATTTCTATATACACTATGTGTCCTGAGACATTTGATCAATGAAATAAAATTATCAAATCCATCCTTATTGAAAATCTTAAAATGTCTGCTCTCTTGTTATGGGACAAGAAATTGAATTTAAATACTAAATGATTACATACAATCTAAAAAAGGGAATTATAACCTGAGGTAAATGTACAGGTATCTTGAAAGCACCTTTTGTTTGCGAAAGGATGAGTAATCAAACACATGCCACAGCTATAGACAGAAACTTGGTTTATGGCATGAAATTTTCTATAACAATTGCACTACTGAAATGCACCTGTCTTTTGCTAGAACTGCCAGCCTCGTCTGCTCAGCAGTGCTTTTAGTTTTTACACTACAATGAGGAGAAAGTGCTTCTCCACAGCTTGCTATGTCCCACTTCTCTCTGTACATTGGTTATCCTGTGCAGAAAATTGTTCCTGGGCTATTACAGCAGTGAGTTTGTCTTGTGTGGTAGGTTTGAAACAGCAAAGAGAAGTTGCACTGAGTAGGAAGCAGAGCTTTCCTGGTGCCCTCCACTGTGCAGGAGGTAGCCAGCTCCCAGACACTGGACCAGGTGCTGCGGGGTTGGACACAGCTGTGGAGCTCCAGCCACCTGCTCCCAGCCAGGTCTCTGGTACTCAGACCTTGACAGACCAAGTGTCAGCTAGGTTAACTGAAGAGTGGGGTTTGAACTGTGTGTATCCACGGTCAGTGATGTGGTTTAACGCCAGCCACCAACTCAGGCCATGCAGCCACCTACCCACTTGCCACCAGTGAGATGGGGGAGGGAATCACAGGACAAAAGGGAGAAAACTTGTGGGTTAAGACAAAGTTTAATAGGGAAAGCAAAAGCTGTGCACACAAGCAAAGCAGAACAAGGAATTAATTCACTATTTCCCACGGGCAGGCAGGTGTTCAGCCATCTCCAGGAGAGCAGGGCACCATCCCACACAACAGTGACTTGGGAAGACAAACATCATCACTCCAAACTCCAAATGTCTCCTGTTTCTTTCTTCTGCCCCCAGCTTTACATGCCAAGCATGATGCCACATCATCTGGGATACTTCTGTGGCTAGCTGGGGTCAGCTGTCCTGGCTGTGTCACCTCCCAGCTCCTTGTGCACCCCCAGTCTCCTCACTGGTGGGCGAGGAGCAGAAAAGGCCTTGACTCTGTGCAAGCACTGCTCAGCAATAAGGAAAATATCCCTGTGTCATCACACTGTCTGCAGCACCAATCTAAAACACAGCCCCAGAATATCTGCTCTGAAAAAACTTCCCCAGCCAAAACCAGCTCAGCTGGGCTTTTCAGCCAAGAGCAGGAATTTGGGGTTAGACCCCAGAGAGGCAGCAGCTTCAGGCAGTGAAAGAGAAGGGACCCCAAGGTGCACAGTGCACTTTCATCTAATGGATCATGAGAGAAAGTCTTTTCAACCACAATAAACACCCATGTTGGCAAAACCCTACTGGAAAAATAAACAGGGCAAGATGTGATTTACCCTGGACATTGGTATTTAGAAAGGGAGGAGAAGGGAATGCCAGCAAATTTCCACAGATTTCTCTTCACTAGGAAGGAATTAACTGTTACAAAACTATGGTCAAATGTAAACAGAACTACCCTCAGGTTACTATAAGCTATCCATAGCTGCATGCTTCAGTACAGATGCTATATCTGCATGGGGCACGGCAGCAGTATGTAAAAAAAAAAATAATCCAAAAAGCTTCTAAAAAGGAAGGTGGTCCATACTGGGCCTTTAGCCAACAAAATCTGCAGAGATAGAAGTGCAATTTATCTTGAAGAATTTCACACTTTATTTTGAGAATAATACTATGCTTGTATGAAAGCACTTGGTTACAAAAATCAACTTGATTTTACCTTTTAGCAATTATTCCAAAACTTGACTGTCAAGTCAGGACGTAAAGGATTTCAAAGGATGCAAACTTCACTCTGTATTAACTTTACTTATGATACTCCAGGTATTCAAATTACTGCTTACAGTTAGATACACCTAATGTTACAGTTGGTTTAGATGAAGGAGTAACTATCACCTTCCCTGGATGCTTTTTACCTTCACTAGTTTAAAACCTCTCAATACTGGAATGAACTTCTCATGGGTAGAGCAGTGATGAAGCCCTGCAGGCATTCAGAAATAAATCCCAGGAATTATTCTGTAGGGCCCTAGACTACTTGTGCATTCCCCAGATCAAAGCATCGTTAGAAGATGGAAAAAATTATTAATTAAATGTCTAGCTCAAAATTATTCTAGCTATTCTGTAACAGATCACAAGAGATTTCCCTCCCACTTATCCCTGGACCTTTTCTTTCATGCAATAGTAAAGATTTTTAAAATAATGCTTATTAAAGGCACAGCCTAACTCTTCTGAAGGACAGGATTTTTGCTCTGAGGACTGGGGCATCACTCACCTGCTCAGTAGCCAGTAAAGGAGTTTTACTCTCTGCATACTGAGGAGTGCTCCAAGGTCAGCCCTCAGGAGCTCAGTATCTCAGAACTGGAATCCCTCCTGGCAGGAATCTGTGAAGCTGTAAGTACAGGCATGACCAGACACACTCTGACAGCTCCAAGCAACCTGAAACTCAGTTTAGAAATAAGCCAAGTTTATGCAGTCTTAAAATTGCTGACTAGCTGCTTCCTTCAGAATTACCAATTTACAAGCAACATGTTAACCTACTGTAGAGAGCTAAAGGCAGCAAGAGAGGGCCACTTTCCAGGGCAGAACTATCAAGGCAGCTACACATAACCTATACTGCTTGTCAAGATTTTAAGTCCCTTCCTATTAAGGAACAAAGTTTTAATAATAATAACTAGCTAATATTTCTATCATGCCATCTGAATGCAACTGCTTTGATTGTTAGTTCTTCGAAGAGTCAACTAGCAAATATTTTAATAAGAATTTACAGAGAGGCAATAGGACTATATGGTTTCCAATTTACAATTTAAGGATGCGAAATGAAATTCATTCTAAAGCAACTCCTCATTTGCTGCAGCAGCTTGAGGCTGAGTCCTGCTTTCCAGCAGTTTTCACATTTTAGACATTAAAAATCTTGTGAATAGACACCACCAACTTTCAGGAAAGCAATAGCACTTCTTTTCATACAAGAAATTGATGTTATATAAATGACTGAAATATTTATCTGGTTATCTGGTTATCTGGTTACTGCGCATGAAGGCAGAAGTGGGACTTGAGTATGGAAGTTGATCATTATGCAAGGACAAAAAAAGCAAAGTGCTCTATTGAAACAAAAAGTGTAAAATGGAGACCTGAATTAGAAATGAATAAGCTTGAAAGCTGAGTATTTGGGGGAGGGTTGTTGTTGTGTAAAAAAAAAAAAAATTCTATAGTTACATGCTTGTGACAAGAACAAGTTAGCACAGAGCAATGGTAGCAGGCTGTTTTCTGCATCCAGTAAGAGAGGTAACAGGCTTAAACTGAATCAAGATTGACTCAAACAAATGATTAAGAGCAGTTTTTAACAGTGGGCATACAGATATAATGAGGCAAATGAATGCTAGATGAAGTCTTTGTCCTTAATGATTTTAAAACCAGTTTGGAATAGGTGACAAATGTCTCACCCTCTCATCTCTTAATCCATTTGAGAAAGAGTTAAGTATCACTAAATGTTCTTAAACTGGTTTTATAAAAAGGGGACAATAAATAAGAGAGGGGGGGGTGAATACTCACAACAATTCAGTAAAGTCACCCCTGCTCAAGCAGCAGCTGAAAAGACTGAGAGAAGCCAAGAAAATATTTTAAAATCTTCCATCAGAGAGGCCTCTGCTGTACTTGGATTGATCCCCCACAGCCCTTTCCCATTATTTTAACAAGTGCTGCGCTTCAGATCCTATCCAGAGCCCACCTGAAACTAGTTTTATGCCTGTGCATAAATAAACAAGGGCCTAATCATTTCACAGCTGTATGGCAAAGCATTAAAGGCAGCTCAGCCACAGTGAGGGCAGTGCTAGGGCTGGGTGGTCCCACATCCTGCACTTGCTGGCACAGCTGGGAGTTTTACCCATGGCACAGAGCAACTACACAGCCTTTGCTTACACAAACACACCACACCTTTCCTTTCCCTTCAGCTCCTCTCATCTCAAGAAAAAAAGGGCAAAAACTACGGGGTCAATGGTGTGGGCTTTGTGCTCCTCCTGATTTATTGTACAGCTCTAATATATTTTATTCAGATACTGGCAGAGGCACAATTACCAGATTTCCTCATAGGAAATGTTGAGATGCTAACCTATTATAGAGTACTCCAGAACACACTGGAGTCTGGAGTTAACAACATTTCCATCAAAGTCAGCATTCCCTCCTTTTCACAGAGCACAAACAAAATGTACAAAGCATCTTTAAACTAGGGCTCTGGTCTTTTTGTATATTTAAGCTGATTTTTCAGAAGACTTCAGCACTCTGTACAGTGCTTCCTATGGATCATACGGCTTCCAGATCACTTCATATCTAGTCATAACATGGTAGTCTACCCTATCAGTTCCTTTCTATTTCTGAATTACGAGTTGTCTTTTAAAATGAGTTGTCTCTTCCATCCCTTCCTGCCATGCGTTCTCGTGGTTTAAAAAACCCCACCTTGTTCCAACTTCCAGGCTGAAATGATTCATTGCTGATGTGTAAAAATCTGTTCTTATGCCAGTATTGTTCATGGCTTGATTACCTCTCTTCCACACTGCTGCTAATGCTGCTGTACACTGCTGTCCTCTTTCAACCTTGACTTCGAGACTAAATAAACCACACAGCTTGGTCCTCTCCAAGAAGTTATTTCACCTGGTATTTCTCTGTATCTATTAAAAATTACTTCACCCCCTTGGGGCTCAGGTGCCTATGACAAAGAACATGTTAATACCACCATACATAGCTGCCCTTTTCACAACTAGCTCACTGAGGGGTTCAGAGTCACCCCTGGAGCCATCAGTGCCCCCTGACCAGGCACACCTGAACAGTGACTGCTGCTACAGAAGTTCTGCAAAGCCAGCTCCAGCACACCAAAGGTGTCACTCAGCTTCTGCTTGATTTGGACTTGGCCTCTTCAGAAAATCTAACTTACTTGTCTAACATGTCACAGACACTGTGGCACCAGAGACTGAGTCCAGCTCTTCTGAGAACTTTTAAATACCTCAGCCTTGAGATACCGCCTCCATCCTTCTTACCTCCTTCAGTCTCCTACCAGATTCCTGCACACTTTCTAACTTCTGGCACAGACCAGGCGGTGCTCATGGTGCCAGTCGTGCTGCACAATCCATTCCTGCCCCAGGTGTGTCCAACCTTGAGTGTTGATCAAGTGCTGCACTGGAGAAAAAACAACTACTTGTGACACACGACTGAGAAGGAGCATGGGAGGCAGCAGACACTGAGTCTGACTCCTTCAGTGCTTGACTTTGAAGCGCAGACATTGAACGCCCCTGTAACAGTGTGCATAGACAAGAGGTTTCCTGGTATTTTTTTAAAAGCTTATACTGAAAACAATAGATGTCAGTGATATGCACATGAGTCACTGCTAGAACTGGGACTTTTAAATCCAGTGTACAAACATCTGCCACTTGAACCAAGGACATGGACAAGGACCTCTCCAGACTCCCGTGTTCTGGTGGCTGGTGGTAATGCCCATTGCAGAAGTGACTGCAAAGGCACTCCCAAATGGAGCTCAAAGGCAGCTGGGTGAGATAGCTCTCATAGCATCCCTTTTACTCACAGACTGAGCCCAACAGTAGCAGAAGATGGGCAGACTTTATTTTTACAAATTTCAGCTTTAAAACTTCAGTTTTGCAGAAGAGCACTTCTTCCCATGCATCCCACCCCAATGCTGCTAGGAGAGCAGGGGGGTAGTTAATAAATTCCTTATACAGAGGGAAAGAGGAGAGTCTGGTTTGCAGGAGAAATGTGTTTATGTGGGCTGGGAAAGCTATAGGGGAGGGCAAGTCACTACTGCCCTGTGGACCAGCTCTCCAACCAGGGGCTGGCCCACTGCCAACTGTCTGCACAGCCATTTGAACTGAGATATGGCAAGAGCTGCTGTTGAAGAGTTACCAGTTTCCCCCTGAAATCTGGACTCAGACTCACTCTGCTTTCCATCTTCCCCTCCCCCCCCATCTTCCTGCCCTGAGCTTTCCTCCTCTATCTCCTCCAAACAACACACTTGGGGCAATTCCCAGTTCTTGGTCCCTACTTCTCCTACCTTGCTCTCTCCATGTTCCTTCTTTTCCTCACACTCTCCTAGCCAACTTTCCCAATTAAAGCAGTCAGAACTTCCTGCCTCTCCTTATCAAATCCCAGTCCCTCATTCATCTCACACCCAAGTCCTTTGCCCAAAAATCCCACTATCCTCAACTAAAAGTCAATTCCTTTCCCCATCCCCTCATGTTTACCTCATCAATGTCTTCTCCCTCTCACCTATAGTCCTTTCCATTATTAAGCACTGGAAAGCTGAACACTGGATTTGGAAGTCTTCCTGAGGAACAACTATGACAGGGAAAGAGGAGATAGGGAAGAAGGCATCAGTGGGAACCAGGAATGGCAGAATCCTGCCTGTTCAGCCCAGTGATGCAGCCCCTGCCATAATTACATGGTTTTGATTCCCTCTCTACCACACTGAGTTTTCTATGGGAAAGAAAGAGGTTTGCACATGCTCACTGGAGATAAGAGCAATGCAGATTTTATTTGGTATAAAATAAAGATAAACACACACACCAAAACCACTTTTACTGAGCACGTGCTATCCATTTTATACAAACATTAATATATTTGGCCAAACCAGAACAGAAAGCAGAGGTAAAAATACAAGCATAGGGGACATCCTCTACAAAGAGGTTATTTCCCCTACCCAAACTGGAGTTCCTGTTCCAAAACACTGAAGTGACAATTTACTTCAAAGAAATATCTTTGAGAATATTTGAACACAGGCAAAAGACCACCACATCCTAAGTGAAAAAGAATATGCAACTGCTTTGACTGAAATTCCAAGAGACTTAAACCTTATGCCCATGACAAAAAGCTTCAGCCTATATACAGTTGAAGTTTGGCAAAGCTGGACCTTCAGAAACCTTGCAACAAGTTTGGAAGTTCCAGGGAACGACTAGATTCCCACTTAACAGCAAGAAGAAATGGCACTGCAGGTGTTCCAGGTTAGCAGCAGAGCTTAACATCTCAGTGCTGGAAGCCAGAATTTCACAGTACTCAATATCCAGACTGCAAGTCCTAAAAGGTTAATCAGCTTCTAGCCTGCTGTTCAGAGCTGAGACTGCCAGATACACATCTCACCAACAAACAACAGGTCCCTTAATCACTGAAACCAACCTCCTCAACGTGTTTGCATCCAGCATTCATCCCTTTGAAACACAGCCAAGAGGACAGTCTGGACCTGGCCCCTCATCCATACACACACACACACACACTGCCAGTGGGCTGTTGAAAACTCCTAGTGCAAGGTTTGACAAATGGTATTTCTCTCATGTCATCCGCCATGGTGGTAGGTGTCACATCAAGTTAAATAGGAAAGACAAAACAACATCTCAGGTAGTCCTAGTGCTGCACAGATAGCATGGTGACTCTGAAAAATGGCATGCAACATCAGAGAGTCTCAGTGACAGCTCTCTGTGTTCAAGAAAGGAACAGAACATGCTGTTGGGCTTGTTGGCTCTCAGCGTTTCTGTGGTTTAATTGCATTACCATAACAAACTCAGAAAATCTGCAGCATTTTTATCGTTGAGCTTCACGGAAAGTAGCGATACTGAGAACTTAATGCAGAAACTCAGAACTTTTCTTGATGCCCAGACTGATGGGGGAGGAGGGGGCTAAAATGACTCATGCAATAATAAAGTTGTTAAATAAGTAACTCCAGAACCATTCTAACACTTCTGTTAGATACTGCAACTGATACCAAACTATTTCCATAGTACCTGCAGTATGCAAATACATACTGTGGATATCTCAAGGACTCCATCAGTAATATCCTGAGGAGCAGAAATAAGGCAGGGCCCAAGAATTTCTTGGCGCTGGACTTTCATAACTTCACACATCACTAAGTAATTATGGCATGGAAATATCCCAGCCTTTTGTGAATAATTACAGTATTCAAGTTTCTACCTTCCTTAACTTGGATGTGTGATAACAAGATAAGCAAAAACAGAACAGAACAGAGTTGTCTTGTGAGCATTTGTCAGTTTTGTACCCATTTCCCACTATGACTTTTTAATAAATTAGTTGTTAATTCATTGTATGTAATGTAGCACAAGTAGGTAATTTTCACCAATCTCAGTCTGAAATACTAAAACTTTATGGCTGAGTCCTGCACTGTGATTCTAAGCCTTCCAAGTTCAGGTTGGCTATAAAAATGTGTTTACTGTTCTCTTGCTTATCATGCTATGCTCTGCTCTAAACAAGCAGTTATGGTTCAGTTTTCTATATCATCCAGTAGAATTGTGATTTCACCTCAAACTGCCCAAGCCACAAACGTCCAGCTGCTCTCAAAATGCAGTCTAACTATGGGTGTCCTGCTTTCAGCAAGTTCTGGTTGGTTCCAAAGATCTCTGCCACTTAAACTCCGTGCTGGTTGTCCTAATCAGGCCCGTTTCTGCCCCTTCAGGTAAATACCAACACTGACATTTGACAGTACATTTGCTTTTTCTTCAAGACCTGAGTTTCAAGACAAAGTATATGCTGTAAGCACCCTGAATGATGCTGTCTAATGCCATCACAACACCCTGAAGAGAAAAAATGGGATGCATTTGTTGGTGAGCCTTAGTTGTCCTCCTTGGGCAGGAGAATTTCAGAAAATCTCCTAGAGACTGAAGTGCACGTCACACCACCAGTCACTAAGCAACTGCCATCCACATACTGTTCTAAGATTCACTCTGGCCTACTTGCTCCTTTCTCAGCTTTGGATATTCCCTATGGATTTTTTAGATTAGTTTTCTAATGAATTCAAAATACAAATCAAAAATTGCACTTGCTATATTTTGTACATTTTGCTCAATGGAGCACTTTTCACATTATACAAAAATTTAAAAAATTAAAATAATCACTCATGGACAGCAACCAGACTAGTGAACAACTTTTGCTGACAGAAATAATTATTGATACAGAAAATGCATCCATCATAGAATATCCTGAGTTGGAACAGACCCACAAGGATCAGCAAAGTCCAACTCCAGGCCCTGCACAGGACAGACCCAACAGTCACATAATGTGCTTGGAGCATTGTCCAAAAACTTACTGAGCTCTGTCAGGCTTGGTGCTGTGACCACTTCCCTGGGCAGCCTGTTCCAGTGCCCAACCACCCTCTGGGTGAAAAACATTTTCCTAATATCCAACCTAAACCTCCCCTGACACAGCTACAGGCCATTGCCTGGGTCCTGTCACTGGTCACCAGAGAGAAGAGATCAGTGTCTGTTCCTGCACTTCCCCTCATGAGGAAGCTGTGACTGCAGTGAGGTCTCCCCTCAGTCTCCTCCAGGCTGAACAGACCAAGTCACCTCAGATGCTTCTCACACAGCTTCCCCTCAAGGCCCTTCACCACCTCTGCAGCTCAAACGTGGAACAGTTGCAGAAAATACCAAAAAATTTCTAATAAGTGGATTTCCTCCCAGCTATAAGAATCAAGTTAAGTCAGATGTTAACACTTTGCTCATCATGAGGAACCATTTTAAGTGAAATTAAGTGTGAATTTTGAAAGACTTACGAAAGATATTTACCACCTGAAAGAGCATGATGAGATTCCCTGTCAAGGTGAGGAGAGTGCTTAACTGTTGCATCACACAATTCTGTGACTGCAACTTGCTAAGAACAAATCAGCAGGATATACTGGATTTTAATCTCCCATCCAATTTAAGAAAATAAGTACCGTATCATCTTTTGGTGTGCACAAAAATCTTAATTTCTTTCTAAACCTGTCAGTACAAGCCAGGCTGGGTATAGTCCCAGAAAAGCCTTCCAAAGTAGGTTACCTGACATAGGTTATCAAGGCATTATACAGGTATTGTCTATCTATACAAATACCATTATTAAATGCCACTGGAACGCCCAGAGACAAATTTTGGTGTCACAGGCACAGTGAGAGAATGCAGAAACATCCCCTAGATAATACACAAATTTTTCCAGCACAAAAATAGACCCCGTAATTCTTACTTTAAGCAGAAGCCCAAGGTTGCAAAACTGTATGAAGTATGCTACAGGGAAATGGATGAATTTGTTCAAAAATATTGTTATGACTACATTTTCCTGTCAGATAATGAAAGAAACCTGCTTCTTATGCCAACATACTCTCAGATGGGAAGATCAAGGGAAAAAAGAGCCAAAATAATTGAAGGTTCATCCTAACTTAGTGACATGCTGTACAGCATAACACTCAGAGCACAAAAATGTACAGTGCAATTCAAACACCTCCTCCATGATAACATAACATCTTTGAACTGCCTTTATTTCCAGCACTTCATATAAATACTGCTTTCTTCCTGATCCTGGATTATCCTCAATTTGAAACTCATATTCTGGCTTTGTATTTGAGGGCTGCATGTACACGTCTATAATCCTGTACACTCTCGTGGGGCCATTTAAACACTACCAGACTGTAATAGATTCAAAAGCAGTCTCTATGAAGTCATGAAACTGCATCCCTAAATTACAACTGAACCTTCTATCCCCACATCAAGAAATTAAGAAACAGAGGTACTTGCACATACACACACACCCTCTTCTCATACAAATTGCAGGATATCAGCAGGAACATGTAATTTTAAAATCCAAAATAAAACTTCAGGGGTTTTTTTGCTTGTTTGTTTCATTTGTTTGTTTGCTTTTTTTAGCGTAAGATTTTATTTGGGAACTTCATGATTAATTTGTCTTAGCCTCTTAGGAAACATTTGCTTTTGTCCAGGAGTTGCCAGCTGAGAGGATGTTATTGTTTGGAAGGGATGTGATCAGGAGGGCCCTGTGCAGGGCACAATGTGTCAGCCCGGAAGCGAGGGAAGAAAAGTGATTCTCACATCTGACAGAGAAAACAAAACAGAAATGTTGAGCATTTGCCTTCCAGTTTCATTCACCCCTACACGTGTTCCAAATTAACACGTTAGTCACCTATATCTCACAGAAGTATCACCAAACGATATCAATACATGTATATATTTAAAAAATCCTACTTTCAAAACAATTACAGATTTCTTTAGAAAAGCAAAGATTTCTGCCACAAACATCTTCAAAACACATAAGCAGGCGAAAGCTTACCCTCCCTGCATGACTGCTTACCCTGCTGCTCAGAATGATGGACAGTGTTGGACATGGTTCCCCTTCCTCAGCCCCCTCCCTACAGCACCAGCGACGAATAGAGGCAGAGACCATCCCTGCAGAGCAGGTTTGGAGCGGGAGAGCTGAGTCCTACCCTGCAGCAGGCACCCTCCTCCTGGCTATCCAGGACCCTGCTGACCTCTGCAGCGACTTCACAGAAGCCTCTCGTGTTTCAGTAGCAGTAGGACAGAGGTCAGTGTGATTCAGAGCTCCAGAAGGGCAATGCTCTCACAGGAGCACCTTCCAAGCCCTCTAGTTCCTTGCTGAGAGTCTTCACCTGGGGGATTTTTAAATTTTCATGCAGTTTGTTTGTAGCATACCTGTTTTTTGTACACGATCACAATTTCACGCTAAAAGGCTCCAAGAGTGATGCCGCACTCGGAGGACACCTCTTACCAAACCCTTCTCGCAAATAAAACATCCCCCTGCCCTCTCCACGCAGCCCAGAAGGAACACAGCCACAATGAAGCCACAGCGGCACGGGGGTCCCGGACCCTTCAGCGCTGCCCGTACCCGAGGCGAGGCAGGTGTCCCTCAGCCGGGGCTGCCCCCGAGGGAGCGCCCGGCCCGCCAAATGGCGCCTACCATGCCAGCGGTGACCCCCGCGCTCAGCTCTGCCCGACGGCGCCCGTCCGTCCGCCCTCGGGCCCGTCCGGGACGCGAGGCTCGGGCGCTACCGGGCGTCGCTGGCGCTGAGGGGGTAGGCGAGGATGCTCATGGCCTCTCCGCACGCCGCCTCCACCTGCCGCACCTGCTGGCGGCTGAGGCGCTCCCGCCAGGCGTGCACGGCCTCCCGCGCGTCGCGGGCGGAGATGAGGAAGGGCCGGTCGGAGGAGTAGGCGGCGCCGCGGGTCATGTTGACCACGAAGTCCTCCAGGGCCGGCGGCACCGTCAGCCCGGCGAAGCGCAGCAGGCGGCGGAGCTCTGCGCGGGGCTCCCGCACCAGGTCCTCGTAGCGGAGCTGCGTGTAGCGGCGGCGGAGCCAGTCCGGGGCGCGCCGGGCCAGGAGGAGATCGCGTAGCCAAGACTGGCAGATCACCTCCAGCGCGCCGCCGAGGAAGAACTCGGCGCGGTGCTGCGGCTGCGGCGGGCGCCCGCCGCCCAGCAGCCCGGGCGGCAGCAGGAGATGCTGCTGCTGGTGGCGGGCCGGGCCCCGCGCCTCGGCGCGGTGGCGGCTGCGCAGCACCTGGACGCTCTCCCGCAGCAGCGCCTGCCGCGCCTTCAGGCGGGAGTTGTGGACGGCGCGGGGGTCGCGGAAGAGCTGCACCACCCGCAGGTTGAGGCCGGGCTCCCGCAGCAGCGGCAGCAGCGCGCCCAGCTCCAGCAGCCGCACGTCCTTGATGACCACCACCGGGTACTTGCGGCACTCGGCCTCCAGCTCCCGCAGCGCCCGCGGCGGACACGTCTCCTCGCAGGTGGCGCCGTCGACGAGGCCGATCTCCCCGCGGGGCCGCGGGGCGGCGGGGCAGAGCGG
>VWZV01014874.1:380641-496873 GCA_013397155.1 Irena cyanogastra
GGCCGTGGTGAGGTTGTCGGCGGCGGGCGGGGCGGGGGCCAGCGGGTCGCGGGGGCCGGACGGGGCGGTGTAGAGGCGCAGGACGGAGAAGTCGCATCGGAAGAGGGCGCGCAGCATGTCGCGGAGGGCTCCCTGCAAGCTCAGCGCGTCACCCGGGTAGAGCGCCTGCCAAAGGTGCCACATGGGCTCGTACAGGTAGAAGACGTCGGGGTGCTGGTTGAAGAGCTCCCCAAGGAAAGAGGAGCCCGTTCGCCAGGTAGCGTGCAGGTAGATGTGCCGCTTCCCCGCCGTCCCCGCGCTGCCGTTACCCGCCGCCCCGGCCGTGCCCGCCTCATCCTCCTCCTCTTCCTCGTCCAGCGGCGGCCGCTGCTCCCAGCCCCACTCACTCAGCGCCTCCTCCAGGCTTGGGCAGCGCCGCAGCAGCGGCTCCTCGTCCGCTCGCCCGCGCCTGGCCCCGTAGTCCAGCGCGTAGGGCACCAACAGGAGCAGCAGCAGCGTGTACAGCACCAGCACCGCGGCGAAGCGGCGATGTTCGCCTCGCCACCGTCGCCGGCCCTTCATCGCTGGGGCCGGCTCGGACCCCGGCTCCGCCGACCCTCTGTTTGCCGGCGGGTGGCTCTTTGCGGAGAAGCAAAGTTAGCGGCAGCGGCGTTGGGGATGTGGGCGGCGGGCGGTCCTCCCCGCCGGGGAGCACGCCCACGGGCACGCCGGCCCGGCTCCGGGCCGCTGGCCCCGCCGCCCGCCGCTCTCGCCGCCGCCTCCTCCTTCTCGTCCTGCTCCTCCTCGCAGCGCGACGCGGAAGAGCCCGCACCTGCCCCCGCTGCCGCCTGAGAAGCCGCTGCCGCCGGCGGGGCGCGGGCTGCTGCTGCTGCTCCCGGTGCCGCTGCGCCGGGCTCCGGGCCGCCCCTCGCCCGGCCTCCCTCTCTCCCTCCCTCCCCCCGGGCAGGGCCGGAGGGGCGGGCTCGGCACAGCGGGACTCACCCCCGCCCGGGAAGGGGCGCACCGAAAAGGAGATATGTTAGCCAGGACAGGTACCGAGCAGCCGAGGAGGAGTGGTTGGTCCTGCTGTTCACCAGATCTCCGGAGAAAGAACACGCAAGACGCTACAGTAAGGAGAAGAGGTGCAAATGTATTTTTAGGGTAGACGACAGTTATTAAAATCTGCAGTGAGTTTCAGAAATGCTGCAGTTCGGCGCTGTAGAGAGCTGCGGGGTTTCTCAGCCACACTTTTGTCTACGTGTGTGTGCTGATGGGATGCAGACATCTCGATCATGACTCATTGCTCCGGTTTTTACACCTGTAAGTTCCATAGCTGTCTGAGCGGATCACCCTTTGCAGCTGGAAGGAAGAAATCGGCACCCAAAGAGGGACATTCAACCTATTGCGGATGTCTTCCTGATAGCCCTCTTTATTAACTACAGTAGGAGCATAAAATTACCAGTTCAAACGTAGGCTTCTAGTTTTTTAGACATCTAGGATTATTTGAAATCTCCTGGGAGATGGAAAGTCAACAAGATGTTGACTTCAGGTGTTTAAATTAAAATATGTAGTCTCAGAATCTCCAGCCCAGCCCCTGCCTGACCTTGGAAGATGCTCACATAAGGAGATGGACCATGATCCCATGTTCCTGGTCCAGGCATCCAGCTGTCAGGAAGGTGAGGACCTTGTCCTGCTGATGGGTGTAGTGGGAGCTGCTGATGGTCCTGACCTCTAGGCAATAGGTGGCATCCTCTGTAAAACACTACTCATATTTAAGTATGATGTGCAGGGTGAAATTCAGAGAGAATAACACAGTTCTTGCTCTCAATGTATGATGCTTTGACTCCCAGAAGAGTCTTTGTGGTATATAAGCACCTGTGGTTAGACACATGACACAGCCTTTGTCAGTGACACCACACGCAACAAAGAGCAGAAACAAACCATTAGTTTCATGTCTTCTAAAAATGCTCCATCCATACAGATATATAGATACACAGCCTGAAGATGCTGGACATAGTATGAATGCCCAGTTATTAAATAATAATCTAATACTGAATTTGTCAGGCAAAGCACAAGGACCAGAAGTTAATGTGAGAGAGAAAAAGCATGCTTCTCTTCTGTCCAGGTGGTGAGCCAGTTGTCTGCCTGCTAATGCTTTACTTACCCCATGTTAATAAGTGTTAAAGACTGGGCTTCCTGCCCTTTATAGCGTGCTGAGGGAGTAGATGGTGCCAAACAAGATTTGTGAGCTCCTTAGCAGAAGAATGTTGAAATTATAGCGTTGGAAAGGAAATTCTGCCTCAAAGGACATTTCACTGCATATGTCTTTAAAAACCAAGATACACCAGTATCTCACACTCAGCAGTGTGAGTTTCACCTCTGACTCAATAGTACCAGGATTTCATCCAGACTCTCAAACAACTAAAGGAGGACGACAGAATAAAAACACACTTGCCAAAATCAGGTTACAGTCTTGTCAAAAAAATCCCTTCCCCATCCAAAAACTATTTATACTTAGTATTTTGAGAGTCTTCAGTGTAGCTGACTTGTGTGGCATCATGCAAAATAGTAATTTGGATAGATTTACCAAGATGGGATCCTGAGAAGTGCCGATGAGAATGGACAATGGATTTCCCCTTTGTAAGACAAAATACTGAGGTGGCAGTAACATCAGCACCAGTGATGGCCAATGAGCCACAAGACATGTTACTTTAAAGTAATTTTTATGTTTCTATGACACATACTTAGGCCTAAGAACTAAAATCAAGGCCTTAAACCTGCCTGACTGAAGTAAAGCTGTCTTGTAAAGCATCAAACATCTCACAGAGTAAGACAACCCTTGAAAATGTGAAGCCATAGAAATAAAATTATGTACGTCTTACACTGATTTTTTTCAGACAGTGGAGCTACAAACTTCTGTGGCAACTGTTCTAGAAAAAGTGAAAGATGCAAATAGCTTTATCACAAGCTACATATTTTAGTAAAGATAAAACCATAGTTGTTTAAAGATTATCAGATCAAAAAAGAATGACAGTGAATGTTTTGTTCTTCACCTTCACAATGGTTCCTCTACTGCAACGGGATTAGGCTGTAAGCGTTTACTTCAGTTGTTTTGGGTTACAGCTGTTTTGGCACAGGGAGATTCTAGCAAAGCCAGTATTTATTTTGTCACCCAGCAGGTGTCTGAGCTAGACTTGTAATCATTGAGCTCCAGCCTTCCTGGACAAAGTGCCAATTTCTCAAGAAGGACCTAATTTGAGTACTGGGGAGTGGACTGCTGGTCTGAATAGAGTGGGAAGAGATCAGCTTTCTCTTTTCTCGATTTTCAGTTCCATGCTGTGTTGTCTCTTCAGCTCAGATAAGAGAGATGATTTTCCCTATTTAGGCTTTTTCTATAAACCATGAAGACATCATTTGCAAATACAACTGCTCTGCAGCTCCTTCTAAGATAAGGACAGTTCTGTACCCAAGGGAGACAGCCAGGTTCTTCTTCACTGATCTGTGAAGTAGTCTGCCCATTTGGCATCTGGCTCCTGCCATTTTTTTGCGATAATTCTGTGCTTAATATTACTTTGTAAACAGAGGGGGAAAGAATATAGGCATAACATGTTCTGCATACTTTAGTATTGCAGTATTTCCTTTCTAGTTTCCAAGCTTGTCACTGTAAATACTGGCTGTTTTTAATATAACATAACATTGGCTTCCTGTGTATTATCTCTCTAACTTAATTTTTGCTCTTCTGTCTCCCACGGTGCTTCTACTGTCAAGAGAGACAGTAAATGCTGGAATGCAGCATTTCAGCCTCAATAATTTTTTTATCTTCTCAGCAGAGGCTTCAAAATAGAAATAGCCGCCTCTATATCTTGCAATCTTTCAGCTCTCCCATGCTCTTGTCATTTTCACAGAGTACTTTGTGAGTAAAAATAGCTCGATTTGCTGATAAAATTAAACATGCTTTGCACATGGAGCGCCGCCCTCAAACATCCTGACTGTTAATGAGCTCTCTGCTTGCACATGTCGTCACTCACAGGCTTCAGCCAAGAGGAAGTCTGTGGTTAATAGCAGCTTAAAAACCTTCCAGAAGCCAACAAGCTAGGACAAATGTCCTTATTTTTGAAGTTACTTTGTCATCAGATGTTCCAACATGTGCAATACCACATGTTTCGCATATGGGACCAGACCTAGTAGCTCACATTTTAGAAAGGGCATGTTGAGAATAGTGGGAAGGACAGGCTGGTCCAGGCGAGATGGCTGGTGCAGAAGGGACTTTTTGCAGTGTAGTTTTCCCCAAAACCGGAACAGAGATTGAGGACCTGAAAAAGGTCAAAAATGTCACAGAAATTCCGAGAGACTCAATGGAAATTTAAAGGATCTGAAGAAAGTGGAAAGCAAGACAAAAGCAGAGTAGACTTCTAATCTGGGGCTGGTAAGCGGTTGGGTGGAAGTGGCTTCAGATGCAAAGCTGCATTCAGAGGGTAGCAATTCAGCTTTCTGCATGTACACCTGATGTCACTCGAGCATCTGCAAGGAAGACAAGGAAATGATGCAGGAAAGTGTAGCATTCTTAACTGCATCAGTCTTGTGTACCCCTCATCATTACACTGGCACAAGTCCAGACCTCTGAGTTTCTCTGTGGGCTGATTTGAGAGGAGCCAGGTGTACAGTTACTGGTCACAGCCAGCACAGCTTCGTGAGAGGACCTGCTTATCAAACCTGATTTCCTTTTATGGCAAGATAACCCACCCAGGCAATCAAGGGCTTGGATTTCAGTAAAGCTTTTGATACTGTCTCTCACAGTATCTTTCTGGACAAAATGTCCAGCACACAGCTGGATAAACACATGGGTGAGCAACTGGCTCACAGGTCAGGCATGAAGGATTACAATGAATACAGACACTGGACTGGTGACCTGTCACTTGTGGGACTCTGCAGAGCTCTATCATAGGTCTTGTGCTCTTGCACGTCTTCGTAAAGGGCTTGGATGCAGGACTGGAAGGGATACTTAGCAGGTTTGCAGACAATACAAAAGTGGAAGGAGCTGTTGCCTCCCTCTAAGGCTGGGAGGCCCTGCAGAGAGACTTCCAACAAATCAGGGGGCTGGGCAATCACCAACAGTATGAAATTCAACTAGGCAAAGTGCTGGATTCTGCACCTGGGATGGGGCAGAATGTATGGACAGACTGGGGAATGAGATGCTGGAAAGCAGCACCATGGAAAGGGACATGAAGGTCCTGATCAAGTTGAACATGAGTCAGCAGTGCCCTGGCAGCCAGGAGGGCCAACCATGCCCTGGGGTGCATCAGGCACAGCATTACCAGCCTGGCAAGGGAGGGGATTGTCCCCTCTGCTCTGCACTGGAGCAGCCTCACTTTGAATATTGTGTGCGGCTTTGGGTGCTGCAATATAAGGAAAATATAAAACTATTAGAGAGTGTCCAAAGGAGGGCAACGAAGATGGTGAGGGGCCTTGAGGGGACGCTGCATGAGGAGTGGCTGAGGGCATTTGGTCTGTTCAGCCTGGAGAAGAGGAGGCTGAGAAGTGACCTCATGACAGTCTACAACTCCGTCATGAGGGGAAGAGGAGGGGCAAGCACTGATCTCTTCTCTGTGACAGTGAACAGTGACAGGACTCAAGGGAACAGCTTGAAGTTATGCCAGGGGAGGTTTAGTTTAGATAGTAGAAAAAGGTTCTTCACCCAGAGGGTGGCTGCGCACTGGAATGGGCTCCCCAGGGCAGTGGTCACAGCACCAAACCTGACAGAGTTCAAGAAGCATTTGGACAACACTCAGGCCATGATGGGACTCTTGAGGATGGTTCTGTGCAGGGCCAGGAGTTGGACTTTGATGATCCTTGAGGGTCCCTTCTAGCTCAGCATATTCTGTGATTCTGTACAGCTTCAGGCTTTGGCTAATACAATCACACAGCCACCATGCACCCAATGGCTCTGCAAAAGAGCAGGGGCAACAGAAAGGCATGAGACTCCTGTACCCCTCAGACTGAGGGAAGAGGGCAGTTGAGTTTGGGGACTAACAGCGTGTGTGGAGTCAGAAGGGAGGGGATGCATTGCTCCCTTCTCCCAAATTTCTCCAGCTATTCCTAAGAACTGGTGAAGTTGTAAAGTTCGGCCTGCTGCTGCTCTCTGCTTCCTGACATAAGGGCTAGGTACAGAGAGTGAGCTGAGAAGGTGTTCACATTAAGCCAAATTCAGCACTGCAGCCTGTGTTTGGGCTAAGGGATGCTTGATAGCCCATTGCTGAACCAGCTGCAGCAGCCTGATGCATACCTAGCTAGGGGCGCTCTTCTATGCCCAAGAGAAGCAGAGACATTTTATTTCTGCTTTTGATTTATTTAAAAATTAAGATTAAAAAAATATACTACACTGTAATTGTGAGAGTAGAGATTGTCTGTGGCTTTCCAAGAATGTGAGATCTGAGTATTGAAATGGCAAAAAACAAAAAAAAAAAGGAAGAGGAAGGTTGGGGGTTTTAAATTTAAAACATGCTTATGTCATCAGTGATCTTTTGAGTTCCTCTAACTTCCTCTAAGAAAAGAAGCTAAGGCCATTGTCACGATCCGCAAGGCGGGATTCGTGATGGTTCGTTTATTGATCTAAGAGCGCGAAAGGCAAGGCAAGGGACTCTGGATGCAATCACAACAATGCACTTTATTGAAAACAATCATCAATGTTATGCGATAGAGGGGAGAGGAAGGGAGTAGAGTATAGAGAAGAAAATAGAGGGAAAGGGGGGAGTTTTATAGCTACCAACGTGGGAAGTCTTCACAGGCTGTCCACCGACGTGAAGTCTTCTGTCTGTTGGGGAGATCTCGAAGGATGGTGAGTTTCGGGGATATCTTTATAGTCCTTTGGGAAGCGAGAGGCATGGGGCCAGAATCAGAGGAGATTTACGACCGTTCTGGTGTAAGGACCACAGTGGCTTGCAAAGATTTCTCTGTCAGTACTACCAGTACCAGTTCTGAGCAGGTAGCTATTGTTTTCTCCGGTCCAGTCAACACACCTGCAGCAAACATCTCGCCCCAGTCCGGCCAGTGCCTCCCCCTCCCCTCACTCTATGTTAGCTCAGTCTCAGTCCTCGGGAGGGGGGGCTTCAATCGCCGTCCATCACACTGATTGTCAGGAAACCTCACGGTGGTTGTCAGGAAATCTCACGGTGGCTGTGAGGAAGACGAGGGGTTCTCCGTGGGGGACCACCGAAGTTACCTCAGAAAGTTCCTTTGGCCAAGATGTGGGGTCGAGCTGACCCTCACCAGGCCTCGCCTCAAAGCAGCGTGGAGGCAGCTCAGGTGATCGGGGTAGTGTACCATGGAAGCACAGCAAACACGGCTGCAAACAATGACTGGCAAGCATCCATCTCAAGCCGACCAGAACTTCTGTTTCAGGGTTTTGAGGGTCCTGGCGACACTCGTGAGGCAAGATGAGGGAAACTTTAGGCCGACCCTTACAATTGATAGAAAATGCAGCTAGGAAATGTAATAAGTGCAGGAGGTGGAAGGCAGAGCAAAGTAAGCTTACGTATTTGTTCAAGAGGAAGCTAAGAAGGAAGTCTGTTAGTATTTATAACAGTGTAAATTCAGATAAATCAGCAACAATGAAAGAAAAAAAAATCTATTCTGTAGTCCAACTCAATGCTAATGTAACTTCAATTTTCCTAAATTCCACCAAGGATGACTCTAATCTGAGGACTTTAATCCTCTTCCCTGTAGAGTGGGATCTGTTGTCCCATGAGCAGAAAGGCAGTTCTCTCACAGCCCAGAAACACCTACACTACACCAATAGCCAGCACCTCCATCACACTGCCTGGCAATTAACAGTAGCTGCCACAGTAAAATTATTCCTATGGTAATGTGTTGGGGGTCTCACAGCTTTGAGTACTAGAACTGCCTCTGTACTAAAATGTGTGGGAAATAATAGTTTTTAATGGCAGAAACTGTGAATCTTTTTCTGCTTTCTCTCATTGTCACAGGCTTACTATTACTGAATTGGAGATGCTGATTAACAGCAAGCTTTCACAACTCAAGTTAAGCCATTGTGTGGGCATAATTAGGGAACTAATTCTTTCACAGTTCACTCAAGCGAAGAAATTAACTAGAAAATTTAAGACCTGTTTTTAACGGGGGATTTTTTCCCCCCAAAGTAACCGCTCTGACAGCTATTGTAACAAAATACTTGCAATTCTCCTGCACTTCCTAAGGCAACACTTTCATGCACAGAATACAGTTTTGGACTGAGCATCTATCTGCCTTTTTATTCACTTCAGTCATATGTGTAAATCTGTACTGACATATGCAAATGAAAATGCTGAGTGCTCAATCACTGCACCTACTTTATAAATATGTCCCATCAAGTTTTCTAAAGATAATTTTGCAAATTCAGAATTTCTGAATAATTTCTGCAAATTATTCCCAGGAGACATTAGTGTGCCTATATGGAAGAAAGACAAATGCCAGAATGTATAATTCACTTGAAAATTAATTTTGTATATGCTTGTGCCAGATTATTTAACTTTCATGAGGAAAACATTAGCAGGCAAAAAGATACTGATTCTGGGAAATTCTTGGGTTCCTAGAACCTCTGGGAACCAGTTTAACTCCATGGCTGTCATTACTGGTTATTAATGAGGAAGTCTTCCCTGGGCTTGTTATGGTGTTAATTGGAGGTTTCCAACTGGAATTGTAGTCAGCAGGCCACAATTTATTTTTTCAGCTGTCTAATGAGTGCAGCAGATTTGAAACTTGATGTTAGTCTCTTGCTTTGGGCCTTCACTACAAGCTTTACAAAAGTTGTTCAAAGCAATCATAGCATAAGTACACACCAGCAGCACACCATTTATTTAGTGAGGCATCTCTATGCCTGTATGCTTTAAACACTGGATGAAAACCATTTTGGTTTTATTGTAAACTTCTATAAACAAAGAACTTCTACACTGCTTTCTGTAAAGATAAGTTTTTTCTGGGCAGTTTTTGGTATGCAAATGTTAATTGTCAGGCTTTGTTACTTTAGCTACATAGACAATTTAATGTAGTTTCAGGTTTTATATGACTATGAAAATTGCCTCACAGAATTTACTAAAGCTTTAGTACAGAAATCATCTGCTCTTCAGTAGCTTCTCTCCTATTATACCTATTAGAAAAATGAAGAGAAAATACACAAGCCCAGGTCATGAAACAAGTGGGTGAACAGGAAAAAAAACAGAGTAAAAGGTCATTACAGGATATCGAGGTTGATTTTCTAAGGAGAGATAACTGTTGTTCTAGCTGAACAACAATAAAAAAAAGTTACATGCAATTGCTGAGCTGCTGCAAAAATTTATTTCAACCATGCAGCTCAAAGAGAAAATATTCAAATATATCCTGAAAACTTCAAGCTGATCTCAGCACAGTTTCTGCAATACTCTTCAGGTTCTCTCAGAAGAATTGGGCTGACTAGAGAAATATTCTGGGAAAACCTGATCCTCTGTCCAGGCAGATTTCACACATTATTTATTAGCTGCTGGACTTGACTGTATGCAGAAGAGCTTGTAGGCATTGCTGGTGGTCAAATTAGGCTGCTCCAGCCTCCTGGCCACAAGGAATGGCCAAGGCTGGATTATGTATTTGAACTCCCTGTACCTCTGCTCTGCTTACAGGAAAATTTATTCTAGTTTCTTTTGCTGTATTTCTTGTTGATCGTGGTTGATTTTTCCTTTGTCCTTCCTTCACTGTCTTCAGTCCTCTTACCTATGGGGTTTTTTATGTTTATCCTCTTGCTGGATGGTCCTGCCACTCAGCCTCCAAGGAAAAGTATTGATCTATTTGAAGCTGAAGTAGCTGCCCAGGCAGGAGCTACAGAGGACTGTTCATGGCTTTTTTTTGGTACTGTGGTGAAATGCCCCTACTTTACATCTTGTTTTGAGAAGTAGTCATACTTTGTGGTTTTACTGGGTGGAGATTTTTATTTGTGATTTCTCCTCCAACCTACCATTGGGAAATACCCCTGAAAACACTGCAAGACTACTGGCAAAGCAGGAAGAAAATTTTGCTAAATTTTCTAATATTTTAGGTATTTGAAATTGTTGTCACAGCTGCCTCCATCTGAGTTCTGAGGAAGGTAAGTTACCCCAAGTGAGGGAACTCTAACGGGGACCTTACCTGATGGGTCCAGGCTGGCCTGAAATGGGATCCTTGACTAAGGGAGGGTGGGGGAGCCCCATGGGATTTGGCAGGGACATTGGGTGCTCTCAGGGGCTCAGCATTTTGTAACTGACAATTTTCTGCACCTTTGGCTTTCATTTCTGCTGAGAGTCACTTTGCTGACACCCACCTTCATCTGAGCTAAGCTGCTGCTGAAAGGGACCAGGCTTTCCCACTTGTACTCAGAGTTGGTAAAACACCTGCTAGTGGGTTATTGTCTGTATGTCCCCTTAAAAACATAACACAAATATGGCACGGGTCTGTCTTCTGTGAGTCTCCTTGATGCACACACAGCTGTTTTGCAAAGGGGGTGGGATGTCCTCTTGAGTATGGGGACTGAGTAAAATAACTTCACCATGAAGAGTCATGCCTACTTCCAAACTTAGCCAAAGTAGGGAGCTAAACAGTTGCTTTACATTTTAGTTATTTGGGGGCTTTATCTACTTGGTCTTGGTGATAAGCTTCCATACAGGTTTCACCCAAGTTCATGGTCTATAGAATGACTTGAAATAGAGGCATTTCTTAGCAGTGGTATGACCTTGTCTCTTGAGTAACTCAGCCATAGCAGACTTTCATCTGTGGAACACTGAGGACCTTCCTTGAGGGTCTGGCTTAAGTCATCTCCTGAGGGACACCTCCTAAAAACACAGACTTGGTCAGGAGTACATGGCCCTCATCCAGCTCTCCTGGCATTGTGACTTACTGATGGTTATTGAGGATATCAGTCAATTTAGCCATGCCTGGTACTTAGAAAAACTCCTCAATGTCAGTTCCTTTATTCTTGATCCATTTTGTTTCTTGCTCTTATAAAATTAGGGTTTTTTCTTTTCAGTATGAACTGCCTTTATTCAAGAGTATCTTGGGGTTTGATGTACTGCACCTTACAGTACCATCAAAAGGCTTTTGTAGGGAAATCTAAATCACCACTTTTCACAGTCATTTGGCTTTACTGACTTGAAGGGTTCAGATGAAGCCTAGGGATTTCTCAATGCCATCCCTCTTCCTCTGGGGAATACTGCAAGTTGTTCTGCAAGGAAGCCAAATAGATCAGTTTGCTTAAATGTTTTGTCTGGGATCTAAGATGCTCTGTGTCTATTTACTTCATTAACTTACCTTTATCCTATGGGAGTCCTAAAAAATTGAGTTTCTCTCTAAAGGGCTACTGCAAAAACAATTAAAATAATTTAAATTATCTCTGTTTGTGTTAAGAGACCTGTTTTCTTTCCCTACATGGCCCAAATAAGAGCTTCCTGTGATCTGAGTTCCAGCCAGGCATGTTGTGGGATGGAGTTTTACTCCCTCAACCACAATTCCTTCTGTCCAACAACATGTTTTAGTAAAAAGCATTTAATGTCTTTTCTGATTTAATTAGTGCTGCCTCCAAATGTCTCCTGATGATATAAGACTGGTGTCAACACTAAAGTTGTGGCTTTGCTGAATGCTGTCTCGATTTCTGCTGCCATTGAATGGGAAGACTATCAAGAAATTTGAAATAACTTGATGTGTTTAGTAATTATAGTGACAAATCTCAAATTTTAAAATGATGGATATTTGTCAGTCATCAGTACCCTCAGCGGTCAGTAAGTAAGTAAGTATCTTCTCAGCTGCAAAAATACATAGGTTTTCACTATAATCCAAAACACCTTGAACAGCATTTATAGGAAATGAAAAGCAGAAAAGGATTGTAAAATTAAAAATATGTTTATCTTTTTCAGTTTGGAAAAGAAAAAAAACAGTCCAAATGAAAGTGCACATGGCTAATATTTCAATTCCAGTTAATTTCCAAACAAACTGAACTGGTGTCTTTCTGTTATCATTTTAAGATGCATAATTTTGAAGTCCAGGAATCAAAAAGGACTCATTTTCTCCATGTCTCTTTGAATGATATAAGTTTTATAACAAACTAAACCAAATTACTTAAAACCAGAAAGGGTATTTCCTGTCTGCACCTCACAGTTCTCCTTGTATTAACTGTCTGCTCTTTTCCCTTTCTGTGTCAACCTGAATCAGTCCAGAAGGAACATCTTTGGAAGGATGTGCTTCTGGATTCAAAGTCTGGATGTGGCTGCAAGAATCATAAGCTTAATAACAGGAAATGGGTAAAGTTTCATTTTGATAGAGTGGTGTACTCATCTGTGTTACCTGTTGACAGAAATGCAGTTTATTCTGTGTTTCTGATGTAGAAAGATGTATTTTGTGGTTGAAACGCAATAAAATTAAATCAGTTACAGATCTCCCTTTAGTTTTTGTTATGCAGATGGATTGTTCCTGTTGGTCTCACATTGCTATCACAGGGCCTTTATAATATGGACATGGGGAAAATAGTTTCAGTAGGTCTTGTAACAAACATTAATTAAACAAGAGCACGCAACAGTATCAAATCTCTAGGGTATTTTAGATGCAAAGAACTGTTCACAGATTCTCTTGATGAAAATATTTAGGATCTTGTTAAATCTGGGGAAAATTTTCTCACCTACATTCTCCTGCCTTACTGACAGCTTTTATTTTTTTTTCCTCCTCCAGTCATACAGCATTCAACTCTAAAAATCACTCTATGCAGCTGGGGACCTCCCTGCAGCTCTGGCTGGAGTGCTGCTGATATACTCTGAGCTTCTGCAGTCTTTGAACTTCTGGTGGCCAACACTGTTGCCTTTCCAGCCATCCTGGACAAACTTAACATGGTTAGTTGGACATACTCAGACCAATTGCAGGAGCCCAGCTGATCAGCATATTCACAGCAAATTTGACATGTTTGAAAGATGCTGAGACTTTGGGACTAATCTTTTTGGCTGTGTCATTTTGGCTGCTGATGTTGGCTGGTCTGTGTGTAGACATGGGCCTCTTACACCTGGCGTGCACAAAGCTGTGAGTGCCCTTGTTGCGACAAAAAAAGAATAAGAACATGGCTATCGATGTCCCTTTGGCAATGATAATAAATGACTGAAAATAAAAGGTAGGAAAAACTGGGCTCACTGACTCTTTCCCCAGCACCTGGGATTCTGGAAGGGCAGAGTCTGGCACTGCAGGCAATGAGCTCATCACATAAAATGATGTTTTCTTGCTGCTTCAAGGTGAACTTGAGAGCATTTGGGAGGCTTAGCTGTTGACACTGGGATTTTTTCCCATGATTTTCTGTTTTGAGGAGTCTGGAAAGTCAGTCTCTCCTCAAATATTAGATGTCTCAGACTCACTTGATTATTTTTTAGGGGTTTTGCACAATCCAAACTCCAAGATTTACAGATCAATCAGGTAACAGAATGGCCATTTGACTTTGAAGCAGAGCACTAAAAATGCAGTTATTTTTGTGCAAGGAAAAGCGCTTACAATTTTCAATGTTATAGACTGCTGTTCTGATTTATTTTTTCAGAAAAGTAGTATGACACATACAAACAGGTTAATTCTCAGCACAGCCTTATCACACTGAATGGTCTTAAAACCACATTGCCTTTGTTTTAGTAGAAGTCACTACAGAAATTGCTGTTAGTAAAAACAAAACCTCTAACACAACAAAGCTAGCTGCTCAAACATCAATTCATTGAAATCTTACAACAAAGAACTTATGATTTATTTAATCAACTCTTTTTTTCTTTAGATGTACTTAAAATCAGAAGACTACACATGCTCACAGTAGCAGAGCAAGTTGGGGTAACCTTCCTGTTCAAAACTGGGTCATTTATCACCTGACTAATTTCTGAAATCTCATAGAGGAAAATTACATGAGACCTTACCAAAAGGAAACAATATCACAGGTAAACCTATTCCTAGGACAGCTTTTCTCTTCTGACATGAGCCTGTGCCTCAGCAGCTGCAGGTATACCACCACCCTGCAGTGGTACTCACCAGCCCACTGCTTTTACAGCTGGTGCAGGCTGATTGTCATTGGGATTTTGTACCTGGGGCAAGTCTGACTTGGCCATGTAGCTTGTAAGTCCACACTGGGGTTTAAGGGTGTTATGTTTAAGAGAATCACTAAATTTAAATCCCACTGCTCGATTTGAAAAATCCCCTGTGCCAGCAGGTTTCTAATTTGTTCAGGCACTTTGGCAGAAAACATCTGCTGGAAGTAGCCGGCATGATTGAAGGAGGGTATCAGAGCAGACTGCAAAATGTCACCTGCTACAGCAGGGTGGTCTTTTTCATATTTAAAAATACATGAATATGCCAGTGCCTCTCATTGCTATTCTGATATGTCTCTATATTTAAGTGAGTTTCAGCTATGAAATGCAAATGATGACAATGATTTTCTGGTTATTTAAGTGCCAAAGGCTTTGCAGTGACATTCCAGGCACCTGAGCCTGGAATATCATGGATATTTCTATTTGAGACCTGAGCATGGTCTCAACATGTGCCTGATTCGCTTTGTCCTCAATGCTATGCACAGCATATGTAATATTGCAAATGGTTTCATCCTGCACAAGGCTGAGCCCTCTCACCTCTCTGTTTCTGCTGCAAGTGAAACGTGGTCCTGCCATGCCAGAAGAATTTAAATTATATTCTGTTGTATTGAGCTTTATATTAATCTACTTTAGTTACTTTTATTTTAAGTGCAGTGGTGTAGTCATGCAGCTATGCAGCTTTATAAAAAAATAAAAGTAGGCTCCATTTAAGAGAATAAAAGCTTGGAATGCTGGCTTTGTTAATTAATTAATTAATTAAAGTTCATTAATTAATTAAAGTTCATACTTAGGATTTAAATGTCCTAACATAAAGTGCTAATTTAAAGGATGGTAAGTGACAGCCACATAGTAGATAGTGTTTTGTTACAGATAAGGCATGAAAGTAGGATTTGGGCTATCTGGATGCCATTGCCTTTTCTTTTATACTGAATTACTGCATGGCTTGGTACCAATTTGAATCTCTCAGCATTTGTTTGTGTTGATCTTGACTGGGAATACTACTGTAATGAGTGAAATACAGACATAGTTCTTTGCAAGAATTGAAGACACTATTATCATTAAAAGGAACAACACAAATATCCAGGTTTCAGGGTAAATTGGAAATTCAGTGCTCCTCTAGCCACACCATCTGCTCAGGCCTACAGGCAGAGCAGACTGGTGTAGTATCTAGAGATAAAACAATTTGTAGCACAGGGGAATAAAAGCATCTCTGCAGTGGACATATTAAGCTGCTTTTTTTCCGCATTCTAATCTGTTAATCATGCACAGGGCTTAAGTATAGCTCAAGGCAGACCAGACCATGAATGATTTAATTTTGTGCTATTTATTGAACTGGATTTAATTTGAAGATATGTTGTTACCCACTACTCAGCAGTTCTTAAAAAAAATGAATGTCCATAATGAGATTTCTGCCGTGAATCAGGGATTGTGTGTTTAAAATGGGTCACGGGGCTGGTCTTTCCAGGCTCCTGAGACAGCAGCTGCACTTACAACAGTCACACAGGTTAACCTTTGCAGGATTCACTTGAAGGGCAGATTTGGGGGCACTTCTTTTAAAGCAGCACCTACCACCGTTGTTTCTTTCATTTTTCATTTGCAGAGAAATAAAAATTAAGCAGAGAATAAAAATTAAAAGAGAGAGTCATGTTTGGAGGTGAGGGCATGGAGCAGTAAATCTGAACTAAGCCACTGAAGATGGAAGCCAGTAGCTCAGCCAGCCCAGGAGAGAGTCCACAGGAATTCCTGATGAGAAGGGGACAAGCCCTAGTTTCAGAAACTGCAAAGGGTTGGGATGCTGAGAATCCATAAATGTGGTCTAGCATTTGTAATCCTTTTTTGGCCTAGCATTTGTAACTGCTGATGACATCACAGCAAATCTGAGAGGGAAAGAAACAATCAGACATGTAAATATGCCTTGGGACAAGATGAACAACCAGCAAAATAATGGAGAGTATTAAAGTGTGCTGAAAAGAAGTATCTATTAATTTTAAAAAATTTGCTTTTTTAGTTTCTGGGGGGCTGTGGGCTCCTCCTGCAATGTTTTTACCAGAAAAGCATTACTTGATGATTTTTTTCCCTGCTGTGTATTTGTGCGAGTGACTTTAGAGTTGAATGCATCAAATTCCAGAACATTCACTGGCCAGACCAGTGAAGATGCTGCACTTGTTCAAGGCAGAGTCAGATAGACTGGAGGCATTGCAAGGTCTGGGACAAAGTGATTTCAAATTGATTGCTGTCCACACCACATCCTGGCTGATGTAGTGCACAGGAGTCCATGTTTTGTAAGATTTGCTCCTAGTTTGCATCGATGGTGCTGTGACATCTGCTGCTGCTCCTTAACTCATCTCATACATGGGACTTGTAGGTGCTGACCAGCAGCAAAGCCTGTCTGCTCCTTCGCGACAGTGATTGTTGGCAATTGTGAGCATGGCACATTCCTTTGGCTAGGAACATGAGGAAATACTTCTGGAAGGAACTAAAAAGCTAAGCAGCACTACACTAAAATATTAAATATGCCTGTTAGATCATCTACTTCCTTGCCACATAAGCCAGTTTGCTTCATTTAGCACAGTAAAAGATACAGGTATTACCTTTCATGATTACTTGATTTCAAACTGGATAGTAAAGTGAGGAATCAGATCCCTCATGAACTAACTGTATCAGGAAAGTAAAAAAAGAGGTTGAATATAAAATTGCTAATGACAACCTAATGCATTCCTTTTTCTCTCTCTATCTGTTCTGGAGTCAGACAAGGAATAGTTTCAACAGTCACCAAGAATTCTGACATTTTGTTTTTCTTTCTTCTCCTTCTGTCCTTAATTTTCTCCTTGTCATGATCCTGGCTTGCTTAACGAAATTTGTCTAGTAAATGTACATTTTTGATATTGTCACTGTACACCCAAGTATCTTCCTTGGATTAACTCATAAAATCCTCAAGGCTGAAAGTGCTGAAAAGAGAAAGGGCACATAAAGTAATATAAACCTTTTCTTCTGAGCAGGCATTAGTCCAACACAGCTGTCATGGAAGTCTACCTGTCCAAGCTACCTGCTATTACTCAGTAGTGTTTTGGGCAAGTGACAAAGGTTACTTCTGTTTGTTGTTTTGGTTTGGGAAATTTTTTTTTGTTTGTTTTTTAAAAATTTTTGTGGTTTTTTTTTTGTGTTTGTTTTTTTTGGGGGGAGGGTTGTTTGATTTTTCTTTCCCAAATTCATTAAAAATACAGAGGAATTTTTAAGGTTTTTTTTTTTGGGGGTGGGAATTATGGCCATCACAGGTCAAGGTGCTCCTGGAGGACCTAGACAATTGCATTAAAACACAAATCTAAAGAATACTGAAAACTAAATCCTGTGATGGTTACAAAAGGTATTACATTTCTTCTGTCATGCAATCAGCCTATGGGCAGTTGGATGCTGTATCTGACAGCAGTCTCAGAGGAGCATTTTCTTTTCCTCACACCTCCATATTTCTTCACATCCCACCAGCCCATTTTAATCTCAGGCTCATAATTGGCTTGGAGATGATTATACTTACTCTTCTGAGTTGATCTATTTCCAGAAACTAGTGGCAGAATGAGGCTTTCAGGCAAATAATGTGATCTTTTCCTAGTTAGTCACTTCTTTGGCCATCATAGTCTCCTCAGAAACATGCCATTTTTGTTGTTCCTTTTCCTATGGCAGCTGCGCATTTATTCCCTGCAGCCCGAGGCACTTTATATTCCTCAGTGGATTGGACATCAGGTCAGCACCTGTTCCTCCACCTGTCCAGAAGTGATAAAAACTGTTATTTAGTAGTTGGTTAAGTCTCAGAATATAAGTATATTCTGTTCTGAAGGGTCACAGATTCAACTGATCTCTTCTTAAAAATGGCTAATGTTACACAGATCAATATCTTAACAAAATTAAGGCTGCCAGTAACAAGACAGACACTTCAGTAAGTTTTCTTTTGCTTTTCTGACAATCACTTAATGAGCCTCTGCACATACTCTCTTGTCAAAGTTTGCATGTTTTCACCCAGCTGAGTAAATTAAGGGATAATATCACTGACTCCTCACGCCCATCCTGCTTTCATTTAAAATGCTGTGAAAGACTGGACTCATAGCTAGTTTGGGTGATCTGAGGGGCAGCTGCCTTTGGCTGCTCCAATTTTACTTGTTGGCACTTGGCCTGAACGTTGCAGAATGGTTGAGGCTTGACTGGACCTCTGTAAGTCTTCTGGTCCAACATTCACCTAATCTGTAAACTTCTTTTTCTGCATCTCTGTAGGAAGCATTTGAGGCTGAGCTGATCACCCTGTCTACCCTCCTCAGTCACTGGAGAGAGAGTGGCAATCTCAAGGTGCACTTTGTTTGCACAGGTACCAGGTTTTGAATGGGATGAGTCATGCCCAGAAACATCTGCTGCTCTCAGTTGACTGCAGAGAGAGCCCAATGCCAAAGCAGTTGTCTGCACTGGGAGTGTTGATTTGGAGCAGATTTATCCTCTCTCACCTTTGTATATACCTTTTAAACTCTCCTGACACAGCTTTATGAACCCTTTGTGTTCAGCTTACTGCTGAACTAGAAAATTTCACCCATGAAGACAGGGTTGAATCTGCATTGCCCTGTCTGAACTAGTTCACATTTTATAAATGTTTTGAAATTCCATCTGGGTGATGATGGCAGACTGGCCATGCATCTTCATATCTGGTGCTTTCTCACTAGGAGTCCTTAAAGAAATCAAAAAGGCTGGTGTGTATTGTCCATATATGCCCGAGAGAACAAATAAAGTCCAAGAAATCTCCTGGTGGGCAAAGTGGAAACGGGATACTATTACACTTTAGGTATGTCCACTCCTACTTACACTCAGGCATACCTTCAGTAATTTCCTTGCCTCTTTCAGCCAAGTCATTTTTTTCTGACTCATGAAAGACAGAGTCCAGTGATTCTTCCTTTTTCACCACCCTTTAAATAAGAGCAATCTGTTTCTATTTGTATTACCTTGAAATAACTCAATTTGCTAAATACACTGAGCAATATCCCCATCCCAGATGTAGCTTATGCACTTAACCTGAGTAATTGCTTTCTGGCAGCCTCCTCTAAGAATCTGGTCTCTCTTTGCCAAAGAGAGAGCATATTTCCAGTTCATGGGAGGAAGTTTCCAGTATTTTTAACTAAAAGTGTCCTACGGGGTTCATACCCTTAGACTGAAGGAAGTGAGATCCTCTTCCTGCCCCCAAGCTCTTTCTGACTCCCGCCTACACGCAGATCAGATTCAAAATATGAGAGGTGCATGTCTCAGCCTGTGCAGTGTGAGCTGGGCTACTGCTGGTTTATGTTGGCAACCTACTTCTAGCAAAGCAAAACACTCCTCAGCTTCTTCGTGCTTTTTTCACTCTCCTGCTGTTGTAGTATCAAATTCGTGGTGTTTTGTATGCAACAATTCAATTTCTGCATTTGTTTAAATGACCAGCTTAAGCTTCTTTGATAATAACTTCTTTCAAGTACTTGGATCTGGACAAATATCTGCCTGCCCTCAGGTATCAGATCATCATATTTCACAGTGCTGAACTTCCTTACCTTAGTTCTAGGATTCTCAGAAGCTGTGCCAATTTATTGCCATCTGCTTCTTGGTCAACAACTTCATTGCATTGTTGACTGATTTTCTTGCTCTTTGTTACTTTTTGTTTGTTTGTTTTTGTTTTGTTTTGGTTTTTTTTTTGCATTGACCTTTCATGTTTTATCTAGCCCGTATTAAGCTGGCTTCTCTCCTAGTTTGACTTGCTTGGAACTCATCACTTCTTTCATAGCTTCTCCTTGCACAACTTCCTTCCAGAAGGTAGCAGGAGAGTCTAATTTAAGCATGTGTGGCTTAATGCCTAGGTGCAATCTAGTGGATATTTGTTATATTGTTCTCCTTTGAAGTCAGGCCACCTGAACTATTGCCAGCTTCTGCTGAAAGTATTTACCGAGCCAGGTGACAGCTGCCAGATGACCAGATGAAAAGCAAAATAAATTAAGAAACTAGAAAGTAGATACAGAAAACAAACAAAAGAAACTGAGCAACCACAAACTTTACTGGCTATCTGTGTTTAAGGAGATTCCCAAGGTCCTCTCCTTGTCTTGTTGAGCCAGGAGCTGCCAGGACATGTCTGCGGCTGGCTGGAGTCAGGAGCTGATTCCCTTGACAAGCCGTGTGCTCTGGCATTATCCCCTGAGCTACAACCTGCTATTTACAGCAAAGCTTTTCCAATGAATTTCTTCAGCACACTGGTGATTCGGCTGAATATAAACACTCTTCTGGAGACATCCTGTATCCCACAGTCATGACACTTCAGTTCTAAACACAGTCCTAATTTACGAAACAATTTGTGAAACACTGTCTCAGATAGCATTAGCTTTCGATCTGCCACTGTGCTTTGAAGAGTCCAGGCTGGCCACCTGGCCTGCCCTCTGTTAGTATCAACTTACCAATAGATGGGTCAATTACCCTGTGCAAATGTCTCCCTTTTGACAAAGAGGCTAAACAGGACCTGAATTTATGAGAATTGAAGCACATAAGTCTTCTATATTGCAGGCCTCAACAGCTACTTATTTTATGACAGTTTCAATAAGAACAAGAAATATATCTTGTAACTAGCTTTAGACAGTGAGTAATTACCATAAATTGGGGATTATTACCACTACAGCTTGCAGAGTCCCTTTTTTGTTAACTGGAAGATGACAAGTTTGAAGGGGCTCGTGAATTTGAAAGTGATAAAATGAGGTGCTCTTCCTTTAAAGGATTAGAGTTCCATCTTCATGTTGTAAAGAAGAGCTAAGTTAAATTAAATTACCTAGATGTGCCAGCCTCAGAAGGAAATTCACGCATATACAACCAGGTAGGGCTGGAACGGCTTGTCTTCAGACAAGTTAAGTACTTGTGGGACCTACAGGAGTAAAAGTTACTAAAGTATACCTGATTGTAAGAACAACCTACTGTATACTCGTAACCCCCCTTTTACAGCTTTTTTGCTTTTTGTGGCAGTGAAAAATCTGTTTCAAAATTGTTCGGACACATCACAGCAAATGATGGCAATTCCAGACAGATTAAAATCTTTCTCTGAAACCTTGCAGAACTAAGCATTTGCTCCCCCAAAGCCCTTAACTTTCAGAACTTCTCCACCCATAAGCATGCTAAGAGTATGAGGATTTTTATTGTACAAAAATAATCACAGCTAGGAACTTGCACAAAAAAATAGCAGAAAAAAATAGAGAATAACTTGACAGAAGCTCATCCATATCCAACTCTCTTTCTGTGTTTTCCAGATGGCATCCATATTATCACTTGTTATGGAAGTCATTTTAGTCAGATTTAGGATGATGTCCTAAATCTGTCTTTCAATTGTCTTGCTGTCCTTGATGCTGATGTGGGCTTGTCCTAGTTAGAATTCTTGATACTGTAAGAAGAGTCTTCTCTGAGGATTTCCTAGGATCATTTACTTTGGAGTAAATGAATCTTTCTTAAGAGATACCCTAGTGGTTTTCCATATCCCCTCACTAAAAAAGTATGAAGTCTGCACTGACTTCAGCATGTATTTCTGAGAGAGACAGTCTTAATTTATGAAGGTGATTTGTTGCTTAGACATTCATTGCTCATTGCCAATATAGATAAGTGAAACTATTTTTTTTCTTTCTGTTCCTGTAATACTATGCATTCAGGTGTTTTGGAATGCATCTAGCAATATATTTTGATTTCTTTCTTAAAGTACAATTTTTTTTTTTGCATTGAGTAATATTTTTGACAGATCAGGGCATTCATAATAATTAAGATAATCCAAAGGAATCCATCTGCTCACTACAGTCACTCTCTTCATGGCTAGCAGGGCAGAAACAATACTGCAGTCAGGGTGAAGGGCATCACACTTCTAATTCTGGAAAAGGTAGCACTAGCAGGTGCCATGCTCTGTGAGTATGGCATGTGCCCAGGATAGTAAGGCCTACCAGCACCCAAACTGCCATACAGAGCTCACTACCTTAGTCCATATGGAGGCAGACCAAGTGGAAGGGATCATGGAATTGTGCATGCCATCTCTATGAAGAAGCACTTCAGTGTTGTATTTCTGGGCTCCTTACAGCACTGTGCTCCTTCCTCAGTGCAGCTGGAGTGTGGTCTAGACATACCTGGGTGAGTTATATGTAGGAACCTATCTGAACCTGTTGGGTTTCTGTCATTCGCTTGAGTTCAGAGTCATGGGAAAGTGTCTACGTTGTCTCTGGACTTTGATTCCCGGAGCAGGGTAGCTACATTCCTGTCTGGTACCAACCTGTATGTCCTCACACCTGCAGAACTCTTCTGTGTCAGACCAGGAGAAAGTGGCAAGCAGAGCACAGACCTTGCAGCCACTCCTGGTGGCCTGCTTAGCTGCTCTGTACAGGGCTCAGGACATTTTTTAGAAACAGCTTATCTTCACTTGTTTTGCTTTTATGAAGCTTGCTTCAGTCTCCTTTCTGCTGCTGCTTCCTGTTAAGCTGTTTTGCTCTTGCTGTTTTTTTCCCAGCTTTATCAGTAGTTCTCTCATGTTTTTACATATTTTCTTTTTCACAGCTGCTGTTATGAAACTGAAGCAGCTCTTCAGATGCTGAAACACTGAGTGTTTCTGTCTTTTATGCTGAAACATTGAGTGTTTCTTTCTTTTACCAGTGGGCTACTGAAGAGGTGTCTATTGGCCCTAACCAGTGTTACGACTATGTTTGGCAACCAATGGGGCATGTACGTTTGCCAGAAATTGTTAGATTTTCCTCAAGTGTCCTTTTGCAGCACCCTGAAGAGTTTCTAGGCATTTTATGTATCTGTAGATAGAGCTCCATGAACCAACAGTGTATTCACACAGCATCTGACTTAATCACTCACCATTTTGACTAGACTCAGAACCAGTCCAAACACGCCCAAGATTTTAACAATATTGTTATTTTGCATTAGAATTGCTACCTAGGCACTATATGTCATCCCTAAAGACCTCAAGGAACACATGCTGTAGCAAGCCATAACAAGAACCTTCACTTTTACTATTTTTAAAATAGCTTTTCATTACTCTATGTTTGCTTTTTATTTTTCTGGTGTAGAAATAAACTCTAGTAGTTCTTACAGTGAGTGGTTTTCCCCTGTGTCAATTCTTCTGTTTCCAACAGCACTGAGGCAGCCCTGCCAGATTTCTGTCACGAAAATTTTGGAAGTTGATGACAGTGATTTTTGATGTATAATTTGTTCAAACTGGGCCACCTGCTAACAGTAATTTTAAGTATATTAAAATTTCTCTGTTTTACCTGAAATTTTGCCAGTTTCTCTTGTTAATTTCACGTTGTTCAATTCTATTTTTGTTACTTGTGTGATCTACAAGACTTACGACCTCGTTTTCTCCTGTATTTTGCAAGAGGCCATTGCATTCTCCAGATTAAGCTGACCTCTTGCTGAGACCAGCTTGGTTCCCAATAGTTTTTTCCTCAGTGAGACTTGTTTTATGCAATGGGACATCCTCTGAACATAGAGGTGGTTTGGTACAGATGAAAACATAATCCTCTCTAGCAACAGAGCTACCTGGGGTTGGGATATTCTTGGGAATGATATGCTAAAATCCATTATTTTCATTTCCCAAATCCTCCCTCACTGATTATGTCTTTTTTAGGAATTCTATAAGAGGTCATGGTGGGCAAATTCTGGTCTCATAATTCTAGTCTCACAATTCTCATGGAAAAATGTTTAAGTAACTGGATAAACATTCCTCCCCTGCTGCTCCCCAAACAATATACTTTATCCTCAGTCATAGACCAGCTGGATTGTGCTGGGTATAGCTGGGACAGAGTTAATTTGCTTCAGAGCAGCCAGTTTGGGGCTGTGTTTTGGAATTGTACAGGAAACAGTACTGATTACACAGGGATGTTTTCCTTGTCTCTGAGGAGTGCTTACCCAGAACCAAGGCCTTTTCTGCCTCTCATCCCATCCCATCAGTGAAGAGTATGAGGGTGCAAAAGGAGGCTCAGCTTTCCTGGAGATAGCTGAACACTTGCCTGATGATGGGAAGCAGTGAATTAATTCTTTATATTACTTTTCCTCTGTGTGTGGCTTTTGCTTTCCCTAATAAGCTCTGTTCATCCCAACCCACACGTTTTCTCACTTTTACACTTCCAATTCTATCCTCCATCCCACCAGGGGAAAGTGAGCAAGCAGCTAAGTAGAGTTTAGCTGCTGGGTAGAGTTAAACCATGACATAGATGAAGATTCCTACTTCCCTGATAATCTAGAAAAATGGCCTAGTAAAACCTTCATAATTTATAGAGTTTACCCTGATTTAGCATCTCCAGAGGGATGTACTTGCTAAATTCAGCAAAAGGCATAAGTCAGCTGTACTGCAAGGCACAAAGCAAATGCTAGTTAGTCTGTAAAACTGCAGTCATGATCTAATGCAAACATTTCTTTTTCTGTAGTGATGTGCTACCTGCACAAGTTGTGCAACTAAACTGCATGCGGGCATCAATTTCATCCCCACTCCGGCAAAAAGTTTGGACAATATATGAGTGTGGGATTTGATGCAGATTATTTGATTTTAAAAAGAAAATTCAGGAAGGATCTTAGTCTTCAGCACTGTTCTTTGTATCAAAAAGAAAGCTCAGAATCCTGCTTTCTTGAACATACAGAGAATCAGAAAAAATGATAATTTTTGTCACCAAGCTCCTTCTCAAGCACCCCACAAATATCTCTTCTCAGGGTTGTACAGTCAAGTCTGTTTAGACTGTTCTGAGATCTGTCTACCTCTTTCATCACCTGGACTATCTCTCATCTGTCCAAATGCAGCTCTTAGATGCCCTGAGAAACTTCTGAGCATCTGTCATTTTTCTTCCTTCTAGGCAGAGATATTTACCAGGGGCAGAAAGCTGCCTTAATCTCTGTTGCCAGCACAGATAAAGGAACTTGCAATTTTCTCAAAGGAAAAATGAAGGATTCTTCCAATTATTTCAACTTGTTTTCACAGAATCACAGAATATACTAAGCTGGAAGGGACTCACAAGGACCATCAAGTGCAACTCCTGGCCCTGCAAGGAACCATCCCCAACAGTCACACCATGTGCCAGAGAGTGTAGTCCAAACACTTCTTCGGACTCTGTCAAGCACGTGCTGTGTCCACTGCCCCAGGGACTTGTTCCAGTGCCCAACCACCCTCCAGGTGAAGAACCTTTTTCTAATATCCAGCCTAAAGCTCCCCTGATGCAATTTCAGGCCATTCCCTTGGGTTCTGTCACTGGGCACTTCTATTAAAGTCATATTAAATTACCAGGTGTCCAACAAGTTAGCCTATTATATAGCAATTACATCACTTGCTTTATGTTCATTAGAAATTTGCAGCTCAAGGACAAGCTAAATTAATTTCTTGTACTTCATTTTTTCTTGAATGTCATCCCTTCACTGTTTTATCTATGTCTGTATATCAGTGCAGCTGACAAAACCAAGCAACCATACCAGTATACAAGTCATAACATTTCTGCAAATAGGAATAGAATAACAACACACTTCCAGAATGATCTGCCATGGGTGGAAACTTAAGGCAATGAACATAATGAAAGGAAAAATCAAGACAGTTCTAGAAGAGCAATATATTTTTAGTTAGAAAGTTACTTTCATTCTTCTACAATGAAAGAAGAAAGCATCTACTCTTTTTCTGATTTTGGAAAAGAATAAAGCAGTGCATGGTAAAACTGTCTAGGGGAGTTAAATGGATGGGGAAAATGAAGAAATCAGAATCAGTATATAAATGGCTGTGACAAGCTCCACAAACTGAAACACTTGCTACCATTTGTGGAGGTCAAGCTTGCTTCCCACAGGGATTAAAAGAATGGTTCCCCAGCCTAATTTACAAACAGGTAAGAAAACCTGGGACCAGGGCAAATCCACTCACCCTTTGCAACAATACTGGTGAAGGAAAATGTACTATAACCAATTAAAAAGTCAGAGTAAAGCATCATCATTTCAGCAAAGAGGTGAAGATTCAGTTTCACTAAGCTACAACCTGATAATTGAAGTGTAACTATTCAGTAACACTAGAGATCATAGAGTATCTTGAGTTGAAAGGCACCCATAAGAATCATCAAAATCCAACTGTTGGCCCTGCACAGGACAGCTCCAGGAAGCACATCATGTATCTGAGGTCATTGTCCAAATGCTTCTTGAACTCTGGCAGATATTTCAATACTCTAACAATTTCTGTTCAGGGGGAGATAGTGATAGTTGGGATATAACAGCATTTCTATGTCCTGTGACTGGGTCTTCCATGAAACCAAACACAAGGTATTACAGCTACACCTACTGCCCTGATGGAATGGATCACATAAACCTAAGCTGAACCTTATACCAAATCTTTATCAGTCTCACAAAAAAATGTTTTGCATTTACAGTTAATGATAACTCAATCTGAAAATGCCTGAAATACCTATTTAAACATACATCCAACTAACGGGAAGTGCAAACCATTATAAAATGCAGATTTAACATTAGTCACAGCATTGTTTAAAATCTGTCCTACATTCAGTTGCGCAACTCCATCAGATGAAGAATTGAGTTTAAGAAGCTAGAGTGCACTTCAAAGATACTGTAGTAGAAAGTTATCAGATGCCCTCCTTCCTGTTAAGGATAAAGATCAGGTACACCATCTTCCTGTCGCTTTTCAGAGGCAATTTTGCATGAGTTCTAGTGCAAACAGTGAGCTATAGTTTCCTCTAGTACTCAGTCACCTGGATTAATTTTTGCATGTCCATAAAAAGGCAGCCCAGCACATCAGTCTCATATATCCTAAAGATGGTGTTAAAGTGAAGCTACAACAGTGCTCTGTAACCATCCCCCCAGCTAATTTTTAAACGACTGTTTCTATAGATTCACTACACCCTTCATCCTTAAAATCTTAAGTACTTCTTCAAACACAGTGTTTTAAATATACTGTCCATCTGTTCTGTGGAATACACCCAAAGCTTTGTTGGTGACAGAAGTGTGAACAGTGATGCATGAAGCGTGAACTCCTGTGGCTGGTTTGTCCAACGATCTCCTGCAGCCTGATGTGTTTCACCTCACGCATTCCTTCACCTGCCTTAGAATGCTGCTTAGCAAATTGGCTCATCAGTTGGGATTGAAATGTAGAGGAGAGGTTGCCTGGTCAGATCAGTTTCTCTAAAGGACACACAGTCCACCAAAAGGTTTGCATTGTAATTCCTCCTCCCACATGTGACTAGACACAGGTGATGCTGTAATATGATGTTACAAAAAGGGATACATCTCCCAAATATAATCTAATCCTATGAGAAAGGAAGATTTTACTTGAAATACTTCTAATTCATAGCAGTGTGACGTGGAAGGACAGTTGGGTGGGAAGAGACAGTTACCACACGAAAATAAAGGAATAATAAAGTAAGCTCTTAAGCTTCCTAGTATTAAACCTTACTTAAAAATCTAGTTTAAATTTGCTTCTAGAGCAGGTCTTCATGCCTTCTCCCTGCCCAATGCTCCCTCCTCCAGCTGAAATCAAATACCAAGCCTTGCTACTGTAAACTGGTAAAACAAAATAGAAATGAAGCTAGCGACGAGGGAAAAAAAGGAAAAGATTTGTAGCATTAAAGCCTTTTATGACTGAGGCAGCACAGATGTTATACATTTGCCCCAGCCCTGGCATCCTGTTTTGAAAACCAGCAACAGATTTCTGATTCACCAGTCACAAAGGGTGTGCTTTCATTGCCTGGAGGCTTTCCACTGCCTGGGAGTGTGGTTCTTCTCTCACTTCTTGACACCTCCAAAGGAATGGCTCAGTGAATTGATTCAGAGTTAAAACTCCTAGCAAAACAGAAAGAAGAGTATTTTTAACTTATTCCCTGTTTTGATTCACCATGCTGCTCCACAGACAGCACAGCTGAGGGTGTGGTGTAAGGGGAAATGGACTTGCACAAGACAGTAGGGAAGTAGGAAACCTTTCAGACATTGCTGTCATTAAAGTCCATGTTTCATGATACTCATCTTGTGACGAGGCAGCTGCTAAGATCTGGAATCCTTCTCACTGCAAAAATATCACTACTTCTTTTATGATGGGGTACTGAAATAGGAGGCTGCCACACTCCTCTCACCACAAAGGGCACAGGTGACACAATATATTATTGTGCTGAAAAGCCTGGAACTTCCCCTCTGAACAGTGATTGCAGGGGTAGCACAGGTATGCTTAAATACATAGTTAAGTGATAACCAAAATTATGTTGTATAAAGAACATTTGAAGTCTTAGTATACAAAATTTTTGTTTAGAAGCCAATCACAGTATTCCAATTATTAATTACTACGGGATCAACCACTGGAGTGTCTACTGACTGTGCAGACCATCAGTTAAAATATAGGACAACAAATTATGGCTGATGTTTGGCTTCATCAGCTAAAGAGTAAAAAGAAAAGACTGCTGCTAATCTAATGTGGAAAACACAGGCAACGTCAAGAGGAGATTAAGGAAGACCAGTAAAGTTTTAGAGACTTTTCCTTTGAGTGTTCATTAAGGCTTTATAAGAAAGGCCCTGGAGCAGAGACCCTCTGAGCTCATGTTCATGCTGTGCACTCTGCCTGCAGGTACACTCAGGCCACCACTCCCTTGCAGTTCTGCGTCTCAATCCTAAGGTAGGTTGTAGCCTACCTAGATAGAAACATACTAGTGTTTCTTAATATACCCCAACTTACAAGAATTTCAAAGTTATTTTATCTTAACCACTACATTTTTACATAATTCTTCACATTATGTTGGTACATTAAATATATTTTAACTTTATTAGGGCATTTCTGAGGCCTTCTTCCTACCACTTCTCCTGACCTGCTACTGGCTACTCCTTTCATTGTGCCAGTATATTTCTTAATGGAGAAGAGGAATAAAAATTTTTGGTGAGGTGGATTACAACCCAGTTGATTAGATCAAGAGGGACAAAGCCCAACAGCAAAGGATAGAACAACTGCAGCAATGCAGGGATTGCTACAGGAATGAACAATAATACAATTTCCCACCGATTTGGCTACTTTCTTTCCAGAAGGAATTTCATAGCCAGGCTGTCTAAAACCTTGCAGTCCTCTAAAACCACATGAACAGGGCATTTTATGTTGCTTAGCAAAGGTTTGACATGGAACTGGGACAAACCAGTTTCCCACTGAACTCCTGATGTCCCTGCTCAGGATCTGTGTACAAAATATCCATCAGCAGTGGTTTCTCCAGCTGTGCAAAAGCAGGGATTCAGTCAGGGAGGAACACACGGGATCTTATTTGGATGAGTAATCATCCTATAAACAGTATAGTCTTAATCTGCACCAGGGAAAGTTCACGTTGGACATTAGCAGGAATTTCTTTACAGAAAGGGCGATTAGATATCGAAATTGGCAGCCCAGGGAGGCGGAGGAGTCACTGTCCTGAAGGCGCTTAAGGAAAGGCTGGACATGGCACTTAGCGGCACGGTCTATGGACACGGTGGTGTTTGGTCATAGCCTGGGCTCGGTGATCTCGGAAGGCTCTTCCAACCAAACTGATTCTGTAATCAATCATTAAGTGCCAGTTACTGATCCCAGGTGATTATGGGGATGTTTCGGAAGGCAGGTGTCATTTCCCAGACAGGGGGACGCTGAAGCAGTAGGGCTGGATCGGCGGTACCTCTCCCGGCGAGGAAGTGTCCCCTCCGGCCGGGTCCCTCTCTCCCGTTCCCGCCGGGGCCCTCACGCCCTCGGCCGCCCCCGCCCCTCCGCCGCTCACAGCGCGGCCGCCACGCGCACGCGCGGCGCAGGGAAGCCTCGCGAGAGGAGGGGGCGGGAGGCGGTGGCGGCTCGGTGCGCACCGGCGGCGCCGCCCGTGTGTCCCTCCTACCGCGTCCCTCTGCCCCGCCAGCGGGCCATGGCGGCGCCGCCGGCCTCGCCCGGCCCCCGCGGCCGCTTCGAGCAGGAGCAGGACCGCGCCGTCCGCGCGCTGGTGCGCTGCGTGACCAGCCTGCCCGAGGAGGAGCTGGGCGGAGAGCGCTTCCAGGCGGCGCTCAATTTCGCCTGGTCCAACTTCAGGTCAGCGGGAGCATGGAGGGTCCCGGTGCCTGCCGCGGGGGTGTGGGACGGGGCCGCGGCCCGCCGTGCCCGCCGTGCGCCGTGTCTGGGGAAGCGCCGGGGGCCGTGTACGAGTCTCTGCCACAGCATCAATGACTGATACTTCGTCACGTTTGAATCCTGGTCCTTTAGGGATTTTCTCCTGCTCTGTTAAAAGGTGCCTTTCAACGTGTTCATTTAGCCGCCCAAAACTTTGTTGAAGGGAGATACGTTGTGGTTGTGTATAAAGAGCAAATGAGGAGGACTCTGCCAAATGCTGATAAACCTTCTGGCTAAGAATGCTGTGCTGCTTGTGTGAAAGATTACCAGTCTGCGGGAAGAGAACGTATTTGGTATTATTGAGGCTTGTCAGAAACGTGGTATTTATTAATTTGTAATAAATTTGTAATTAATTTGTCTAAAGGGCTACATAGTAGCCCTTTAGACTGCCACCTAAAATGCCCTTACTCAAGTTTAACATACAGTTTTCAGTTGTCACGGTTATTGTTCCAGTCTATTCTGCCCACATGAGTTGGACTCGATGATCCTTGTTGGGTCCCTTCCAACTCAGAATATTCTGTGAAAGCTGTGAAACTCTTACACAATGTATTTCCAATTACCTGTACTATCACTAACTCCTGCCTCTTTGAAATCATATGCAGCTAGTAGCTACTTCACATTTTTCATGCTGATTAAATGCATTTTTAGGGAAGCAGTAGGACAACTGCATTGCATCTGTTAATCCTAACTACTAATAAGCTCAAATAAAATTATTTTAATATGCAAATCTCACCCTCAGTTTTGGTCACCTATGTGTTTGTGTAGCTGTGTGCTCTTTTAAATTGGGAAATTGTTGGAGATTTATGTGGGTTTTTTATGTGTCAAGAAAACAGAGGGAGTGATGCAAAGTGAACAAGAAACTTTTGACAGAGAGGATTGGGAAGAGGAAGGGTTTTTTCGTGCCCGAATTGCTGTCCAAGGAATGTGCATGGAACATCAGCCTGACATCATCCAGTATTATGTTTGCAAACAGTGAGACCTTAGATTGTAGCAGAAATTCTTAGTTTCAAGTTTGTGAAACTTGTGATTTGTATAGTTAGATCTGATGATGTTTCTGTGCTGTAGTTCTTGGATCCACCTATTTATTTCCATGCACCACTCTAATCCTCTTCTATTCATGATGTTCCCAACTTGCCTAAAAAAAAGATAGTTTTTTTTGCATGTATGTCAGTCATTATTTAAAGCTTTGAGTAACAGACTAAAGAATTTTCACTAATAACTTCCCTGTAGCTTTATTTTTTTTTTTCAGGACAGATTCTTGGTTTGATTTTTTATTGTCTTTTCAGTGTGATATTCTAAATCTTCCAGTTCTTATGCTTTACCACCATTTTGAATTAATGATTTCCTATGTAAGCTAATGTGCTGTAATAAATTAGATATTTTCTTAAAACTAAATGCCACCTGCTTAGCCAGAGCTATATTTTACTGTGTTCGTATTCCAAATCTTTATACACAGTCTGAAATCAGACAAACGTGTCTGTAGTTAGCAAAATTTTTTTTTCTTTTCCTTACCATGGGCCTGTCTTCATCCTGCTGTGCTGCTTACTAAAAATCCTTGCTAACTGCCTTACGGTTTCATTTTCTAGTTCATTACTTTGGCACTGAGGCGATTTCATTTTGTGTTTTGATTTTCAGTCTATTTAGTTTAACTGTTGCTCATGATTGGGATTCAGCAGTTTTCATTTTGTCTGTGGTCATGAGAATTTTCTGTCACTTTCTGTCACCTGTTGCTGGAAACAATGGTTTGGTTTTGAGGGTGTGTAGAGTGTCTTGACCTTGTCCTCAGTGTTATCACATCTCATTCCCTGTCTTTTAATCTGTGTATCTGTAGAACCTATTCATAGCCTAATTATAGTCTCCAAAGTCCATTTTACCTTTAACAAATTCTTGTTTTGTCCCTATACATATATACACCTTTGTTGGTATATCTGTCTTTATTTTTGATCAAGCTCTCATTTCACAGACACTGTCCCTTATCCTTTATAAAACGGAGCTTCTTTTGGGTTTAGAGGCCTTCTGATGTGGGTGTTTGTTTTGCCTATGCCTGTGATGCAGGTCCCAAATAATATTGTGCATTTGACACCCAATGCCTTTGACAGCACCGTTCTTGATCTCTTTGCTCTACTTGACTTAGCAGACAGCATACTTTAATTGCTTAGTTTGCTGGTACAGTAGTAATTTTCCATTCAGCTTAGAGTGCTGGTTAAATGTAACCTGCATTCATTTTTTTCTATTTTTCAGGCCAATTATATTTAATCCTTCCTGAGCTAAGAGATGATAAGATTTAATTTTGTTGATGCTTAATGCTATTGCGGAGTTAAGTGTGCATTATTAAACTAGTAACGTTGTCTTCCTATATGTAAATCAGCTTTATTTTCTTCCTTACTTCAGCTTCCTTTACAACATATTCTAATACAGATTTCTTACACAGATTTCACCGTTTTCTTGATGTGAACAGTCATAAAGTAGAGAGAACAATAGAAGGGTAAGTTTTATGTCTATATATTAATAATGAATTGGTTATATATATTTTTTTTTTTAAAAAGCCCTCTTGATACTATTTGTGTTATTAGAATACATGAAAAATTGGTAATTCATTCTGACCTTGGAAAAGCTGCAAGTTGGAAAAGACTAACAGAAAAATTTCTGAACTTGCCACTCCCAAGTACTGAAGACACAAAGGTATGTATGTTGCAGTTTCCTTGTTCTTTTTTTCCATCTCTCTTGCATTTAAACTGACAATGGGAGCTTCAGTTGTAATGTGTTGGAAATTTCAGATGACTTAGTAGTGGGCTTTGGAGTTGCTGATCATGTCATGGATTTCCAGAAATGAAAATTTGTCTTCTCAGGGTTTCAGCACATGGAGTTTCATGACTTAAAGTGCATGATCTCATTGCAGAGCAGGTGTTTTAGGGTCAGCATTGTAAAAATTGCTGTAGCTGGACTCTAGGTGAATCTAGATTCCTGTCTGTACTAAAACAACAATGAACTGAGCATTTCTTATTCTTTGCCAATTTTTTTTACCTTAAGTAATCCATCTTGTGATATTGGTTTTTGGGTTTTCAGTTGGAGTGCTCCTGTTCTGTAGCTTCCATATTGAGACTGTGGGTGTGTTTCACCATTGATACACTTTGTATCAAATCAGTTCAGGATATGGAGTGGATTAATATGGCAAAAGTTATCTCAGTTTTCTTTTCCAGTGTGGCAGCGTAACAATGAATTGGATCTTAGAAAGTTTCTGCTGTTGGGAGATTTAAGCTTCTGATTTAAGAGGTGGTGCCCCATATAATGGTGTTCTTTAATAGAGCCGTGTGTTCTGAGTTGCAGTCTGATTTTACTTCTCATTGAACTGACACTTAGCTTTCTTTGCGTGTTCTAGGTTCCTTTTAGTTTGTGGGGAAAACCCAGGAGCCCTTAATAGCTTACACATATTCAGTTACTATACTGTAGTCTCTAGATTTTTGAAAATGTACCTTTAGTAGTGCTTGTTTTGAGATTTGAATGAAATTAAAACCAGCCAAACACCCAAGCAAGCCCTTAATACTTGAATGTTCCAAGTATCCTATGATTTATTTTTATTTCCTTTTCTTTTTAAAAATGCAATTGGGGTTGTGGCTGGAGGTAGATTAATCTTGTATTTGGGAAGTTAAATGGCATTTAGTTTTTAGCAGTGACACATAACTGGGAAGATAAGTATTTATTGGTTTCTATGACTGGTAAGTGGAACACCAGCTCACACTGGTGATTCTGTCTATGACCTACTGGTTTTCTTTGACAAAATCAGTAATGTTCGGTAGGAACATGTTATAATCCTTGTATAGTAGGTGAGTATCATACTGCTTTATCAGGAATTTGAATTTTTTTTTTTTAAATGCAACTGGAATTCGTTCCAAAACAGCTTCTAAATAAACAGTGTGTTTATGAATGTGTGGAAGTGTATAAGGATTTAGACAGCAGAATGTCTAGATGTGAAATGGTGGCTGAAGATCTGTGTAAAGTTATGATGAGGCCAAAGAAAAATCTTTTTATAGTAAGAAATGGTTGTACATTGCTAAAGAGATTTTAGGGAATGGACAATAATACGAATCTCTGGACCTTACCAGTGTTGGCACAGTATTCTAACCTGATTGAAGGCCTCTATTTCACAACTGCAATGTTGGAGTTAAAGATTCATCCTTAATGATTTGTGTAGATTTTCAGATCTGAGAAGATAATGTGAACATGATATTACAATGTAGTGATTTTAGCTAACTTCATTTTAGCCTCTGTCTGAAATAATTGGCCATGTGAAAAGGGAAGCTCAGACTTGGTTTCCTGCAGACCCATTACCTGTGTCCTTCCAGTTCATCCATGTTTGTGTCTGTCCATTATCCCTTGTCCTGAGGTGACTTCTTGCTTTCACAGTACTGACATCTTTTCTGTATGCTCTGATTATTGGCTCAGTAAGGGGCAGCATATGCTATGGCTGCTTTTGAAGGATTTGTATGCTGATTGTCTGATTAACAGGCAGAAGAAAATGGATAACATTCAATGTCATATTGCAGATGTTATTTTTGTAATTCAGGATTGGGGAATGGGAACTAATGGGGAGCATTCCTGCAGATGTTTTGTTAAGCAAAATCTTTTAGACCACTTACAGACTTGCTTTTTCTTCTAATGTGTTTTAAAGACGGATACACACTATTCCATACTGTCTCTTCTGTTGTGTTTGTCTGATTCGCCATCCAACACCACCTATGTGGAAAAACCAAGAGTCAAAGAAGTGGGTAAGTTTACGAGATGTTTATATGGCTAATGAAGCACATAGCCAGATTGCAGTGCAGATTGAATCCACACTGCAATCTGATAAGAAGGACATTTTTCCTTTCCATTTTATTATCTCCTTCACTTCACATTGCTTTATTGGTTGTCTTTATAATTTATACATTTAAAATAGCTTGCAAGTCTTTCCTACTCCTGTTTATGTTGCATCACTTAATTAAGTTTTCCAGCCACTGAAGTACCTTGGGAACTCTCTTTGCCTTGTACCAGTATCACAAACAAACATTCTCCACCTGTTCAGCAGTGTTTACATTCTCAAAGACAGACATTTCTATCCTGAGTCTCTGTCTTGCACCTCAATATTAGATCTCTTGAAAAAGTTTTGGACAGTGATGTAAATTCCTATGTTTCCTACATAATCAAGGAAAGGGAGATTTGAAGGTTTGAAGGTTTCCAGAGGGAGATCCCAGCTGCCTGCTTTTTAAAGTAGGACTTTTTCACTCAGTGCCTGAAAATGAGGCTTGTGCTTAAGTTTGAGTGGATACCATCCCCCATTTGTTTACAGTGTTGTATGATAGACTGAAAGAAGAATATTTCAGACTAACCTAAAGAAAATCTTGCATCTTAAGATTCCTTTTTGAATGATCTCTGCACATTCCCTCGGCGGTGTTTTGAATGCACTTTCAGCCCATTCCAGGAATGTGAATATGAAGAAGTTATCTCAAACAACACTAATTACAGTTGAGTAAGCTTCACGTTTAAGATATCATATGTTGTAAGTGTGATTGTTACTTTGAAAGTATTGCACATCACATCATGGATATATGGTATCTTTTTGGAGAGTAAGACAGTTCTTGGTTTATGTCGTTTACAGTCTGGGATCCTTGTGCATATTTAAATTATACATTTGGAATGTTTCCATTGAGCTAAATGGGACTTACTAGTTACAATAAATGATGTGTTGCATTCTTGCATGTTTTTCCATGATTGAAGTGTAGTGTAACATAATAGAGTTAAATGTGCGGATGGCACGCTGTGTTGCATATTTTGAGTGTATAAGCAATTAAGTTGAGAATTAATAAGAGATATACATGGTTGATACATCACAATTTATGTCATGTTGAAAGTGCATAACCTTGTTAATGGAGCAGTGGTGTAACCTTAAGTGGAAGGGAATGTCTTTTGTTTTAGCTGTAGAGTATCAAGATAATTTTAACTTTGGAAGTGTTTCTAGAGGAAAAAAAAGTCAGAGTTATGTGGTACTTATTATTTTCATATTTCTATTTCTCTTAGAAAAGGAAGAAGAATTTGATTGGAGAAAATATTTGATGGAAGGAGAAGAAATTTACTTTGGCCCAAGTGTAGATACACCAGTAAGTAATTTCTTTAGGTAAAAAAACCCAACTGTATGAACTATTTTGAAGTGTGTTAGAGACGTGATTGAGTTGTCCTAGTTCGTATGCTCTGCATGTTGATTCTTGCAGGATTCCCCAGTACTCTGCTTAATACTGTGAAATAACACAGACCCAAGCAGGGTAACAGTAATACAAACACTTCTGTTTTTCACTATGTTTTGACTTAGTCCTGCAATTAAACTGTCCGCTTCTGCTGACTCTTGCTTCCAGCTAATCAGAGCTTGCTGCAGTTTTGTGATCTTTTCCAGATCTCTCATTTGCTGGTTATTAATGTTGTGTATAACTTAAATCATTCTTTGTTAGACAGTTATGTTAGTCCTAGTGTCCTCAATTTACCTTATAGTGTAAAAAAGTATAGTTAATGTTTGGCTTGAATAGGAGCTGAATATAGATGTTTTTGCTGTGTTGTACTGAAGTGTCCTGGGGTGTGTTGCGCTTCATAGGATTGGTCTGGAGAAAGTGAAGAGGAAGAGGACACTCAGCCCTTGAGTAGAGAGGACTCGGGTATTCAAGTAGACAGGACACCTTTAGAAGACCAAGATCCAAATAAGAAGACAGTACCTAATGCTTCCTGGAAAGGTTAGAATAAGCTATAATTCTTCTGACGTACATACTAAAATTTAGCAAGGTAATGCAGCTTTTTAATTATTTTTTAGTGAGGTATTGTGTTACAGATCTATAATTGTAATATAAGATGAATGTTACTGGTCATTACTGGTGGGATTTTTTTACAGTAAAGAAACAATATGGAAAGTTTGATCTGGTTTCTGTTACTGCTAATGGAGAAGAATTCTGTTCATTCCTGTGGAAATTTACATGGATATTCCGATATAGAAATGAAAACTTAGAGTTAGTGCAGCATGTAGTTATATGGATATAATGTAAATTTTTATTATTAAGTACCAGAATCCTGAAACAAAATTTATTTTCCGGCTGAAATAGTTGGCTCATTTGCAGATATGAAAGGTTTCTGAAAAAAAAAAAAAGGTTTATTTAGTTAAAACACTAGTGGCTTTCTCTTGAATAACTTCAGGGAGTATTAAATGTAGCTATATTCTTTTTCATAAAATATTATGGGGTACAGTTTACCTGGCACATGACAACTGCGTAGTATATATTATATAAGCAGTAGCTATCTAACTGGTATTAGGTAAAGTTCTGTTGACAATCACATGTTAGAAAAAACTGTTTTAGGTAATGTACTAAATGTCTAATAAAAAGGAATGTAGTGATAACGTTGATGACATTTGGCAGCTTATTATTTAAGTCAGCCTGTTTTTGTATATAGCATTTGAGAATTGCCTGAGACAGAAACACATTTTTGAGAAAAAATTGGAAACCATGTTAATCTTCAAGCTTATAGAATCATATATCGTGAGCTGGAAGGCACCCTCAAGGGTCTTCAAAGTCTAGCTCCTGGTCCTGCACAGGTTCATCCCCAAGAGTCCCATCATGTGCCTGAATGTTGTCCAAACATTTCTTGAACCCTGTTAGGCTGGTGCTGTGATCACTGCCCTGGGGAGCTGTTCCAGTGCCCAACCATCCCTCTAGGTGAAGAACCTTTTCTTAATATCCAACCTAAACATCCCCTGACACAGCTTCAGGCCGTTGCCTCAGGCCCTGTCACTGGTCACCAGAGAGAAGAGATCAGTGTCTGTTCCTGCACTTCCCCTCATGAGGAAGCTGTGGACCATGGTGAGGTCTCCCCTCAGTGTCCTCTCCTTCAGGCTGAACAGACCAACTGACCACAGCTGCTCCTCGTACAGCTGCCCTTCAAAGGCTGTCACTGTCTTTGTAGCCCTCCTTTGGACACTCTTATATCTCTTTCTTATATTGTGGTACCCAAAACAGCTCACAGTACCCAGCTGAGGCCTCACCAGAGCTGAGCAGAGCTCACTTTTTAGGACTTCTGCAACATTTGGGAAATGTGGCATTTCTGTTTGTGCACAGTGGTATTCCCAGTGCAGTAAAGTGTAAATGGTTGTAAATGGTAATTCATTTGAAAAGATCTGTGATTCTGCAGCTGAGTGAATAGGCTTATTAATAACTTCTTCCTGTGTTTTGCAAGCATTGCCTCACTTTTCCGCCTCTCGCATGTTTTCACAGTTGGTGAGCCTGATGCCCGCAGCTGGCTGGAGCAGCACGTAGTTCCTCAGTACTGGACAGGAAGGGCTCCTCGCTTTTCACATAGTTTGCACTTGCATTCCAACCTGGCTGCAGTCTGGTAAGAAAACAATATCACTTATATATTCCTTCCTGGCATACAATGCTAAATATTGACTTTTTTAAGCCTCTTTACTGTTGGAAGCATAAAGATATTATAGCTATTACAATTCACTTAAGAACATAATTACAGGGGTACGAATTAATAAGATGAACAAATGAGCTGCTTTTTCCATAAAAAGATTCTTATCCTTTTATTTAATTTTTATTAAGTTTCTTATGTCAGATAGAAGGGTTTCATTTACTGTTGAATTTTGTTTAGCTTGACCCTTATGAAAGTCTCTGAGGACCTAATATAGGTGGATTGTAAGTGGTCCTGAAAGTGAGGAGTCCCCTAATGTTTAAATTTTTTAAATGTTTTTGGTGCCTCTCTTACAAAGTTAAACATAAATTTTGTGTGGGGAAGGAACTTAAAATGGTATATTGCCATAATCTGCCTTGGCCTTGGAAAGAAAATGAGAATTAAAAATAAAAGGGAGTCTAATTCTTTCCTGTCCCAGATTTTGATGTATCAGTAATGAAGTTCATTAGATTTGCCCTAAGTTTTCTTAATTTAATGAATTTCTTAATGAAGGAGTTATTTTAGAATAAGGTGTTTGTCTAGTCAGTTATGAAGCCCAATTTGCAATGAATATTAGAAAATGGGTAACATGAATAAAGCAATGCTGCTACTGCTGCAGTGTTGTTAGGAGATGTATGTTTTACATATATGTATTATATATAACTAGTATTACTTAATTTGAACTTTTTGATTTTGGGTGTGATTGCATAGCTTTTGCCACTGATGATACTGATGAGTAAAAATACTAAAAATGTGAATAATCATTCTATACTGCTAAAACATGAGGAGGGTGTACAAAGAATTGCATAAGACAGGAGCATAAGAGAAAGTTCTTAGGTGGCTATGAAAGTGTCCACTTCTTAAGTAAACTTTTGAGTTAAAGAGAGAATTTTTTTATATGGGTTAGAGAAATTGGTATTTTACTTTTTAGATTAGTATTTTTTCTAGAAAGTAATGATAAGTTTTCACAGCACTGAATGAGAAATAACTGAAGAGAAATAACTGAATAATTAAAAAAAACCCCAAACCTACAACCTCCTTCCCCCTCTTGCCCCTAAAATAGTGGAAATGCAGTACTTCAGATATTTGCTTCTGAATTTCTTGTCTTTCTATGTAAGATGAGATGCTATTTGAGTGTTTTCCACAGTATCTTACTTAGCAATGTGAAAATAAACTGTGCTTTTTTAATATCTTAAAATGTCCCCATGAACGCTGAATATGCTCAGATGTGAGCAGAACAAAACTAAGCCTAAAGATTATTGCTTCATTCTTACTTTCAGTGATTCAGCCATTAAATTGTTTTCATTTCCTTTTCTTATAAGGGACCACCATTTGTACACCAGTGATCCTTTGTACGTGCCAGAAGAGAGGACACTGGTCACAGAAACTCAGGTTATACGAGAAACTCTTTGGTAAGTGCAGCATCACAAACCTTGCATTTTAACTTTTAGTGTTTCTCTGGAGGAAATGAGAGGGCTATCTTTGAAGATGTCCAAAGAAGGAATTATTACTGAGCTTTTAATTGACGCTGTTTCTGACAGTAAAGATGCTGCATGTGTTTGTTAACCATTCACATTTGAGGCACTTGGAACAGGTTGTCCAGAGAAGTTGTGGATTCCCCGTCCCTGGCAGGTTGGGTGCAGCTCTGAGCAACCTGGTCTGGTGAGAGGGGGTCATTTCATTGCCTGAAGGTTGGAACTAGATGATTTCTAAAGTCCCTTCCATTCTGTAATTCACGAAGAAGAAAGTAGCTTACTACTTTTTTTGGCATTGATTACTCAAGTCTAATTGTTAAAAAGAACCAATTTGTTCTTACCTTGTCCCTATAGATTTATGAAACAGTGTCTAGTTTTAGAAAGCAGGCTGAGTCATCCTGTAGCTGGAAATTATCTCAACTGGAAAGAGTTGATATATTGAGGAAATATTTACTTCATTCCAGTGTATAGTTGTTCTTGTTCTGGCAACAACTTACAGTACCAATACCATCGTACTTGATCTGTGATCTCCCATTACTCAAAGAAAATAAACTTTTGGCAAGGGCGAGCTAGTTCTTTTATTATTACATTTAAGTCCATTAAGGAGGAAAATTACTACTCTTTTTGTTTCTTTTCGAGGCTACTTTCGGGAGTGAAAAAACTTTTCATATTTCAGCTGAATGATGGAAAAGTGGCTGTGCGGAATGATATTATTGTAACTCATTTAACCCATGTAAGTTGTTTCTGAATCTCAGAGGAATGTGTCGTTAAAAAGATGTAATTTGTGGGGATAGGAAATTTCTATGATTTTTCTACATAATTCTACAATTGTGTTTTGTCTGAATAAGAGCATCTGGCTTAATAAAACTGAATGGGCTGTTCCTGTGTCTGAGAATGTGATGAAGCAATAGCAATTGCAGAATTTTATAATATTTTAATTCATAAAAATAATGTTGTAATTAAATTTTTAGGCTCTATGAAATGCAGTTTTTGTTAGATGATTCTAAAGGGTTGTTTGTATTTTTTTATAGAATTGCCTGAGATCTGTATTGGAGCAGATAGCAGCATATGGTCAAGTTGTATTTAGGTTACAGAAGTTCATTGATGAAGTGATGGGACACAGCCCAGAAACCATAATGCATGGAACAGTTTCCACTCCAAAGAAGACTACTGAAGCCCCATTCAGAACCTACCAAGCTTTTATGTGGGCTTTGTATAAATATTTCATTAGCTTTAAAGAAGAACTTACTGAAATTGAAAAATGCATCATCAACAAAGGTACAGTGCAAGAGAAGTTTTACATGAGGGGGACACACAAATAATTAACACTGACAGAATTTGCATTTCTGTTGGATGTTATTTTATGCATCTTGGGTTCTTTTTTTTTATTTCCAGATAAAACAGTCACACTTTCAATAGTAATAGATAAGTTGTCTCCCAGACTGGCACAGCTGAAGGTACTTCACAAGGTGTTCAGCACAGGAGTAGCAGAAGTGCCACCTGACACTAGAAATGTTGTACGAGCATCTCATCTGCTTAATACCCTCTACAAAGCTATTCTTGAATATGACAGTGTTGGAGAGGCATCTGAGCAAACGGTAAGGGAAATAATTCCTTTCTTAATAGAACAACACACTAGAACTAACTAAATTAGTTACTAGATTTAGTAACTAATGCATTATTTTTTTTTGACATGAGTTCACTCAACCTGGACGAAAATGTTTTTATGAGAGGATCAAGATCAGTGTTTTTTGAGGGTCAAGGGGAAGGACCTTTGGAAAATCAGAGGGCAAGAAGCTGTTTTGAAGGAGGGAGCTTTGGAATAGCTTTCCCTCCTATTTCTACAACTGCATAATTCAGTTAATGCTGAAATGTGGGGGTTTGGATTTTTACAATAACTTGATTATACTGTTGGAAATACAGTTGACGTCATTATAGCCTTTTCCTGATTTCAATGTTATGAAACCACAGACTGTTTTATGACTATCCCTTACCGTTTCAGAGATGTTAGAGTGAAAAAAACGCTATTGGATTCGTGATGACAAGAGAAACCATGAACAATACAGGCTTCCATTAAAAAATAAAGCTGCAGTTTTTACTTTAACGTTTTATCTTCAAAATCCTTAAGTGTAGTTATATATATGTTACAAACTGTGATTGCACAATTAAGAGATTAGACTTCACCATATTGCTTTCAATGCTTACTATAAAAACATTCAGCCAGTTTTTTTCTTTTTTCCTTTAAATTCAGGTATCCCTTTTGTTCTCTCTCTGGGTTGAAACTGTGAGGCCTTATTTACAGACAGTGGATGAGTGGATAGTCCATGGTAATTTGTTTGATCCTGCAAAGGAATTTATTATTCAGAGGTAGGGATGCTTGATACTGGACACACATAATGCTGTGCAAGTAAACCCGTTGTAGAACCTAGGGTAAAGGGTAACAGTAAAAGTAGGTTTTCACATTTGTTATTTTGCTTAAGAAATAATTTCTTAATCATGCTTCTTCAACTTGTCTCAAACTTTGCATTAGGGAAATCACATAGATATGGATCTATTCCACATATTGTTCTAGAGTAGAAATCAATTATTTTGGATTTTTTCCATCTATAGTAAATAGTGAACAGGCTGACTCGGAGTGTACTGACTTTTTGTAAAAGCAATTAACCATTTTTTAAACCCAAGACATTTGCAAAAATTGCAAAATTTACTTTTAAATTCTTCTATTAATCTTAAGTTGTTATGAATCAAATGCTATTTGGAATTAAAATACTCATTGCTTCTGACTTGTAGTAAAGTTAATATGGTGTCTTGAATTACATGTGCATACACTAAACATTCTTGAGCTGTTAATTTTTGTTCTGTTGCTATGCTACATTTTGTTGGTCCCTTCATTTGACAGCTTGGATTGGAAAGTGAATATAGAAATTAAAGTTCTGGCTTGTAATTACAGATTCATTTTTCCCTATCTGCCAAACTTAATTGAACCTGTGTCTGTTAACACTTGTTGAGGTGGGCATGAAGTAAGACAACAGCTCTAGCAGTATTATTGTAATAATTCCTTAGTAGCAGATCCTTAGCATCCTTATTATGTCCTCTTTGTGGTTCTGTAATTGTGTTTTCAGTGCTACCAACAGGGCTGATCTCAACTTACATTTATGCTTCATTTTAATTATCTAATTTAGGTTTTTGCATCTGACTTCAAAGACCAAACTGAGTATCTGATGTAAACAACAAAAAAATCCGAAGTGAATTACAAATTGAGTTTCACCTATTGTAGAATTTTCAGCTTTCCTAGTGGTGGTTACTTCAGTTTGGGGTTTTAAATAAGTCTGCAAGTCAGTCACTCATCATTTTGACACTGTGAATAGTTAACATCCTGGACAAATTTAATTATAATTGCTCTGTTTGACTTGCTGTTGGGGTTTATTTGGTTCTACAGTTGTTTTATATCCCATGAGCTAATTGTTTATCCTTTTTGTAGATAGCTTGCAAATAGGGATGAGCTAATTTTATACGGTTTTGAAAATGCTTCATGACTGTTCTAAGAGAAAGGCAAAGCATAGAACAAAGAGGATACATATCCTCTAGTAATGAAGTTTCCTTTTGGAAAGGAAAATACTCAAGAGCTTCATATTTCTTTGCAGAAACAAAAACGTTCCAGTTAATCACAGAGATTTTTGGTATGCTACCTATACGTTATATAGTGTGTCAGAAAAGACAGAGAATGAAGAGAAGATGAGTGATAATGCCAGTGCCAGTTCTGGCAGTGATCAGGCCCCTTCAAGCAGACAGCACACAATGGTTTCTTTTCTGAAACCTGTGCTAAAGCAAATTATCATGGCTGGAAAATCCATGCAGCTGTTGAAGAACCTTCAATGCGAAGACGGTTCTCCACAGCAGGCTGCGTCAAGAGGTGAGATGTCAGTTTGTACACCGTTGTGCCTTAGGCTGTCTAACAGTATGGGTGTATTTTTGGTAATGGGCTTCCCCTGGCTTTAGAATTTTGTAACACTATTGAATGCCAGTGTTGTGGTTGGTAACTTCAGGTCTGATGGAGGACACTCCTCCAAACAAGTGAAAAGAGCAAGTGAATAAAGTTGAGAATTCCATGTTCTTTCTACTGCTTTAAATTTTTCTCAAACTTATTTTCATATGCTTACAAAACAATATTTTTGTTATGAGACAAAACGAGCTTCTATGTTCTAATAGTAAAACTGGTGGTTTTTTATAAATAATTGTTTTCCATTACTTGGTGGTTGAGTAATCTAAGATAGCATGCAAAATTGTTTTGTAAAGCTTACTCATAAGTAGATCAAAGGTATTTGGATACCTAGGATATTCATCTTGATTGTAAAACGTAATACAACATTGTAATTATTGTTGGGTTTGGGGATTTTTTTTGCCTTTTTTTTAAGGAAACAAAATATTTTTTTTCATTTTGCTGCTTCTTCTTGTTTAAAAGTAGACATAGTTAAATTGTTTTGGAGATTCACTTCAGTGAATACTGAAAGATTAGCAGGTGCTAAAAATTAATTGCCTTTGCACCTGAAGCAGGAAGTTCTTTAACAACTTCAAAAATATTTTGTGTTTCAGATACCCATTCTGCAGCGCATTTGAACATATGCCTGATGCTAGGCATTGGGCTAGTCCTATATTTTTAAAGATTTATTTGAGGGTATTTTGTTTTCTGAATATTGATCTAAATGTAATATTTTAAAAGTTAGCTTGTGAATGTTGGACTGTGGAGTTCTTTTAGTTCAGATGATGTTTTGTCCAATGTGCTGCCCAATTCAGATGCTGAACGGAAGAGTTTGTATACGCTGTTCCTGGAATCAGTGCAGTCTCGCTTGCGGCACGGGGAGGAGTCTGTTCCAGACATGATTACAGAACAGCAGGCCACAAAGCAGAGCCTGATAAAGATGCAGTCCATAGCTGAAAGACACTTGGAACTGGACGATGTCCATGACCCTCTGCTGGCTATTAATTTTGCCAGGTAAATGAATGATCTTCCTGCTGTGTTGTTGAAAGCAGTATTCAGCCTGGTGGCATTTGGTAGATCACATTTTCATTGCTGCTGCTGCTACTGAAAACAAGCAAGTTCAGAATAAAGACGAGCACCAACAATCAGTGACAGAAGCTAAATAGACACTCCACTTGTGCATGGTTAAAGAAAAACAATTAAAATCAATGAAGAATGTGCTACTTGGAATTGGTAGCATAGAAAATTGGAGTAGTCTTTATCATAGCAGGCTTTTAGCAAATAAGTGGTTTAATAGTGAATGCTGTTGTAAAATCTGAACTTGTCAATGAGTTGGCTTGGTTTTTGTACACAATGTCCTTGATTTGCACCAAATATATTCTTAGAAAAATGCAGCTTCAGTTTTGCTGTGCTTAAATCATGTAACTGTAAAAGCCTTGCAAAATTCATGTTACTTGCATAAAAATTCTTCATAGTGAGGGAAGTCCTATAGAGAGTATAAGTGTCTTGGAAATTAGCAGGAAGGATAAACTCTGAAAATCTTATTACAGGATTACAAATAAGAAAATAGCTATTTATGTGTTTACTAAAAGCTAATGGTGTATTTACATGTTTTAAAACTGACATTAAAAAAGGAGGAACTTGTTTTAAAGAAATAATAGATTGGACTTGGTTTCCCTTGTTTAAATTCACTATCCAGCTCGTTCAGTCTATCCAGGCAACAGCTGCTATGAGCCAGAATTCCTCTTAGAGTGGTTACAACTGGCAACTAGCTTTTTAAAAAATATTACCATGATTTGATGCTTTCTTTGTAAAAACAATTAAACTTACCAAATGTAGACCACAGATACTCTCTTCCCATCATATAATATTATAGATAATATGTTTTTCAGGAATATGCCTTAAACAGTTACGTGATTGTAGAGCGCTGTCCTCTGTGGAACTCTTACGTCTGGTGATACACAAACAGTATGATGGATCACTTTATAGGCTGGATACATGCTCTGCTTATAGTCAGCATTTATTACCCCTGCACCATATCTTTCAGAGCAGAGGACCCAGTTGGTTAAAATCTTTGAAGGTGTGACATTGTTTTATACCTTGTATGAATAATGAGCCTTCTTCCCTAAGTATCTTGTTTTATTTTGAAGATTGTATTTGGAACAGAGTGACTTTCATGAGAAGTTTACTGGTGGGGATGTCTGTGTGGATAGATCCTCAGAGTCTGTGACCTGCCAGACTTTTGAACTGACACTGAGGTCTTGTCTTTATCCTCACATAGACAAGCAATACTTGGAATGCTGTGGTAACTTGATGCAAACTTTAAAGAAGGATTATAGGTAAGAAAGTAGATATCTTTTTCCTTAACTTTGTTTTTTTATTACCAGTGATATGTCATCACTAAAAGAAGCAATTCTATGTTGTGTTTCTACTCCAGTTTGATAAACTGCTGTAAAGTCATTAAGGAGAAAAGGTGACAGACATGACAGACTCTTGGGTGAAAACTTGGTCTAGCTTGAATCAACAGCAAAGCTGTCATTTGTCATCAGTGGGTGTTTGGTGGGGATATTATTTCCAACAGTATTTCTTAGTAGTGTTGCCATTTAAAATTCATTTTAGGGAAAGGAACAGGATTTCCAAACTGTGCTGTTTCTGAGAGTTACTTAGCCTGTAGGATAGCTTCCAGTGAAGTTAGTGGAGCTGTTAAAGCTTGCAGGGAAAATGCCTTGGTTAAACAAAGGATTCACTGTAGACTTTGTTGTGTTGTTGTGTTTGTATTCAATACTGAGTTTTTGCTGTGAAGAGTTTCTAAGTTTTTTTTTTTCTGTAACAGTTGTGTTTTGCATTCACTTGTATGATGAGACTCAGGAAATGTTATATGTTTCTCCTGTTCAGGCTCGTAGAATATTTGCAAGCAATGAGAAATTTTTTCTTACTTGAAGCTGGAGATACCATGTATGACTTCTATACATCTATTTTTGACAAAATTAGAGAAAAGGAAGCTTGGCAGAATGTTGCTTTCTTAAATGTTCACCTGCAAGAAGCAGTTGGACAACGCTATCCAGAGGACAGTGCAAGGTAAAGTGCAAAGCATGCTTTAGTTAAGTTTCTTTCACACTTAGCTGTATTAATGTACTTAACTTGCATAGCACAGTACTAATTATTGTGTACTTGTTAAAATAATGTGTTTTAATGAAGTATTGAAGTATTTTAATGAAGTATTGTCCTCTTTCCTATCCAAGTCTTCCCAATTAAATAGGACAGTTAATGGTTAGCAGGGAGAACTAGAAATTACTGAAACTAACTACTCATTTAAAACAGATTCTCACCAATTACATCACTTGTTTCCTTGCATAGGTTGTCAATATCATTTGAAAGTGTTGATACAGCAAAGAAGAAACTCCCTGTCCATACCTTAGATGGTTTGACATTGAGTTACAAGGTAGTGAGTTAAAATGGCTGCAGTTTTTATTCTAGAACAGATTTGAAATGTTGTATGAAAGTGACTTATATTTTCTGTTATAATCCTCTCCTCCTCCTAGGTTCCTTGGCCTGTGGATATAGTTATAAGCTTAGAATGCCAAAAAATTTACAATCAAGTTTTTCTGCTCTTACTGCAAATAAAGTGGGCCAAGTATAGTCTAGACGTTCTACGATTTGATGGTAAGATACTTCTTCAATGAAGGATACTCTGTTTTAAGATACTGTGTTTTGTGGTCTAAGGATATGATTAGTCCTCTGCTTTCTGTAGTAAGTAGTATAAACTAGTTAGAATTTTGATTCACTCTGTAAAATAATAATATCTGTTAGTGTATTGCTAACTAGTGTATTAGCAAATTACGTGTATTAAGCTGGGTGTGTTTTTCACTTCTTTTCAGCCTCAGGGACAGCTCCATTCATGCATTCCCTTTGTCTCTGATTTAAGTCTAGTTAGTTATATTGGAAACTTGCTACTTCATTCTATAGACTTTGCTGTTGAAAGAAAGTCTGTCTACCACACCCTAATGTTTATGTATAGTCTTTTTATGAGTAATACCTTGCAGACAAATTAAGAAAACAAGCTGAAAAAAAATCTCTATTTGAGATTGAAACAGTAAACTGTTGGAGGATTATAGAAAGAGATTTTTTAATATTTCCTTCACCAAGTTAATGTTTATACTCTTCCTGTCCCATGTAAAGTGGATATAGACTTCGTATCTTAGAAGAATAAATTAGAAAGTTGATAGGTTCATCTGTATTTTGAACATCAGCTAAGTAATTATCTTCCTAAAGGTATGTGGTTTTTTTACTGTTTAAACTTTATGGGTATGACTTCTTGGTTAAGTCTTTTCCCAAAAAGTGCAACACTCTTGCTTTTTTTTTNNNNTTTTTTTTTTTTTTCTTTTTTTTCTTTTTTTTTTTTTTTAAGAATTAGTTTCTGCTGCAGAAAACTCACAGGTTAAGGAAGGAACTTCATTAGAACAAGGAACACTTCCTGTATTTGGACCACAAAAAGAAAGTATAAAACAACAAATACATCGCATGTTCCTCTTAAGAGTGAAACTTATGCATTTTGTCAACAGCCTGCACAACTACATCATGACTAGGGTTTGTCTTATATCACAATTTCATTTATATTAGGAGCTTGTAACTGAAGATGAAGTATTCATTTTCCTTTAAAACCTAAAATAAACACCCTCAAATAAAAAGCAAAATGTAAATATAATGTCCTTTCTGCACATGTTTCAGTTTCAACTCAGCCATTTTAGATCAGTAATTCTAAAAGCGCTTTAGAAGTCCTATGTGCATGTGATTGGTCTTTGGATGTTACTGATTCTTTTATCTTTTTCTCCCAGTTCTAGATGACTTAAGCACAGTAATGTAAAATGATGTTTCTGTAAGCTGTAACTTAAGAGCTATTATGCTTATAAAAGTGTTACAACAGGTATTTTAGTTAGATGGTTTTTTCTCAAAAATCTCTAGTACACAGTGTATGTGTGACTTTCTAAATACAAAGGCAATTCCTGCAGATACATATCTGTGTATACATACCCTTGTGTAGTGGCAGTATATCTATTTCTGTGAGGAACGTTGCTGTGTAGTTGTGAGAAGAGCTTGAAATTTTTGCTATCGATGGTAATTTGGAGGCTAATCCTAAAATCTGAGAGGGAAGAGCAAATGAATTATGCAATTTCAGGCTCTTTAAATGTATATTGGAAGGGACACATAATCACTTGTGTACAGCATTGAATTTAATAACTTTGGTCTTCTTTTTAAGATTCTCCACAGTACAGGCTTGGAGTTTCAACATCAGGTAGAAGAAGCCAAAGATTTAGATCAATTGATAAAGATTCACTACAGATACCTATCTACGATTCATGACCGCTGCTTACTGAGAGAAAAGGTGGGTAAAAAATTAGTATATTTGATGTATTGAGTTATCAGGACAAGACAGTAGTTGTGTACTAATCATGCAGTCTGTTTTGCAGCATATATACTAAGCAATATGTATGTACAGTTGAGGAAGTGGTAGCTTTTCACACTGAGATCCAGTTTCCCTTGCTATTCTCAGCTCTATTCTATCAAGGAAAGAGGATAAAATGGAATTATACATAGTGGTATGGCAGGAAATGGAGGTACCTGAATACCTTTGTAACCTTTTATCCCTGATACTGTCTGTGCAAAGTCCACATCCAAGTAGTCAGCTGGGAAATGAATTAGACAACAAATACAAACATCTTCACTTTGGAAGAATCACATTGTACTTAAGAGATTGTTTTTACAGGTCAGATTGAATGGCATGTGAAACCTTTGTATTGCAGTATAATAATGAAAATTATTATGCTTAACAATGAGTTTCTGACTTACTCCTTGTGTTTCAATTATTTTAGGTGAGCTTTGTGAAGGAAGCTATAATGAAAGTGTTGAATTTAGTACTGATGTTTGCAGACCGTTGGCAAGCTGGTTTAGGGGCTTGGAAGTAAGTACACATACCTAAAATTCTATGTGGTCATAATTTTGCAGTTCTGAGTATGATTTTGTGCCCAGAACTGCGTCTCCAGGTGAGGCTGCATCACTGTTGAATAGAGCGGGACAGTCACCTTTGTCCATCTGGCTGTGCTGTGTTTGATGCACCCCAGGATTGGTTTGGCCTCCTGGCTGCCTGGGTGCCCTCTCTGCTCACTCCTATTGAGTTCTTGTTGTCCAGCACCCTCAGATCCCATTTTGCAGCCACTTCTGTCCCCATTTATACTTCTGTTTGTGTAACCTGCTGCTTGAAGGATGAATGATACTGGGCAAGTCTCCAAGGCTTTGTCAAACACTCAGAAGTTGATATATGGTCCTGAAGCCAGCTGGCGTGGACTGGCTTACTTCATATTTTCAGGATTAATTTTCTTTGGCACAGATGCTTCCTAAAACTTAGATCCCACTCTCCTGTGACATTAGGAAGTTGCTATTTTTGGAGTGTTTTTCTCATTCAGAGTGTCAGAAATAATTTGTGAATGCTGTTAATAAAGACTGAAACTCAGGGCATGTGGTTGTATGCCCTTGCACGTGGCAGGAAAAAGTCATAGCTGCTGTCATCTGTATCTTCTTGGGAGAGGGGAAAAATGAAAGGAGTGACTGTTGTGAACTATGTCTTCTCCCTTGACTGGCAAGTGCTAGCTGACAGAGTCCAAAGTGGAATTCAAGGGATTGCCGGATAGTAAAGCAGTGTTTTACTGAAACACTGCTTTACTGTGTACGTTTCCAAGAACCTCTAAAGCAGTAAGGACCAGGAAAGGCTCTCTTGCTTACAAACCTATGTAGGAATGATAGGTGTCAGTTAGAATCACACAGCTCCGAGTCACTGCAGAGATTTCTAAAATGAGGACGAAATTATTAATGCCCCTTTGATGGTGCTCAGATATGCCTGTCAAAATTGCCTTTGTTTTTTAGAAGCAGCATACGCAGGCATAACTGAAATATTGTAAGTTTAATCCAGAATTGTATGTAAAGAGTACTTCTGTCATTTACGGTGAAATTTTGGTCATATTTTGAAGATAACATAGGGGCTGGTCTATTAAGCATTCCTCTGTTAAACTGTTTTGTAGGATGGAATCCATAGAGAAGATGGAATCTGATTTTAAAAACTGTCACATGTTTCTTGTGACTGTTCTCAACAAAGCTGTCTGTCGAGGCTCTTTTCCCCATTGTGAGTACATGAGGCTTTTCACATACCTGCGCTTAACACAAGTTTGCTAGGAATGTGTTTAGGTTTTAATCTGTTCTAATGCTTGTTGGCACATTTTAAATAATCTCATGTTGTGAATTATGCACAGAGGGAAACCAAGACAACCTCTTACTAAGTAAAGTCATTATTTTTTTAGATTATTTGTGCCAAGCTTTTCTGTGACAGCTATCTTCAGTTTATCTGTTTTCTTCATGAGGGGAAGGTGTGTAGCAAAGCAAGTGACAAGCAGTTTTCTAAACTAATGAAACTAAGTTCTGGGGGCATGGAAGAGCATTCTTTTTGTTGATATTGGGGATGACAGCTGTGATATATCTTGAGCAGATAGGATTTTAGTGTTATGGTGACTCAGCTGCAACTGCACTGGGCTCTTGGCTCTGCCCATCTGTTGTGAGTTACTTCCTTGGCAGTAGAAACAGCAGAGGATGACATATCTATGCTTCTACTTAAAACCGGGTATGAGCTTAAATTGTTAATCAGTGCCGGTTTGAGTTAGGGGGGCAACAGCTCAGTGAGGTTGTGGGGCATCAAGGTTAGCTGGGATGCAGATGGGTGTTCTCACAGGTTTCTACACCACCTGTAGGTGTGCCTAGGGGACATGACTTAGTGTTGGACTGGGCAGTCTTAGGTTAATGTTTGGACTTGATTATTTTAAAGGTCTTTCCCAACCTAAAACCTGTGTTTCAAACAGGCAGTATCTGCCATCACTGCTACTCACATCTACAAGAGCTTGTCTGCAGAATCATCTGTGAGAGAGGCTTGCTGTATATAAGCCACCACAATTTTTTTTTTAATGTACAACAGTGTATGAAACAAAGGAGCTAATTTCTTACCGGTTGTTACCACGTGAAATAACTAATGAGTAGCTGATGATGAATGTGGTGAAATATTATCAAAGCTGTCAGAGACTTACAAAATGTCTTTCTGTTTGAAGTCCTAAAGTATGACAATTTAAAAAGTGAACCTTGTCTTAAAGGACAGAATTGAATATTGCAATAAGTGTTTGCAGAGTGCTACAAATGCAAATATTAACCACGTTTTTATGGTTTGTTTCACAGTGGAATCTTTAGCTTTGTCATTGATGGCTGGCATGGAACAAAGTTAACACCCACTTCCACTGAATTAAAGAAGAACTGATAGCAGGATTTATATTGAAATTCCTGTGTTAAAGAACTGTAAGCATTTTGCACTCCAGTTTAAAATGTATATAGCTAAATGATGTTAGTGTTTCGGAGCTGTGTAAAATATTTTAAAATGTAAATAATGTACAGGTATTTAAGTGTGTTGGTTGTGGCAGTATTTATATGGGCTTCAACATCAAAAAACATGTGTAATGTAAAATTCATTCCATGTAAACAGTCTTACTTGAAAATACATTAAATGTATTTCATGCTAAAAAAAAGGATTTTTTTCTTTAATTATGAGTAACTGATGATTTAATTATCATCAATTAATTAATTGATGATAATTTAAATTATCATAAAAAATTAATTTTCCATTAATTTTTCAGTTGCAAATAGGTCACAGGGCAGTGTGGAGTGGTGTGACTCAAATATTGGTGTTTAGAAGGTTGGTCGACTTAATTTTTGGCCTTTTTTTTATTTGCGAAAAGGCTAAGAAGCATTCATCTTCTTTGCTTAGGGGTTCTTAAGAAATCTTTAAGAAGACTGTTACAAGAAGCTGATGTAAAAAATACAAGATTAATTTATCAAAATGGATTATAGCAGAACATAAAACACTGGTATTTTTTATGTTAAATATTCAAATGCATACTAATTTTAGTGGTAACTCCGGTCAGTTTAAGTAGGATTAAGATGAAACTGTGTAATGTGTTAGTTTTAATGATTGGATTGTTGAGATGTTTCAAAGGCAGACAGATATGACTTGACCTTTGTCCGTCTTCTAAGCCTTTTGCAAGCAAACTTCTACATCTAATAGCTAATCTCCTGTAAAACAGTAGACTGTGATACAGAAGTGTACATTTCTGGACAAGTAAATGTGGAACTTTTTCTGCACGAGATGACTTACCCTGTCTCCTCCCCTTTAAAGTTTCTCTGGAATTGTGGCATCAGTACACCTGTGTTAAAAAAGATAAAATCAATCATAGCTATTTACGTAATGATTTTTTGAATAAATAAAAGATTTGATAATTAGAATTTCACTGTTGTGTGTGTTTCTGCTGAAATTCAGTCAGTAACTTAAAGTTTAAGAGGTGTTTCTTTAAGGTAATAGGAGTATATTACTACTGAGACTATGTGGCTCATTATTAAACTATTTTTTTCAGCTGTAAACTAAAAATTACTTTATATAAATATTTGTGTTCGTGTTTGAACAGGAGATCTCAAGGTTCTTCCAAGTTACAGCTATGAAATGTTTTGAGGAAAAGAAACCTTTTCTTTCAAGTATACCACTGAGGAAGTTTCTGCTGCCCTGTAACATTTCTTTTGTTTGACTGAGTGGAGGTTTTGCTTTAGAGAACAGTATGTTTGTATTGTCCTTTGCTACCACATGACACTCTTTTCCAAGTGGATGTTTTTTGTGGTAGGTGCACACCTATTAACAAAAGTAGTTTGTACTTCTAGTTTACCATGACTCATTTTGATTTAATATTCCAGATTATTTATTTATTGCTAGCAGAGACAGTGCATTGTTTAGCAACTTTCTTACTCAGAGTAAAATTGAGTAGCACACTGAGAGTTTTAAAAGACGTACTTGGAAGTTCAGTGCTTCTGTGCGCTGGTTCATTACTTTTTGAGTATCTCTTGTACTCTGTGCTTTTGAACTATCTAATGTGGTTACTTTATTTCTGCTTCCTATACAGTGATTACCTTCAAGGAAATTCCTACTTTTCATAGCCTTACCTTGGATAATATTAAAGAGATGTGGGAGAAAAGAATTCTTCAACCCTTCATGTTGTTGAAACAGTAATTCCTAGTAAATCCCTTTGCCAGTTTCACTTATTTTATGTGAAAGACCCTGGACAAGTGAAAGATTTTGCTGTTTCACCCAATTTCCTGCTTTGGATTTAATGTTGCATTCTGCAGAGAGACTTCTGTGCACTTTGTAGACAAGTGATGCCTGCATGCTGTTTATTCAGCCAGCTTCCAAGATTTGCTCATCTCTCATCACTAAAACACAGTGGAAAGTCTGGCTCTGGAAATGTTTACTGATTCTAGTCATGGATATCATCAGTGTTTAACTTTTTGTGTGTCAATAGTACTTGGCTGACAAATTCCCTTCAATGTGTCAATCTTATGGCATTCCTTTTTCTTCAGAGCCACAGAAAATAAATCAAGTCCTGTCTTTTAGTGTGCATGCCCTGTGATGCCACCAGGACCTTGCCATCAGTCCCCTGGCAGTTGTTAAAATGGCTGTTTACCTGTTTGGAGAAAAGAAGGGTTTTATGTGACATATGGGGTATTTCAGCTATATATTTACTCAGCTTTCCTTGTAACATTTTCTGTTTTCTTTACCAAGCAGTATTGCTACTTGGATTCTGTCCTGAATCCTGGACGTTTTTTCACCTTGCTTTCAAATTTCTGGTTTTGTCAGTTATTTCTCAATTGATTTGAATCTTAACTTTTGGATACTTTTCGTCTTTGTTAGAGGAGACACAGCATTTGAATATGCTTTACTTGCACTTCTGGAATTTCAAGTAAGCAATTTTGGAGATGTTAGGAAACATGTAATCTATTCCGTGTGTGTACAGATTCAAAATACTTCTGTCATAGCCCATTGTTTTTGAATTGTCAAGTTTAGCTAAAGGAAAGCATAAAACACTCAGCAAAGCATGTAGAAACAACTTTCCAAGCTTCTAAGGGGGTATAAAATTCTTTGGAAAAGAACACACTCCATTACTGGATGCTGACACAATTTCATTTCTACCTTTATTTGTTCTCATTAACTTCTGGATGCAGTTTTAGCAAAGTTGCGCCATAGAAGCCCTTATCTGACTTGTTACCTTTCTTTCTTCTCCTTTGTTTTTTCCTGTGGGCTTCTGTTATCTCTAGGCCACATTGAGCACTGATTTAGTAGATTCTCCAGTGCTTTCTTTGCTGGTTAGTTTTAATAACCCCTAAGTAACCGCTAGGTCCTTGCGGACCTTTGGTTGTGTTAAACTCTTGATATAAAAAAGGTAGCAACCAGTCGTTGATCGGATGGTTTCCATGGGAGCATGGATTAAATATAGCAATGTTATATTACAGGCTGATTAAAAACATTTAAAAAAATCCTCTGATGTGCTTTTTAATCTTACTAACTAAAGATTTGCAAGTTTTTCAGCTTTTCTCTTGTGCTTCTTTGCACATTTAGAGAAAAAAACCCTTCCTCACTGGTTGCATTGGTATTTGCTGGCTGTTGTAGTGTCTTGTTGCTGCACTGTGCATTTATTTCTGGGAAGGCTGCACAGGATCACAAGTCTGAGGGCCTGGAGAGCTAATGAAGTTACCAGGGATAGAGGGGCAGGGCTGGGGTGAAGAGTGAGGGGGCTGAATTGCCTAACATATATGTCCTGATTTTTGCACTGATGTCCTGCATGAGCGAAGTGAATGTAATTTGTAATGGAATCAAGAAAGGTTGATTCAGGGAGTTGGGTGGGCTCTGGTGTGGTTTGACAGCACAGTGTGTGCAGCAGGCTTGGAAAGCCAAGTGGGGGGACGCGGGCCCATTGTACACACATACAGAGTTAAATCCCTATGAGTTAACAATAAAGCCTTGGTCTAGTGTTTCAGGGAGCTGGTAAACAGAAGTAGGGAACCCTGCTTGCTCAGATCCATTTCAGATGCTGTCACTCAGCACTAGGAGGAAAATCAGAACCAGAGAGCTACACATGTCATCATGTGCTAATGAGTATTTATGAATATGCAGGACACCTGCTGATGTCAGCTGTGCTCTGGGTAGGACATGGGCACTCGGGGATAGGAATCTGGCTTTTCCTGGAATTAAAGGTAGATATGAGTGACCAGATGACTGCATTTGTGTAAGAAGTGGAGGGCTCCTAATATTAGTTATATGTTTGGGTAGCTGGTGTAGGCTTCCTGCTGTGGGTCAGGTTCTCACTTTGCTCACTGAGACCTCTGAGATGCTGCTTTATGCTTGGTTTCATCTGCTTAAGCTCTCCCAAGTGCTGTGTCCTCTTCATAAATGCCTATCTCTTGAGCTGAAATAATGTGTTACTGTATGCAGTGTGGAACCATATAGTATTTTTGTAGCCTTGCTGAGCTTTAAACCTTTTGCCACATACAACACCAAGTCTGTGCTGACTTCTTGTGTGAAAAATCTTGTCCAGTTCTTTGGAATATGGACACGTGGCTGATGTGGTGCCAGAAGCTGGATTTAATTTTTAAACTGATTTATAGACAATTACCTATTTTCTTGTATGATGTCCTGTTCTTGAGGTCATCGGGATCATTGCCCATCATGATTTCATAAATACCTTTCTGTGTCAGGTCATGACAATTCCTTGTGTTCATTATGAGGATGAAAAATCTCAAGTCAGCAGGTAAGAAAAATTAAATGAGTAACTAGATATGTTGTTAAGCTTAAACACCAAGTATCTGCAAAACCAGAGAGTAACATTACCATCTTAGACATAGTAGACACTCAGTGGCAGAACCACAAGATTCCTGTTGAAGTTCTCATGCTGCTGTGGTTCATTGTAATCTTATGGGCTGCTGGAAAAGGTTCTTTCATTGCCTTTGGATAACTACTTAAAAGCCCAAAGAAGAAAAGTAAAAATAAAGTGAAATTAGCTGGAATTCAAGAAGTAGACCTGTGGCTGTCCTGTATAGTGCTTTGATCAAAGGCAAATCCAGTCTTCAGACAATTGCATTAAGCTTGTTACTATCATATTATCTGATACTTGTGTGGTTTAGGTACAGGGTACATAAATTGCCAGGAGCATAATACATTACTGTTGCAGATCTTCCTAAAGATTGTTGACAGGCATGGGTTAAAATCAAGATAAAATGAATTCCACCCAAGAAAGGATCTCAAACTGCCGGAAGTCTGGCCTGATAAAAACCACACCTAACTTCCAGAGGCTAGGATATCAGTCAGTGGCTTTATTGGGAATATGTAGATACATGTATCTTTAGCTACACTTAGAAGGCCTGTGTTCGTTGTGGCTGGGATAATTGAGGAGGGTGAATACAATAGTGGGAGAAGCAGGTCATGGAGACTTGCTGAACATCTTTAATGAAGTACTGTCATTGCACTGAAGTTCCACTGAAGTGGAAAGAGCAGGGAGTTGTGGGGGCATTAGAGAATTAAATCAGGCATCTGGAATGGTATTATGTGGGCTCACTTAAAATGGTTCTGATAGGCATATCACATGTTACATGAGACCAGAGCCATTGAGAAGGTAAAAAGTGATTGTTGTCTAATTCCTATATCAAATAATAGAAAAAAAAACCAACACAAATCTTGAGTAGCTGTGTACCATCATCTGTTTCTTTGATATGATCTTGTGAGTTGTTATAAACTGGAGTATAAGAATGTTAATAAAAAGCAGATTGCCCCAGCAGTGGGGAAGCAGCTCCTTTGCCCTCTCAGTTCTTTAAATGGAGATTGCAAGATCTGGGGCATCAGCCAATCCTTAGGACAAGCTGTTGTTTTCTGGACAGGATGGTGCTGGTTGGCAGTCTTGCTTTCATACAAAGCAGCTGCTTCTGGCACCAGCTGGCTTTCAGCAAGCAGGGGAGCCACAGTGGTGGTCTTGCTTGGGACAGACTGGCAGACTATGAAGTATTGCCCATGTGGGGACAAGCTGCTGTTGATCAGATCTCGTGGGGAGTGTTTGACTTTGCTGTCCTTGCTGCTCTGTTGTGGCCTGGTAACAGATGTCTCATTGCTGATGTAGGCTGAGTGGTTGCATTAAGAGAAGGCTATTCTGAATTTGCACTTGCTCAGGACAAGCAAACAAAACTAATCCTGCTTTACAAAGGTGAGTAATTTACTTAATCAAGCTCCTTGTCCCAAGCACAGTTTGCAGAAAAGGGCACAGGATGGATGGCACTGAAGACAATCAGGTGTCACTTCAGAAACGGAAGCATCCAGCTCTGGCTGTATTTACACTTTCCCTTGAGCTGGGTTAAGAAGTTAGGCTGATAAGGAGCTGTGATGGTTGAAAGGAATTGAAATGAATTAATTTGGTATATGTACTCAAAATGTTCATGAATATATACAGACAGAGAAGAATAGCAGCCATGTCCTAGAAAATTAATTGTTTAATAGAAAAGACTATGTTGCAGTACTAGGAAAAGAATATGGCTATGAAGATGTGTCTGTGATATGATGAAATGCTAATGATAACATTTCGCAATGATGCATAACTTCTCCACAAGCTGTGGAAATTCTTGATGACATGGAAAGGGTGGAATAATTGGATTAGATCATACCTGGAATAATGAAAACTGGGGGACTAGCACCTTATCCCCACTCTTCACAGGCTTTCTTGTAGATGCCATCATGAAAAGATTATTTAAAGAAACTTCGGGCAGTGCAAACTTTCTGGGGAAAAACCCAACAAACAATAATTGAAGTAAAGCACTAATTATTCTGTTCTCAGCACAAAAATCATTAATAGCACAGTGTACCCTGAAAAGCTGTTGAAAACAGAGAATTACAAGTGCTTGCTATGGCAACAGTGTGCAGTTTGATTATGATTATAGAGAGGGTTTTCAAGAGTAAATAAAATGTTGGATGCAACTTAAAGCAGACAAATATAAGCAAATAGGCTCTGATGAAAAATTGTTTGGAAGTTCCCATGCTCTCAAGTGACTATTCCCTATGTGGAGTAGTTTGTGGATTCCCTCTGCAGTAAAACAGTGGCTGGAAAGAGCAATCTTGACAAGCTTCTGTGAAGAAGAACGGGCAGTTTGATTTTGTGGTGCAGTGTCAAGTTCATTAGATGGAATCTTGAACAAGTAAGTAAAGCTGCACTTCAATGGGAGAACACTGCAAGGAAAAAGTAAGTAAACTTTAAAATGAGAAAGTACATATGTTTAGTGTCGTTTACAGAAAAGTTAAAGTAGGAGGCTGTCAAACAGCAACCTGCCTGTTTTTTATGGTTTTGATTTTAATGAAGCGTAGTTATTTCGGATACAAACACCACAGGCATGAGCACCCTCTGCAGGATGTCTAAAGGGGTTTCCCACGCGCTCCCTGTTGATTTTTTAAGGTTAGGTTTTTCATCCTTACGGGTGGTGTCTTTCGCTCGCCATGCTAGGAACGTTGTGAAGTGGGAAGCCCCTCCACTGACCTGTTACTGCCAACCCCGGTGCCCTGGGGCGCTGCTGATTTACTCTGCGGTGGTGCTGGGGCGGGCAGCGGATGGCACTGTGTGGGGCTTGTACCAGTGGGCACGGTCGTCCCATCTACGGCCATGGGCGTAGATTTGTGTTCCGAGAGACAGATTGCCCCGTGTACAGGGCACAGAAAAAGTCGCTTTCACTAAAAGCAAAGGGCCAGTCCGGGACGCAGCCCCGCCGCCTGCGGCAGCTCCCGCAGTACTCCCGGCTCCCGGGGAGGAGGAGGAGCCGGGGCCGGAGCCGGAGCCTGCCGGGGGCGGGAAGGGGCGGCAGGTTTGGGATGAGGCGGGAGAGGAGGAGGAGCTGGAGTGGCAGGAAGGGTGTTTCCCTGCGCAACTCCCGGCTGAAGTGACTCAGACAGGAAACTCCCTACCAGGCGCGGCCCAGGAGCAGAGCCGCCGGGCCGACGCGACCCTCGGCGGCCGGGCCGAGCGGAGCCCCCGGGCGGACGGTAGGACGGACAGACAGACAGACGGGCTCCTCCCGCCGCCGGGCAGCGCCGCTCCCGGGAGCCGGCGGAGAGCGGGTGAGCAGCTCTTCCCGGGGCCCGCCCGGGCGCCTTCGCCCCCTCCCCCGAATTCGGGCGCNTTGGTTTATCCCCCCTCGGTATCTGGCGCTCCCCGGAGCTGGGAGGTGCCGGCGGTGCCGCGGGGGTCCCGCTGCTCGGGCGGTGCCCGGGCCGCGGCGGGAAGGGCCGTGCGGAGCCGCGGCCGGGCGCTGCGGGCCCGCGGCGTGCCCTCCGGCGGGTCAGGTCCCTCAGCGGTGGTTGCCTAAAAGCCGTTTTTGGTTTTTGTTTCTGGGGTAAGGTTTAGCTTGTTCTCTCTGGTGCGTGGCCCGTGTGTCTGCAGCACTCGGGTGGTCAGGGTTCTGCCTCCTAAGCTGTCTTGGAGTGGGCTAGATGGGGAAAAAATAAAAGTAAAAAGCCCTATGCAGGTTCATCTCCCTTTTCAGAGGAAGGAGGTGATCTGTAGTGTCTGTCTAAGGACGTGGAATAACTTCCTCATGAGGAACTTGAGAATTATCCAGTAAAAATAGCCATGCTGTAATGACAGCAGTACTATAAGCTTGAAAATCCCCAGATGGATGGTCTGCCACTCCGTCCCTCCTCTCTAATGAGCAAAGGTGAAGACAAACATGCCACTTCATCTTTCCGAGTATTCCTGTAAGTTCATCAATATCTCTGGTGATTTTTTGCCTTTCGGTAGGCTCTCATTGCCTTGATTTTTATTCCTGCGCTGTTTGATGGCAGGTTGAAGTAGCATTTAGACATGTAAATGGTTGTTTGTGCCAGGAAAGCTGTTGGGAGGAAGTTGTCTTTGTGGGATGTAGCCACTCTGCCTGAAGTGCTGGCTGGAGAGCGTGTGTTGGAGGAGGAGGAAAGCTAGCTGGAGGAATTTCTTCTTAATTAGTAGGTCATACCAGGCTTTTTTGTAAACTGTGGGAAATGGAAAGCTTAGGCTAATGAGCGACTCCAGTCCTTATTGCATTCCAGTTACTTATTTGCCATAACTTTATTATAATAAGCTTACTGAAACATGTGCATATGCATTGTTGTTGGGTAATGTTTTCTTCAAAACTGAATTTCTAATAATACTGTAATTCAATTTGACAATCTCTGAATTATGTTTTTATTAATTGTACTTAAACTGTTTTATGCTCAGAGAATGTCTGAGCTATGTGATAGAAAAAGCATTGCTGCTCCTTACTTAAGTTCCAATTCTTGACTTCATTTATGTCCCACTTTTACCTCTAAAAAGCTTTTTTTTAGAAAAAACTTTTGTAAACGCAAAGTTTCTCCTATTCTAGTGTAAAAGACTGTTTAAGCTTTCCCAGGCAACTGGTCTGTGAAGTCTGGCTGGTGTAGGCAGCCAGTTGTCTCTGTAGCTGCCAGAAGGAGGAGGAGGAATTTGGAAGAAGTCTCTACAGCATTGGGAAGGCTTAACCCCAGTAGCATCAAGGCTTGCTTGGCTTGCCCTCTAAAAAGTGTACATCAGTCTTTCTTTGTGGCAGCTTAGATTTTTTTTTCTTTGATAGGGACCATGTACTTGATGGACTATCTCTAATATACTTTGGTTTTCAGCTTGTTACAGCCAATTTATGTATTCTGAGAATAAACCTCTCTGAGTCTTAGAAAAATACCCAAATACTCCCATCCACCCAACATCCTTCCTTGAAAGACATTGTTTTGTTTACAGGTCTTGGGTTTGTCAATTTCTTTTGAGGGTCCTGATGGAGAGAGTGGAGTGGTGTTTGAAATATGCTCAGCTCTGCTAATTAAAAATTTCTCCCATGGTAGCTATCTCAGCATTCAAACTTAAATGGCGACAAATTGTCTAAGTGGTCTAAATTTTTTTTTAAATGTATGTTATAAGAAAGGGAATGTTTCACAAACAATTCAGACTTTTTAGTTTTTAACTTCTGAATGTGTGACTTGTAAAAAAGCTCATAGTGCTTTAGTGATGTACCTGTAATATTCAAAGTATTCATTAACAAAATTCTTGTTTCTTCAGTTTGCCTTAGATGGAAATTGTCCTCTGGGCTTAAACCAACAGATTCTCTTGGTCCATTATGTTGACGTTGTAGCATAATTAAATAATTACCAGATATCTGTTCTAGCTATGTGTTCCATGTTAGATGTTTGTCTGACATACTCCTTAAGTTTCGCTTAGTGCTTTGTTTATTTGTTCTGGGAGAGAATTGTCTTGGAAGGTGGCTTGTTCCCGAGGGTAGGTTTTAAAATCTTGCCATAACTCTCTTGTCAGAATCATCTGATTTTTATTTTTAAGTTTGTTTCTCGAAGATTTCCAAGATATTGAGGTTGAGGTGGAAAATTTAGAATGGTTGGAATTGAGCTGCAAGGTTGGAACAAAAAGATGGAATAAAAAAATCCCCGCAAAGCTTGTTTTTTGTGGAAACAGTTGTATTCGCCCTCTGGCCTGAAAGCTGCTGGAACTGCTTGCAATACTATACAAGAGAAAATTAATTTTAATGTAATTTCCATGCCTATTTATGTGCATATTGAGTGGGTTTCATTTCACAGTTTTTGCCCTATGTTCTCTGGGCAAGTTCTTCAAGTGGTTCCTTTGCTGTACCAACAAGTAAAGTAAACTTGAATGCTGGGCAGCAAGCTTTACCCTGCTGAGTCGGAAATCAGCCGCTCGAAACAGTGACTGTGTGAGCTTCTCAGTTTCTACTGTTTATACATTTTAAAATAACTGCAGCTACTATGGCAAGCTCCACCTTAATGAGCAGTTGTGCTCGGACCAGGTTAAGTGCTTGTTTGCCTAGGGATGCTGCAGGAGCTTGGCACAGCCCGGTGGCCAGTGAAGTGGTTCAGGGTGGATCCATCCGTGCGTGTGGGACTGTGATTCATTTAAACGGTCCCGAGCTTCCCTGTGAACATGTTCTCAGCGATGAAGGCAAAGAGGGAGGAGTCAATGTAACTGATTTGTAAATTTTTTTATCTGTAGAAAATATACCTTGTTACAAGTGGCCTCTGGCATACTTACCTCTTGAAGGTCATCTTGCTACTTTTTGGCTACAGTGTTATTTGTATATACAACAAATAAAAACTACCTATCCTTATCCTGGGTTTTATGCAGAACGGAGACAGTAAAATGAAAGAAGGACCTTTCAACATTGTGAAACATGACTGTATACCTACAAAAGCTCACAAAGAGCTTGGTAGTGGTGCTTTATATTTTAAGCTACATGCGTCAGTTCAGGATTCTTCTTTACTGCACGTCTACCCTTAGAAGCTGACATTAGTAGGGCTTGGGGGCACACTTTGCTGTGTAATACTGATAACAGAGTGCCTATTGATTTGCTTTGTTAAAATGTAATTCCATTAATCCACATCACTGCCTTTCTGGTGGTACAAATAATGGAGGATGCATTGATGAGGCTTGCTACAGGAAGACAGAGGTTGCAAAATAGCAGTTAATCTTTCTATCTCTTGGCACCAAAAATGTTATATGGTATTTTGGGTAGCTCCTTATCTCTTGTAAACACACTGGCAGAAATCCTGAAGCTTGTTTTCTTCATAAGACTTGAAAGATTTTTCTCTGTGTTAGTATGTACTGTTTACTGTCTGCTTCTATTATGTGTGTAAAATATATGTGCACTCACGAATGTTTGTGAAGGAAATCCTGTATTCACACACTTCAGTGTTTTGGGGGAAAAGTAGCTATTTTGGACTTAAACTGTAAAAAGTAGAGTTGTGGTGAAGGTTGGTATGGCACAAATGATCATCAGGCATTTGCCATCTCAGAAAAAACCCTCTTTCCCTCAGGCTGAGCATCAGGAAATACCAAGTGAATTTATAGGTATGTAGCCTTTCTGCAGAAAGACCTGTGAGAAAGACTGTGGGAGAGGAGATTTAAGGTCGTGGACAGCCAAGCTGAGCACAGATCTGGCTTGGGGTGCTGGAGGGGGAGCCCATCTCTCCAAGCCTTCCACCTGGGAGATGGTGGTGGTCCCTGCTCCTGAGGAGCAGCACTTGTGTCCTGCTGCTCTATCCCTTCCCCACGTTTTCTGTAGCTGTTTCATTCTGCCAGACCTCTGTTCCTGTTGGAAGGGACCCCAGCAGGGCATCAGTCTGATGGTGAGCTCAGGGAGGACTCTCAGGGTGGAAATCCCTTCATTGCTGAATTAGCTGCCTGCTAGGCACCCGCTGTGTGAGACTAAGCCAGCTGTGGTCTGCTGTAGATTTGCAGCCCTCTTAGTCAAGCTTTGAGGCTCCTGCTATACTCTTCCCAATTACTACAGAGAAGTAAAAGTGAACATGGTAGTTCTTTGGCTGGCTGGTTGTTCTGTGATTCTCTGTTTGTTTGTTGCCAGGACAGGTGGTCTGGCCTAGGCAGAGCTTAAAGTGAGTGTCCTCCACAGGAGCGGGCGTTCTACCTGTTAACTTTACTAAAGCTTTTCTTATTCAAGTAATCAGGTAACACGTATGGAATTGGCACTTCTGTTCTTGCTTTCATCAGAGGTAAATGCCAGGGCAGCAGGCTGTGGTGCCCTCCTTTTCCCAGTTTGTGCTCCCAGCTTGTGAAGTGGTTATTTATGGGGTGAACTTGAATGATTTCTCTTTGCTTGAGCCATATACTGTGAGATTTTCTCAGTCTAACAGTCTGTCTTTCAGCAAGCCTTTCATATGGATGGTTTTTGAAGGTCTGCTTTCCAGCAGTGTTGGTCAGGAGGTAATAAACTTTTTAAAGCTAATAATTGCTCATTTGGTGGAAAAAAAATGCCACCCCCCCTCCTCTCCCCCCACTGAAAGGCATGTTAAGAATTCAGGCAGTGTACAGATTTATGCTTACTAGATGACACTCTGCAAATGATTAGCAGGGTTGAGTCTCAGTAATGTTCCTATGAATTACTTTATTCTAAAGTGAAAGAAAAAAATTAAATTGTGCTTTTGGTTTTAGAATCAAATGGATTTAAAAACCAGTACTGTGGTTTTATGTTAGGACATGAGTCTCAAAAGTTGACAGGCTAAGTAGTGATTCCATCTGTGCAAATGACACAAGGTGTTTTTAGAGATGCTTGTTTTATACGCTACACCTATACAAGATATTTGTTTCCAGGGTTTAGATAAAAATATGTTAGTGCTGTACTTCACTTTATGTCCCTATCAGAATTAAAGTTTTTTAGACACTTTGTTGGCAGGAAATAAAAATGCTGTTAACCCACAGCTATTTATATCCTTCTTTCTGTATAACTCTAATTATTTTAAGTGGTTTCAGTGATACAAAATCAATAACGAGAGTACACTGACTTATAGATTCTGAGTGTGAAGTTCAGGCAAACTGTCACGACACATGGCTCAAGATAGATGTAAATGCTTGTCAGGTGGTATCTGAAGTAGTGCTTTGGATGAATTTTCACTGACACTGTATAGTTTCTTGTATAAAATATTACAGATGATGAGCTCTTTCTGAGAAAAAAGAGAGTCTAAGAAACTAAAATTTATTTATTTTTGTTTTCTCTTATACTCTGTCCTGTACTATTTCTTTAGTTTTTTTAAGAGAACTATTAAACCATTATTTACTTCTTGTCTGATTCACTCTCTCCTTACAGAAGTGCACATAATGGTAGGGGTTTTTTTGACAGCTTCTGAAGCCTGTTGGTCTGGGTTTTTTAAAATTTTCTTTTCTTTTTGAATACCGTAATTTTCCAAAATTGTACATTATTATTGTGCTGATTCAGATAATAAAAAGCTACTTTTAAGCATGGATAATACGAATTTGCCTAAAATATCTTCCACCTTACTTTTCAGATGAAGCTCTGTAATTTTTTTAGACTGAAAGTGGACAGTGTTGTATTGTTAACCTACCAAGTACCTACAGGTATAGAGAAGGAGTGGGAATAACAGCAGACAGCCTCTCTTTCAGAGTAATTTTTATTAAAGCCTTTGCTCAATTTTTAAACTCAAAATAAGGCAACACTGAAGCCAGAGCTTCAGCTGCAGGCTTGCATTGAAAAAACCCACCGGATATAATTAATGCCTGTCGTGTCACTGGGGGACTTATGCTGTAAGATGGAGCTGGATGCAGAATGCAGAGGCACTGTGGAAGGGAGGCCTGGGGGGCTGCCCCTGCCTGGACAGCTGCCCCCAGCAGTGGTGTGCTGGGTGTCCTTCCCACAGGCAGGGGTGCTGCCAAGCAGACTCCCCTGAGATGCTGTAAGATTGACCCTGGAGCAACCATCTGTCTAACTGGGCTGAGGAAGGGAGTGCTGTCTGCCCCTCCCCTGAGAAAACAATGCTGCTTTTCTTTATTTCTCTCCTTCTTGTGACATAAAAGTACATGAACTCGCATGCTTTATCAGGAGCTGTAGTGACAGGACAAGCAGTAATGGGTTCAAACTGAAAGAGATAAAATTTAGCTAAAAGATACGGGAGAAATTCCTGACTGTCAGGATGGTGAGGCACTGGAACAGGTTGCTCAGAGAGGCTGTGGGTGCCACATCCTTGGAAATGTTCAAGGCCAGGTTGGATGGGGTTGTGTTGTTGCTTGGATGGAAACCTGAAGACTCCAGACTCTTGTCTTTCTCTCCATCTTTGAGGCTCATCTCTTTTACCTGTAACATGACAGCCCTGCATCCCACTGGGGTGCTCAGCTCCCGTCCCCAGCTCCTTTCAGTGCACATAGGTCTGGCCTTTTAAAGTACCAGCACTTTCTACAGCAGACACAAAGGGCAGCCAAGGAAACCCATGCTGAGCAGATGTGAGCAATCTGTGATGGAAGACTTCGTCTTGAGCCATGCTAGGCTAATTCCGTGTGAACTTGCTTTCCTTTCTCTTTCTGGAGTGGTTACTGCTTTTGCTGCTGCCTTTTCTCATTCTTTGCAGAATGTTCACAGTGGGAGTGTTATCTCTGCTAAGAAGTAAGCGAGCTTTTCACAACTGTAGTTGTAGTTTTCACATGCTGTTAAGTGCTGTGCTTCAGTGCTTAGCTTCTGTGCTAAACTTCAGTCTTGTCCAAGGCACTGCTGTGCAGCATTGCTTCCTACCACCCGTGCAGCAGCAGGATCAGGAACAAGTACAGAAGAAATGCTTGTTGGGAGCAGCTGCAGGAGAGAGCAGCATCAGCAGAATGCAAAAATGGCAGCAAACCGAGAAGATTAAAAAAGGGGTGTGGAGGAGTGAACTGGGTTAGAGGAAAAGAAAGCAAAAAAGAGAAGGGGAGGGAGTTGGTCAGGAAGGTGAAATGGTGCAATTCAAAGGTGTAATACCAGAGAATATGAGTAGGGTAAGCAAGACATATCTCAGCACACCTAACCTAGAATGAAAGAATGCTTAAATCTCTAACTTCGTTGCAGCCTGAAGAGAGGCCAAATATTGCAGAAGGGAGTTCATTCTGTACATTAGCTAGTTCACTCAGAACTAACTCAGTTCTGTGAGAATTAGTTAATAAATCAGCACAAACCCTCTCAGCCATCTAGCCCCATCAACAGCAGAGTTTTCTTTGTTTTACACTTGTGACATATCTTGGGCTTCAGACTTAGGTTCACAGATAAAGCAAACCGAACAAAACACCTCTGTGAATTCTTGTAGCACAAGTGCCATTGCAGAGGGGGAGCTCTGCAGGACAGACTTCAGAGATAGCCCTCCTGCCTTGTTCGTCTAAGTGGGATAATTTTGGAGGAAATTTTAGAGGCTTAGGCTTATCCCATGCCATCACAATGGATTCGCAAATAAAATAAGTGGAATGAACAGATTAATTTTTCATTTTTAAGTGTGTGTGTCCTCTGCTTGAGCTTCCTACAGAGGGATAACATTTCACCCTGTATTTTAACATCAGGAGGTTGTATCTCTCTTCCAAAGCTTCAAGATGTGGAATGATGCTGCAGATGCATGGTATTGGCCAGGCTGCCCTTTGAAATACCTGGTTATTACTTGCTGTATCATCATCATCCACTGCAGATGCTGCTGCTGTAGAATTAGTATGTGCTCATCCATGTGCCCCTGCTGGCTGCTAACATGGCAGGAAAAGATAAATTCACTCTTGTGGTGCCTTACTAGCAAAAATAGAGTGACTCCAGCCTGGTGCTATGGTACAGGAGTGCTAAGGTTGCACTGTGTTCTCCAGTTGTGTGAGAGTTTTCTTACTGTTGCTGTAAAAAGGAGTAGCTAGTAGACATTCACATGGTGACAGGCATCAGGAAAGGCAATTCTGGACTACCACGACTCACCAGTCTTAATCTAGGCTTCATCCAAAGAGCATGAGACTCCCCCATTCCTAACCTGCTGTGATGATGGTAGAGTGCCAGACCTTCCTTTTATTGGCAAATGCTTGAATTCATCCAGGATATTAAAAGGGAAGTTACTTGACAAGCATAACTAATTGTTCGCTGAGTCCTGGAGGTCAGTGTGTCAGCAAGCGTTTCAGCTCCATGACAGCATCCTTAGCAGTGCTGTCCTGACCTTGATTATCCTGTGGAAGGAACAATACTGGCTCACTGGAGTGTGGCTTTGAGGTTGCATTAATGATGCTGCTGTTGCTTACTGATACTGCCCAGAATTCCGTTTTCCAGGTGATAGGACTGGTGTGTCACTGAGCACTTGAACATTGCTTGCACAGTCATAGCACAGGCATTGCTTGTGTAAAGAGATGGCAGGGAGGGGGATTGCTTGCTGGGATGTTTCCCTGCAGGGGACAGAAACTCAGAAACTGGACAGGTAGCAGTGTGGATTGCATGAAAAATTCACATGTGACTGAACACAAAGAGCTTTTCATTTAGGAACCTGTGATTTTCTAAAAAAAAAAAAAAAAAGAAAGAAATATTTCCATGCTATTACCCTCGTGTTGTTCCCCCAGTCTGTGCCTGCCTTTGGAAGCCTGCAGTTATTGTGAGCCACATCACTTTGTAGGAGTCTAATATTAAATTAATTGTCTCCATTATATGGCCATTCTTCTGGGACTCGCTGTGATGTTCAGATGGGATAATACAGTGCTGGAATTTCTTTCTCTTTTTCACGTACTAAGCCTTTTTTAAAATTCCATTTGCAGATGTATCTTTGAAAGCTTAACTGTATGTCAAATCTGTTGTACAAAGGACTGTCAGCTGCTGTTTGCTTTCTTCTGTCTTTTACTTTAATCAGGCAGGGCAGGAAATGATGTGAAAAGCATTTTTCTTTGCTCCTTCAGCTTATGCAAATCTGTTGCTTAGGAACAGAAAGGAGCTCCAGTCCCAAAAGGAACATCTTAGGCTGATCTGCATGGCAAAAAGGCAGATTGTCCTGTCCAGAGCACAGAAAAAGAGCATTCAAACAGAGAAAATCCATCGTGTTTCCATTCTCTGAAGTGCTTTAGCACAATCAGGGTGTTAAAATGTTTTCTACTGAGTCTGACTTGATAGGTAAGCAGTTGAAAGGCTGAGGTGTTTGAAATTTAATTAAAATAGAACTAAAAGGGAGTTTTTGAGAGAAATCTTGGAGGTTTGAAATAAAAATGAATATTTTTGTAATTGCTGTGCTGTTCTTGGAAGAGAAAATCCATTCCTTTTGTTCTTTTTCCATTACAAAGGCCTTTTGTGATTGGAATCTCATGGTTTAAACTGAGTAGGACATTACACAGAATATTGAAACAAATTTTCATAATATAATTATTTAATCGATTTTCTGCAATCCAGTAACATAGAAAAATGACACAATGGGACAGAAGAAATCTGAAAATGTTGTGTTGCTTTAGGGGTAAAACTTCTGCTGCTGTGCAGACCAATTCTATTCTTGTGGGAATGTTGTCATTAGTTGCCAGGTCATAACTGTGGTTAGTCCTGAAGACCCCAGTTCAGCAGGCCAGTCAATCATCTTTTTAAACATACTTTCATTTGATTTTCTTTCCTTTAGTATGTGGACTGTGGAATGTCTTTGCTTCTCTTATTTTTTTTTTTCATAAGTAATTTGCTTTTCTTCTTCTTCTTTAACTGCAATACATAAGATTTTCCTGATTTTCATCACAGAATTCTGTCCTTTTAAGTAGGGTAAGCTTTGATTTATTTATGCTAAAGGCATTTAAATTATTTATTAATGTTTACATAATATATAATAATTTATTTTAGGCAAAACCACTCATGTGGATGCATATGTCAATTAATGGATTGCACAGCAATTTTAATCTTCAGTATCCATGATACTGTATTTTAATTAAAGATTCAAAGATTCTGCTTCTCAGACTTGGGAAATAAGAGAGGCAATGTCAAAGGAAGTTTCTGTTTAAAGTGCAGACATGCTTCCTCTTTGTCTTATTTGAGCCTGGGAACATGTACAAGTACTTGGAGATCAAATGCATCTGTTTAAAACAAAATGTGTCCAGTGGACTGCAAAAAGCTATGGGGCATCCTCTCCCAAGATCATTTTTCAGTCTGATGAAACACTATTTTCATCTGGAAACTTAGAAAATATTCAAAAATTTCTGCAGTCCAGCAATTTTTTATCATTGAAACTCCACCTTAATTAACTCACTCTTTGGCATGATGCCTCTCCATATTTTTAATATGAAATAATTTTTTTGCCACTTAAAATTCCAGTGTTGGAGAGCTTTCTGGGTTATGTAGAGAGTGCTCTTACCAAAACCAATTCCCTGGATGCCCCAAAACACCTCTGCTTCCTTAGGCTGCATTCTTGAGCTAATATTTGCCTGTGTTTTGTTGCTGTTGGATGTGTGCTGGTGTCTAGGGCTTACACTGTGCTGGGTGCAGCTGGAGGTGGGGTGTGCTGAGCTCATCTACTTGTCCCCCTCACAGGTCTCTGAATGTTCTATGGTAGCCTCTCCTGCCATGGGGGAAGAGAGAGAAACTGTGCTTGACTGGGTCAGGCTTTGCTGATCCCGGCTCAGAGCGTGGTGCAAGGCCCCTGGCCGCCAGCTGCAGCCCAGAACTGCTGAGCCAACCCTTTGTGAGCAGGGCCCCAAACTCTCCTCTCCGGGGCTGGGAACTTGCCCTGCAGTTTGGTGACCATAGGATGTGTTTTTCCTGGACTGTTTCAGGCTGTTTGAAGTGTAACTATCTGCATTTTGAATGGATGCATGCAACATTTAAACTCAGTTTTCTGTGAATTTTTTGGTTAAATAAAGTTAAAAGATGTTGAGAACAACTTTTTCTTTTTCAGCCAGAGGTTTATTTAAGATACTAGTAGAGTGTATAACATGGTATCAAGGATGGTGAGGTGAGGTCAATGCTGATATTCCTCTGACTCTTCTTAGAAGAGATCCAGCAGTGACTCAAGTCTTTGCATGTTCGGCTCTTCCCGTGTGCCTGACCAGGTGCTGTCAGAGGTGCTGTGCCTTTTGGGGCAAGGAGGAACAGGGTTCAAAAGAGACAGTAGCAGTAGTTGGGCTGCTCTGAAGAGTACAGGACTTCAGGAGAGGTTTGTTTGCTGTCACTGCCATGGGGTTGTTTGTTCAGGAACAGATGGGACATGCCTCAGTTTACAACACCCCTTTTCAGAGTCAGTCTGAAAAGTGGGATGAATGATTCAAGGGAATTTGTTTAACTGAACACGTTTTCACCTACCCTTACCAGCTTGCTGCAGCACTGCATGCCAGGGCAGCATAAAGACCCAGCTGAACAAAGACACGGTCTTTGCTCGCAGACTGGTGGGGATGTCCTGGTGGTTCATCTGAATTTTAACTGAAGAAAGCGTGTTCCTTTACATCACTGTCTCTTTTATGCTTTTATTTTTATTGACAGTTAATGCTAGAAGGAAATCATCGTCCCTGAACAGCTGAGCTGTTGCCTAAATGAGATGAACCTTGTCAGCCCTGCTTGGTGAGGCTGGTTGCTGCATATCCATGTGTGGTGCTGGTGTTGGGGAGAGGTATCATCCACAGCATTGGCTGCTCACTGAGATCTTTCCCCTGCTGTGATATCAGCAAACCCCATCTTTCATTTCCCATGGAAGTTTAATTTTCAGGGCACAAGATGAACATGTGGTAGCAATAGACACAGTTGTGTCCACTGTCTGATCTTTCCAGTATGCAGCAATATACCAGAAGATGTACTGTAAGGAGCTGACAGCAAAAACCACCTGGAAATCCATTTCCAGATTGTTACTTGCTGCAGTCCACTGTGCTTCGAGAGGGAAGCCTGCTGTCTCACTGCTCTGACTTATCTGAGGATAAATCCTTAGAGATTTCAAAGTGAGGGTGCTTAGATGTCCTCAGGGTGTCGAACCTTTGAGTGAGTGATGCAAAGGAAAAAAAGCACCTGTCAGCTGTGTGATTTAGATTTTAATTATTTTTATTTCAGGGAAGTTTAACATTGTTACTTCAACTTCCATAAAGTAAAGCAAGAATTGTTATAAAGTATATGCCTCTGCTTGTTGTGTCTAAATCTTCTGAAGCTGGCTTTCACTGTAGCTTGATATTTTCTACCTTTATTTTTATAGCTGAAGGACTGAGTTATACTATTTATCAGTTTTCTGTGGGAATGTTCACTTGACAATCTTAGTACAGGCAATAATGACAGTTTGCAAGTAATTTCAATGGCATATGTACTTGTATTCTCCAAGGACTTTCCATTCTTTCTCTGTGTATTTTCAAGATACTCAGTATACCTTTTGAGTTTTTTGAAATGTTTTGTGGTAACATGATACCAACCTCACCATCTCCCTGTCTTGTCTAACACAGCCATAATATTGCATCTGATAGCTTTTGTGGGGAAGGGTTTTATTTTTCACCAGTAAGTAGATATCATCAAACCCAGTTATTTGAGGTAGAACTTTTATGTTGGGAATCAATGCCTTTTTGAAACTAAGCTGGATAGATTCATAAGACCATTAGAGGCCATTTCTGGGAAGTCTTGGCTGTAGGCTAAAGAGGAACTGTGTGTTAATTTCTACACTTATAAGAAGATCTCAGTAAGGATACAGTTACCTAAGTTCATTTGCTTTACCCACATTTGTGTAACTTGGTTGCTAGCTACAAGTTGTATCTGTTGGATTCTATGCACTCCTACTGAACATGTGTAAGAACTGTTTTGTATCATCAAGCATATTTTTTCCTGTTTTAGCTATTACTAGGCTAGGTCCTGCTTAACTCTTATCGCTGAAAGAAAGCTTAAAAGCTTGGTACTTAACTCTAGTATTTGGGGAATTTTTTTGACCCATAAGTTTGAGAACAGAATAGTTACAGCAATCCTTTCTCTCACAGTGATTCTGAAATTAATGCTCTATTCTCTGCTTTCTCAGTCCTTACCTTCTATAGTTCTTATTATTACTTCTGGTCAGTTTTCTGGGTTTTTATTTGTCCAAAATGGTTTTTTTTTGCCATAATTTGCTCCTGTTAATATTTTCTTACAAATAATCTGAAGCTTCAGGAGGCCCAAAAGTGCATGGCTGAGAGATGCATGCTGGCTGTTTTCTGATATGCTTGGAATTAAGAATATAGACCTTCTGCAAAGGCTTAGACATTGTTCTGTAGGGATGGAGATGTGGAAATGGTATCTCTACTAGGACTAACAATCATCTCCTCTAGACACCAAATCAATGTTGTTAGCAGGGCACTGCTTACATGCAGTTGCAGGGCTGACAGCAGTGGTGTAGAATTATGACATTTTAGAAAGGTTGCCAACTGGTTTTTTGTGACTATTTTCAATAATAATCCAGTTCTGAAGTTAAATCAAAATGTAAACAATGCTAGAGGAGCTTCCTTTTTTTCCCTCTTGATTCTTCACAAAATGTGAGAGACAGCTCAGTGCACTTCTCCACAGCACAAGCTGTTCTGAGCAGGCCAGGCCCATGTGGTGCTCATCTCCTTCAGAAATGAAGAAAAAGAGAATATTCTAGTTTAAGCTAGTCTGTGGCCTTGCACTAACATATTAAAACAACCCCAAACCCTGGGAGTGATATCTCTTGATTCTTGGACATGGTGGGACTTGGTACTGTGAGGCTGAAGTTCTTTTCGAGACAGAGATTTTTCTTGCTTTGAAATCCAGAAAAAGGAACTGAGAATCGGCACAGGCGTTGCTCTTCCCTGCTTAGAAAGCTGTGTCTGCTCATCAAACACCAAAATTTAGCAAAACAATTTGCTGTTGTATGTGATTCTCACTCCTCAAGGGAGAATGTCAGACCATGAATGTTGAATGTTTACTAATTAAGTTGTGTACAACCAGGAAAACATGTTCTTGTTCATGCATTTTTACTTTAGTACTTTAAGGATGGGTCAGAATCCAAAGATACCAAAACCAAAAATATTATTTCAGAAGTAATGCTTGCCTGTCTTCTACCTAAGAAAAGCTGTCCTGGAAAATCTCATGCAGGTACAGAACTGAAAACACAGCTTTGTAGGAATTTAGTAAGAAAAACATTCTCAGGGTAAGTGTCCTTGTATAACTATAATGATGAGTATGACTACAGCATTTTAGTCTGTTCTCATTTATGTAAACTCCTAATCAAACTTTCTTTTTTAAGTAGGTCTTTGAAGTTTCTTATGTTCTCTGCCATAAAGGAATCTGTTAAAATATTAGCTCTCCTGCCCAGTAATTTCATCTGTTAAAAACTCAGGACTCTTAGGGAGGCAAAGCTATCCAATTTTTTGTCTTGGGAATTTTAGCTTTCCTTAAATTAATTTTTCTGAGCTTAGGGGAAAAAAAAATCTGGTTATGCCAGCCCTTTATCACTGTATGTAAGAAACAGCTGTTGTCTTTTGGAGCTTGTTTATCAATGAAGATAAAGAAGGGGAGAAAACTCCTGAGCCAGTTCCAGCTGTCGCCCTGCTGTTGCTGTTGTCAAAACTCCTCTGCTCACTTCTGGGGGGGCAGAGGGGAAATCACACCCTCCCAACGTTTGCAAATGTGTCATAGCTGGGCAGGAAGGAGCTGCTTCCTCTTTCATGTCTTGCTAGATACTGGAGCGCAAAGGCTGGAGAGCAGGGACGTTGAACTTGGCCAACGAAACAGCAGGCGTGTGGGTACCTTTGGCAAATTGCAGAGCAGAGCTGTCAGCGAGCAGCCTCAAAACAAGGAGACATTTACAGCTGTCTGTGCCCTATGGCTTTTGTTTTCCTGCTTTGAAAAATGCTGATCTTTGGGAAATCATGCTGAAGGACTTCAAAAAATGTTCCTTCCCGTATTTCTTCTCACAACCCAGAGGGCAGCAGGAAGCTTTTGTTTCTTACTTGTGCCCCTGGCCTGTTAGTGAGGGTTTCCCAGACCTGTGGTATTAAATAGATGGCAGTGTAAGTCAGCTGGGATTTTGGGTTCTATTTTTAAATTGTTTCCTAAGTATTGAAAACAAATCCACAGATAGTCTAATGTTCTGTAGTCTGAACATAGCTGATGCTGGAGGAATACTCTTGTGCAGCTGTAAATATTGAGGCCAAAAGCATGCAGGTGTGCTTTCAGAATTGGGATATGTGGAGGTAGCAGTCTGGTTAGAGAGAGAGGAAGCTAGATAAGCTTTCCCATGCATTGGTCTGGGAACTTCTAGGGAGGCGGAGAGAAAGAATTGTAAACTATCTTCAGGTGGTGTTTGTAATGAGTTGCCCACCCCCAAAGGGTGTCTTCTTAATTAGCCAGTTGTGTGAAATGTGTTGATTATATATAGACCAACCAGGTCCACCTGTATCGAACCAGGGTATAAAAGAAGGGGTTCCAATAAAGTAGGGGCTTTTTAGCCCTTTTTGCCTTCTGATTGTGGATGGGGTCTGTGTCATTGTTCTGACTCAACAGTGATGGGATGTACAGGCCACATCTTCAGAATATTCACTTGTACTGTTGAGCAAGTACAAGTCAGGAGTTTGGATTTCATGAATAGCTGGCTCTGTTCAGCAGCAGGGCCCCAAGTCAGTGGTGGACCATGTTTTAGGAGGAGAAGGAAGATGTGTGGGCTCGGGAGAGAGTGCTGATACTTTCCTTGCACGCAGTGATATCTCCCCTTTACACAGATAGTTGCAGTAGTTTTTGGTGTAGAATGGCTGGCCATTTCTCAGAATGGGTTTTAGAACAATTTTTGTAGTGCTTTCTTGGAGCCAATGCTTTGTGGCCATTTGCCTGTCCAGTGGGGAAAGGGCTATGGGCCCATTGATCCCACCCCCAGCACATCCCAGAGCAGCTGCACACTGGGTGTTTTTACTAGGGAGACTAGAAGGAAGAAACATTTCGAGTTGAAAGGAGCCTGTCAGTTAATCTCTTTTCTTTTTTAGCTAAAGCTTGATTTATAGATACTCAGACTCATTTATGAAGATAGAGACTCATCTGTGTACGTTCTGACTACTTGGCAGCTCAGTTTCCTCTAGGGTAAAACTGTTCAGTCTGCACAGGACTTCTGCCCAGCCATGGAAGTTTTTTGGCAAGTGTTGATTTATTGAAGGGAGGACACCATGTTCTTTGCCAGTCTCTAATTTGAAAATAATTGTGGTTCTTGTGTTGGAGCTTGATCTGGGTGTAGGCAGGTGTTAGGCAAATAGCCTGGTGCAGGTTTGCCAGCCAGCACTCCTGTCAGTCCAGTCCTTCATCCCTTTTTTGGCAAGGATCACAAATTGCACAATATGAGCACTGGTTTATTTATTTATTTTAACAAAAACTGATATACTCAGGCTGGGAGAAAGGTGTGGGCTGGGTATTTAAGAAGAAACAGACCTATGAATCTTTCTATTGGTTGTTGTTTATAAAGTCATTGACAAGCTCTCTCCATATGTGGTACATTAGCTTTGCAGCAATGGCTTGGTACGCAGGATTAGTCTCTGGAGATAGACAGGTAATTACTCCTGGTTGCTTTCTCTCCTTAGATTTGGGTTTTAGTTCTGTATTTTTTGTCAGTTGAGCCCTTCCTTGGAGGTAAAGCTGCTGTTTCTGTGGATCTTTCTTCAAGAATCTATAATTAGGCAAGAGAAGTGAGGAGGTGTTTCTGCCAGGCCAATAAAAGTGCAGTGAGTGGTGGGATCACCAGCCCATACCAGCTGTCTTGCAGTGAGTTTTTGTCAAAGCTGCATTGAGATCTGCTTGTACCCTCCCTGTACGTGGGGACAGAACAAGTCCATGTGGGTGTCACATGCCAAACAGGGTCCTGCTCCTCTGGGATGTGTTCCTTTCCTCCTGGTTAGAGCTGAGGGCAGTGCTCAGCTGCTCCTTGCACCATAGGTGTATGGTTTTTCTCTGGTAGATGGGGGAAAATAACTTGCAAAAAATGAGACATCCTGATTAGAGCTATTACCTTAAAAATCAATATTTTTTTCACTCTCCTGAGGAGGATGAGTAGATCATTATACAAAAGTGGATGACTGAGTTGTTCCACCCTATCTTTTCTTCCTAAATTTTCACAACATCACAGAATGGGTAAGGTTGGGAAGGACTACAGTGGCTCACCCGGTCCAACCTCCCTGCTGCCGGAGTCATCCTGGTGCACATGGCACAGGATTGCAGCCAGACAGTTCTTGAAAAGTTCCAGTGAAGGAGACTCTACAATTTCTCTGGCAACCTGTTCCAGTGCTTGGTCACTGGTCACAAGTGGCCCAGATTTCTTCCCATTCCTCTTCTTGGTTCAAAATCCCAGGGAGTGGCAGCAGTCAAAGGTTTATGGAGATTGCCATGGCCCTGAGGGGTCTGTCATCAACTACCCAAAGCAGATCTGGATGTCCTAGGGCATGAAACACTGGAGACTGCTGGCATCTTTTGATAGCCTGGTCTCCTGAAGATGATGTGGTTGTAGAAGCTGTAGTGCATAAAGTTTTGAAAGCACATTGGCTCAAAACTGAGCTTTAGAATCATCATTTCCTCTATTTTTGATGTATTTCTAGTGTCCAGCAGTGAGGGAGTAGAAACATTTCTCAAGTTCTAAAAGTAAGGACAGGGATGTTAGTCTCAAAAGTTTTATTTAAACTTGTATTTGAAAGTCAACTGAGTTTCTGTTTGACTGTTTCCCTTCTGTTTTGGTTGAAGGGAAACTTCCCATTTCCCACAATATAAATAGTTGCCTGCTCTTCATGTTACTCGTTTGTTTACTGTGTATATAGTAACACATATGAAGTTATATCTATGTGTATACTTCTGCATATCTATATGTATGTATGTATTTTCTAACCAGGTGCAAAATGACTGCTCAAGTAACTCTGGAGGATGCCTTGTCCAACGTGGATCTCTTGGAGGAATTACCATTGCCAGATCAGCAGCCATGTATTGAGCCCCCACCATCATCTCTTCTTTACCAGGTATTTTCTCATTATAGGGAAAAGTTCTTCCATTTCCCAATGCTGTTAAGAAACAGTATGTTTTGCACAAAACCGAATTGTGTTTATATTGGCAATATATATAAAAATTCCTTTCATAGAACCATAGAATGGTTTGGGTTGGAGGGAACTTTAAGGATCATCTAGTCCAGCCCCTTTGTCATGGGCAGGAACACCTTCCACTAGACCAGGTTGCTCAAAGCCCCATCCAGCCTGGCCTTGAAGACTCCCAGGGATGAGTCAGCCACAACTTCCCTGAGCAACCTGTTACAGGGCCTCACCACCTTCACAGTCAATAATTTCTTGCTAATACCTAATCTAAACCTCTACTCTTAGTTTGAATCCATTCCCATTTGTCGTGTCACTACATGCCCCTGTACAAAGTTCCTCTCCAGCTCTCTTGCAGGACCCCTTCAGGTCCTGGATGTTGTCATAAGGTCTTGCAGAGCCTTCTCTTCTCCAGGTTGAAAAATGCCAGGTTCTCAGTTTTCCTTCACAGGAGACATGCTGCTAAGGAAGACTTAGTTCCATGTTTTCCTTTCTCTGCAGCCAAACTTCAACACTAATTTTGAAGATAGAAATGCATTTGTCACTGGTATTGCAAGATACATTGAGCAAGCTACAGTCCATTCTAGCATGGTAAGTAGATGTTCTGATACACACTTCTGTAGAACAGAAGGAGAGGAATGTGTCTTGCAGTTCATTAAAAGAATTATGGTCACAGAAAACAGGTTACCTACTTCTTACTTCCAGGAGAAGGTAAGATGAAAAAGTGTGTGGCTTTCACACCTCTTAAAATTTTTTTAATTTGTCTTTCCTCCTGAGCAACTGATGTTGTTTAAAGGTTCCCTTCTTTCACGGCATTCTTGGAAAATTAGGAGTAATATGTCTTATAATTCTCGAGGCCAGTTCACCTGGCGGTGGAATGGGCAGATAAAGCACCTGGTTATATGCTACTGAAAATTATGTATGTTTACGTCAATCTACTTTTAAAATTATATGGTTACTCCTTTACCTGTTTTGATTATTTGGATGTTGTACCTCTCCTTTGCTGTGTAAAAAGTTGCTCTGCATGTGCTGACTCTTTAATGCTTGAACATTCCACCTGGGGTCCCTGAATTTAAAAAGAAGAATAAACACCATCCCATCACCCTCCCCCACCCCAAGATGAGCATTTCTATTTATACTTGAAGATCATAGTGTCATTGGTTTTGGGAAGAAAGAACAACACATAAAGTGGTCTAATCTGGGGAGATAATAATTGATGATGTAACATTCAGCATGCAGTACTTGTGTGTTTGTACATATACATTCTGATAAGAGAAATAGGTTCATTTGGACAAGGGCTTGCAATGACAGAAGGCACATGGATATAATCCTTTTGTATTACAATACCTAATTATATTGAGTGTCTTCCCTACAGAATGAAATGCTAGAAGAAGGTCAGGAATATGCAATCATGTTATACACATGGAGAAGCTGCTCAAGAGCCATTCCCCAGGTAATGGATGAAAACTCTACTGTCATGCAATGTGTGAACTTCTGCCTTGTTTTAGGGTGGAATTACACAGACAGAGATTTGTCAGTGAGATCCAAAGTAGAGTCTGCTTTGATTCCTGAATTGTTAAGCTGGGCATACCAAAGAACAGTGTCTTTTAGCATTTGAGAACCAGTTGGACTTTATTTTTTTATAAAGCATCCATAACAATACCTCATGGGGTTTATGTCAGTTTTGGATCAAGAGTAGTATAGGGGTAAAGTGCTTTAAAAGGAAAACTTTTGATTGTGGGATCTGCTTGAGGTCAACATTTCAGTCAAGAGAATGGATTCTTCCTACTTCCCAGTTTAATACTTAAATTCAAAACAGGTAGCATAGCATGTGAGGATTAGCAATCAGGTTAAACATATAAGTTTTTAGACACTACTAATCCAAGGTAGCCACTTTCTAGAGGTCAGAGCTACCTGGTGCTTTCTTGATATGTATACAAAAAAAACAAAAAACCCAGCTGTGCATAGGGCACAAGTCAGCTTCAAGTGGGGAGTGGCAGTACGGGAGTGGGGTGGGAAGAATATTGAGGTGTCAGAAAACTGAACAAATTATCATCATGAGTTGACTCCTTCCTTTTTAACAGATTTGTAATGCAATTATTTTTATACTGAAATGCAAGAAAGGCTTATCGTGTGGTTTAAAAATTTAGAGTGGAAGTCAGGTAATCTGTTTTCGTTTATAGTTCTGGCCCTATATTAGTGCATGATTTTGAGCACGTGGCTTTATGTGGAAAGGTTATACCCTACACACCCTGCAGAGGTGTTTGACAACTAAATTACTTGCTGTAAGGTAGAAGGAAAATCTTAGATTGTTTTGGGTTTTTTTACACACAATTAAGCTTAGAAGATTAGCATAAGATTACCAAACCTGGAGATTTTTGTCCTCAGGTTTGTCTCTTTAGGATGCTATTGCATTTGCTTAGGATCTTAGTTGCTGAAGCTTTATCAGGGAAAGGTCCACGTATAACAATTTCTTTAATTATCCACAGGTCAAGTGCAATGAGCAGCCTAACAGAGTAGAAATTTATGAGAAAACTGTGGAAGTTCTGGAGCCAGAAGTCACAAAACTGATGAATTTCATGTATTTTCAGGTAAACGAATGGAAACAAAATTTGTCAGTAGGCTTGTAATTTTATATTCCTGCTTTGTATACTTCATATTGTGTGCTCAGGTACTGAACCTGGTCATTATATGTTAGAAGAACCACATCATATTCTCTCACAGAAGGGCAGAATTTTTAATGGCTGTCGTAAAAACTTGAGTCAATCTCTGCTAAGACTTTCAACATAAAATCAAAAGTAATTGCATATAGTCCCTATGCAGCACATGGGTACAGAGATTTGTCACTTTAGGAAGAAAGGAAATAGAAATATAATGTGTTTCACATGTGTGATAAAAATATATCAGCACAGAAACCATTTGCTGGGGAGTGAGGGATCCTCAAGTCTGGACCGCAGAGCAGCAGGTGCAACTTTGCCATGGCGATTCATAATTGAGGCGAGCTAACCCAGTTGCTGTGACCTGCCAGCCACCCGAGCTGGAGAATAGCAGTCTGTCTTGCCTTCTCCTCCCTCCTGGCAGCTTGCCATCTATTTCAATGGACTGAGGATGTTTCCAGGCATTATTCAGAGATGGAGCAGCTAGAGCCTGTGAGACCCAGAGCACACAGGAAGGAGATTGTTGTACTCAGTAAGACCCCTGGTTGGGGAAGACAACAGGAAATGTTACATTTCATTCCATCTCCTTTCATTCAAGCAGATTAGAGCTCTAAAGTCAGAACAGATTCCTTTTTATGTTTGAAATTGCTGTCTTTTTCATGTTTGTAATCTCCATCTGAAATGGCCCTGGTGTGTGCTTGGAAATAAGCCCTCAAGTAAACACGTGCCAGGATGACTCAAGAGAGCTGGCATGTACAGTGTGCTGTGAATTTTTGTTTGTTTGAAGGGAGCATTCCTATAATTTGCCTTCTAATTCATATATACTTCCTCACCAAAGAGCATGAAATCCCTTTTTTCTGAGGGATTTTAAACTTCATAGAATCACAGAATAGTTTTGAGTTGGGAAGGATCTTGAAAACCATATAATCCAGCCCCCCTACAGTGAAAAGGGGTATTTTTGACTAGATCAGGTTGCTCAGAGCCCCATCTAGTCTGGACTTGAACACTTCCAGGGATGGGAAATCCACAATTTTTCTGGGCAACCTGTTCCAGTGCCTCACCACCCTCATTGTAAAAAAATTCTTCCTTATATCCAAACTAAATTGACCCTCTTTTAGTTTAAAAAACATTACTCCTTGCCTTCCTCTATTTTTTATGTGTACTTTTAATTACTTTAATCTGCAAAGAAGAACCAGGCAGGCAAGCCACAAAACTTGTGGCAAAAATCACTGGTGGCATTTGAAGCAGACACCAAGTACACAGAGGAGGAGCTGAAAAGTCTTGCTAGTTTTGCATGCTTTAAACATTTTTCTGCTTCGCTGGAGCTTTTCACTGGACCAGCTCTAGGTACACGATGAAACTTTTTCCCTGGATATGTCGTGGCTTTTACTCCCTGTTTTTCTGTCTTCTCTCCCCATTAGAGAAATGCAATTGAACGGTTTTGTGGAGAGGTGAGACGTTTATGCCACGCAGAGAGAAGGAAGGACTTTGTGTCTGAAGCCTATCTGATCACACTGGGCAAATTCATCAACATGTTTGCCGTGTTGGATGAGTTGAAAAATATGAAGTGCAGTGTGAAGAACGACCACTCAGCCTACAAGCGGTGAGTGGCAAGGGGCAGCAGGACCCGGGTCTTTGCTGCCAGGATTCAGGCCTCCCACGAGATGGCAGCAGTTGCTTTTTTCTGACAGCTTTTTCCTCAAAATTAGTCTCTTCACATGTGGGACAAGCTGCCTTGAAACTAGGGATGGCTTGACTGCAGTTAGGCAGTTGAATACATCTGTTTTCTTTGTGCTGTTCTTGCAGCTGCAAAAGGTTTTTCTGCCTTTAATGCCAAGCTTTAATGTTAAATACTTCTATCTTGGCGTGTGCTAAATGCAATGTATATACTTTGTTCAGTAAAACTTCTGTTTTATGTTTGAGAGGAAGCTGGCTTTCTGGTCGCTTGTGCTACTCTTATTCTCATCTGTTCTATTCTTGGCATTGACTTTTGACATTTGTAGCTGAGAGTTGTTTTACTTTCCTTAAGATGTTTCAGCTTCACTGTTCAAAGTCATTGCAGGTATAGCAGGGAAGGGAGGGGGGTGAGATACCTGTGGCCAAATTTTGTACTTGAGCTACCAGATGGTATCAGGTATCTTTTATTGAACGCGATGGTCGGAGCAGAAGGGCAAGACAGCCTTTATGCCATCTCTAGCATCTGTGGTCTTTCATGCAGAAAACTATTCAGTTAATGACTAGCCAAATTCACCTGTGTTGCTTCTACTTATGTGAGATTTAGTTTCTGCCTCCACCTGTTGTAGTTGTTGTTGGGCCTGGAGACCTCTTAAGCTTACTTGGTTTGTCTTTCTTTTTCTTTGGAGGTGTGTTTCTGGAGGCCAGAAAGACTGTTTTCTGTAAGACTGACTTTCCTAGGTTGTTGAGTGGCTTGGATCTCTAGAGCTACAGCTGCACCCAGTTGAAGGATATAGCCAGTATTTTTTCATTTGTGTTTTATTGGACCTTCTGAGTAGTAGGGGTGTAGTGAGGAATTTGGGATAGCAAACCAGTTCATTTTGGATAAATTAGGTCCATCTCTCTCTTCTAGTGAACTTTTCACCTTTATTTTTTTGAGGAGATAGATTTACTTACAAACAGTCCTGGCCAAGGGAAATACGGTTTTTCTTCTGTTTTTAAAGAGCTGCTCAGTTCCTGCGGAAAATGGCAGATCCTCAGTCCATTCAAGAATCTCAGAACCTTTCCATGTTCCTTGCCAACCACAACAAGATAACACAAGTAAGCCTGAATTGTCTTCTTGCAAGTTACCTAATGCTTTGCAAAAGTATGAAAAAAAGCTCTTCCAGTTTGGTTGTAACTTTTTTTCCTGTCAGTGTAACTAGTTAACTAATATCCTTCTTTTTTTTTTCTCCAGTCTTTGCAGCAGCAGTTGGAGGTGATTGTTGGCTATGAAGAGCTTCTGGCAGATATTGTGAATTTGTGTGTGGACTACTATGAAAACAAGATGTATCTAACACCCAGTGAGAAACACATGCTTTTGAAAGTAGGTTTCTTTTGAGTACAAAATTTAAAAAATATTACTGAGGCAGGGCACAGGTGTTTGAATTCCAGATTGTTTCCGGTTGTATTTGTTTTTTTAAAAGGAATCAGATTAAGCAAATAATTCACATTACTGCTTTTCCCTATCATGGTCTTTTTGTCGTATTACATGCTAAAATTATTTGAAAGCTTTTAATTCATTTTTGTTTTTCATAAATTGAAGTTGACCCATTTGAACTGCATCTAATTCTTTGGAATTGTGTTTCTATGAAGTATAATGACAGCGGAAAGGAACTACTGCATTTATTTTAGATATGTGACAAGATTGTTTAAAAAGCTTTTGGAAGGGAGGCTATGTATCAAATAATTCAGGGAATGAGTATCTTGAAATTAGGATTAATAAGTCAGTTTAGTTAGCTGGACTATGTATCTGGAATAAGAGAGTGCTGGGCAGTGTGAAATTTTATCAGCTGCATGTCTTGCAGTGGAAGAAAATATATAGAGTGAGACCTAAAAACTTGCCTCATGACAAATATTTTAAGTCACTTCAGTGTTTAACTTTTGAAGAGCTCTGTTTATTAGGAGTAAATGCAAGTCTTCTGAAACCACACATGAACTGTAGAGCATTTATGTTCTATCAACAAGCGTGCCCAGTATGACCTTTGTATTTAGGCCTTTTGTTCAGTAGAGATGATTAGAACACAGTAAGTTGCTCTGCTTGGCTCCTGTAAATACTAAATAGAATCACAGAATATGCTGAGATAGGAGGGACCCACAAGGATCATTGAGTCCAACTCCTGGCCCTGCACAGCACCATCCCCAAGGGTCACACCATGTGCCGAGTGTTGTCCAAATGCTTCTTGAACTCTGTCAGGCTGGTGCTGTGACCACTGCCCTGGGGAGCCTGTTCCAGTGCCCAACCATCCTCTGGGTGAAGAACCTTTTCCTGATAAGTTTCTAGCCTTATGCTAATTAAATACCTTGGACAAAATGTAATTAGATTTTTGTTTTTGATGCTTCTGAGCTCTTGTGTGTATAATTCAGAGAGGCACTGAGAGCCAGAGAAGCAGTCACTCAGAGATGTTGGATCTAAACTTCTGTTACCAAATCAGTTTGCATGTACAGAATTTGAATAAAATGGAAGTGAAAAGAAAAGCTATAAAAATATCCAGGTTCTTGTTTTAGTGAGGTTTTTTTTTATGCTAAACCTTTATACAAACAAGCAGCATCTTTTAAGGGTAACCGATCAGGCTAATGTTAATGTAAAAACTGCTAATACAGGTAAAAAAAAGAATAGTACGCAAATGTATGTTTTTAAAAATATGTTCTGTTTGGAGGAGGTTGAGTGTTTCAGGACTGGTTTTAAAATGTTACTTTTTTAATTATATGCAGAACAGACTTACAGGTTTTTACTTCTGAGGTCCTTTTGTGGAAGGCTTAATTTTTTACTTTTTCAGGTGATGGGCTTTGGATTATACCTGATGGATGGAAGTGTCAGTAACATCTATAAGTTGGATGCAAAGAAAAGGATAAATTTAGCCAAGATAGACAAGTACTTTAAGGTTGGTTAAGATGTGATTTTCTCTTGCATTTTAAATATATTTAAATAGAAAAAAAATCAGTTTGGGTTATAATATGAGTAAATAATGGTTTCCTTTCACTCTGATTTGTGTTACTAATTTAGCTAATCTGATTTGTTCCCTGCGTACAGCAGTTGCAGGTTGTTCCACTGTTTGGTGACATGCAGATTGAACTTGCAAGATACATTAAGACCAGTGCCCATTACGAAGAAAATAAATCCAGGTAGGAAGGAGAAAGAAAAAGAGTGAAGCATCTGGGATGGGGAAGATCTGACCCTTGGACTATGTTTTCATACTCAGCTGTTAGTCCATGGGTCTGTGGTAATTAATTGGATTTTCACTTTGTCATATTTTTGATGTGGGTATTTCGCTATTAATGTAATTTGTTTAATGGATACAACAAAGGAAACAAATGGTTTAAAAAACCTTTGTATGCTGCTGAGCTCATTCTTGTATCTGTGACATTTCTAATAACCTGGGTTGGAAGAAATTAATTTTATCTTACACTAATTTAGTTTTTATTTTTTCTTTTAAATATGAAACTTTCTTTAAAAGAAATGAAGGATTAAGCAAGGTGAGCAGTAGTAGTGCATGGGTGAATAGGCATGTGTACATTGTACATGGAGCAGCAACTTAGCTTGTCTCCCCCCCTACTTTTTTTTTTTTTTTTTGGCTAGGTGTGCAGCACAGCAAAATGGTTGGAAAATGCAGCCAGTTAGACCTTGCCTCTATGCAGTTACATGAATTTAGAATGTTGTGCTTTGCATTTTAATTCCTGCAGGAAAAAACCACATAACTTGCATGTAATTGCTAAGAGCAAATCAATGGCAATGGGCCTACTGAGCTACTAAAAATATGAGGCTACTTAACATGATGTTCTTGGTAGCATGTTTTTTGTGTGCCTCTTTGTAACATGTTAATAGTCTTGATAATGTCTTTTTTATAGTTGAGAGCATACTATACACTCTACAGAATTCAACAGGAATAAACAGAAAAATACCTGCAGGTGGCTAGAGGTATCTTACAGCCTATACCTGTACTTCTGCCCTACCTTTTATACCTTTTTGGTCTTGTTCCTAAGTGCCCTCGAAGAGAGATGCTGGTTCGTATTTCATAGTGGTTTTTTTTTTAAAAAACAAAAAGAAAAATTCCCAAAACAGAAAAGAAAACAGCTTTTTCTTAAGACTTGGAAGAAGTGCTATTTGAACTCAGAAGGGCAGTTCATCACTAATGGCTTGTACGTGGGTAGAGGTGTGAAGATTGGAAAAGCCTCAAACAACAGAGAAGGAAAATGTATAAAAAAAAATGTTTAAGAAAAGGCATTATGGATCTTTTTTTGCAGTATCAGTTGTGCTGTTTATTTAGTCAAAACTGATTTGGGTGGTTTTTTTTTGTCTTGTGAACTAGATGGACATGCACGTCTTCCAGCAGCAGTCCCCAGTACAATATATGTGAGCAGATGATCCAAATCAGAGAAGACCACATGCGTTTCATATCTGAACTGGCTCGTTACAGCAACAGTGAGGTGAGTGGGGTTAGAGCTACATGTGCAAATTGCACATCACTCATTAACAGTTATGACTAAGTAGCTGGCTAGCTAAATGACAAAGCGTGGCCACTTGAGTCAAGAAAAGCTCAAGGCTACAGATCTAATCTCTGTTCTCTGAATTATATTTGCACTATTTAAATTTAACATAATAATGACACATCATACAAACTCTAATGTCCTTTGGCCTCTTTCTCTCTATGTATTTCAGATTTCTCCTAGAAATTTTGGTATATCTCATTTAGAATATGTTGTCTAGTCCTTTGTCCAAACAGGTGCTTTTAACAGTTTAAACAAAACTAAGTTAAGATTAGTAAAAGAATACAGAAATGTGTATATATACACAAACTCATACATATGTAGTATATAGAGACAACAAATAACTATGTATATCGTATATAATTGATATCTTTAATTCATCTACAACAATACTGTGGTCATTATGGATACCAGTGATTTCCATCTCTTGACCAAAATCCGGTGAAGTTTCCTAAGTCTCTAGAAGAAAGAGCTGATGTTAGATGGTAAAGCAGATGTTGGTGCATGATGCTGTTTTAGTGCTTCAGTCGATGTAGAAATTTGTCTGTGGATGCTGAATACAGCACTTTCTGATCTGGGATTTTTGGTTTTTTTTATAATGTCTAGGTGGTGACTGGGTCTGGTCGACAGGAAGCTCAAAAAACAGATGCGGAATATCGGAAGCTCTTTGATCTCTCTCTCCAAGGCCTGCAGCTTCTCTCCCAGTGGAGTGCCCATGTCATGGAAGTGGTATGTAACGTGGGAAATAAAAACAGATGAAAAAGAGGTGGCTTGGTGAGGTTAGACAGAATAAAATTGCTTTGCTTTACTGGACCAAAAAATGAATATTGTGTTTTCAAAGGATCACTGAATATTCTGAGTTGGAAGGGACCCACCAAGAATCTTGTTCTATTGGATTCCTTCTTCCTTCACTCCTTTTCTCCTCCTGCTTCAAACCTCATTCTTACAGGATGGTGCATGGAATTCACAGAATCTAGGAATAATGTTGCTGCTTTGAAGGTCAGGTCCAGTAGCTTGTAGCTCACACAGTACATTCATTTAATGTTCTATTTAATGGATAGGCTGTCACCTGTGAACCTTCACCAGATGTTTTAATGTAACTCTTGATACAAACATTTTGTAGACTTAAGACTTCATTATTTCCTTCTAAACCTTGTTTAAAAATATGTTGTTAGAAACATCTGTACTGACATGCAGTCACTGAGGAGGTGACAGAGCAGCTCCAGCTGGCTGTGTTTAGACATCACTGAGTAAATAGAAGCATGTATGGTTTTAACACAAAAAATGCATGGAAGGGCTCCCATTGGCTTTAGGCTGGGCTTTTAGTCAAAAAGAAAGTAAATGCAGGAAAAGGAAAATGTGAGAGGAGATGAGGGAGGGGAAATAAAGAACATGCTGAGTTGTTTCTCTATATTGTAATACTTTATTTTAAAAACAGTTGCCAGTTAGAAAAGTGACTATGCTTTTTTTTTCCAATAAGAAGCTGCTTATGGCAGAAATTGAAGAGGATGCAGATGCTGCAGACTCTGGATAAAAGCTGTGTGCCTTAGCTGAACCAAAACACGTTCTAGGAAGGGTTGAAATGTGACTTACTGTATGAGAGAAGCCAGACTTGCTCCTCTTCTGTCTCAGATGTCTTGGGGCCATGAAATAATTTGCACTATGCAACTCCACAGTGAGCATAGCTGGTGAACCAGTTTTCTCTCTCATTTGTATTTTTAACTGCCTCTTTTAAAAGCCAGTAGATGAGTCATGCTTTTCCCTATATTATCTGATTCCTATTTAAATCCACAGTGTATTTAATGGTGAAAATCTTGTTCTCCTTTTCTCTTCTTAAGAGAATTTGCTGTCATCTATTCCTTGCCTCTGCAGCTCCTAGACTTGCAGCCTTTATTTCTGTCATCACAAATTGCTGCATCCAGGGTCACTTCACAGTGAAAATCTTCCTATTTTATTATATCTCTGAAGGAAGTCTCTCATTCTTAGCTCTCTTTCTATCCCATTCATTCCGGGACAAACTTTCTCTGAGCATCACAGCAGGTTTTTAGGCTATTCTCACTGCTTTTTAGTCTTTGTAGTTTGTATGGATTCCCATAAATACTTCTCATCTAGGTTCAAGTTTGTGTTCACCTTCTTCCTGTCCTACTGACAATTTATTCTGATATGGAGTATCCTAATTATTTACCTGTGTCCGCCTTCACTGAGTATCCATGAACATAGTTACATGCATCATGTTCAGATAAAAACTTGCAGCATGTGTTTGTTGTGCATCTCCCTGTCAGTTTAATGCCCCTAAAGAACTTCATCTTTGTTTAATCATTTCCCCAGTTCCCTCTTTGTAGCACTCAGGTTGCAGGGTGTGATGCTTCCCTTTGCCATAAGGTGAATTGGTGCTGTTAATCCATTATAGTAGGCAAATCTGTATTGCTATATTTATGCTGGGGTGGTGTCAACCAGATCTTACTATGTGCTGAACTTAAACTGTGAGAAAATTGTATTTAAATGTGACTAGGATTTTTCACTTGATGTACCCTGATGGACATTAGGCCAGCCTGACACTGCTCAGGAACATTTTGAGCTGTGTTTGCAGAGACTGAAAAGGCAGTATTTAAGAGAAGTGCATGCTGTGCAGATCATATTGTCACAGACAATGCAGCTATTTCCACACATTTCAGCCTAGTAAACTTAAAAATCAACCCTCCTGAAAAAAAACCCAACAACAACCCAAACCTGTAGTTCTCTGGTTGTGTTTTAAAATCTAAATGTGAATATTTCATCAAGTAGAAAGCTCCTCTTTTTGTATGTGGGTCTGATGGATTTTTTTTCTTATGTTCTGAAGTCTTTCTGTGTTTCTCATATTTGAAGCAGAGAAGAAACTTTTGCCTGTGTTAACATTTGCACAGTAAGAAACATCCTTAAGTGCAATACGTGTTGAGTTTGAGTTGCATTTCTTTGGAATAATACAGAATCACTAGTTTTCAGGAAGATTTTAGGAAAATTATTGTTTGGCATTTCCACCAGATAGTAGTTCCAGAATTTACGCAAGGTTTGAACGTAGTACCAAATACTATTCTTCAAATATTCATAAAAATACTGTGATATTTCTCCAAGCATGTTTTTTGTATCCAACTGTGTTTTGTGTTTCTCAGGCATTTTTGTTTCTTTTTGTTCCCCCCATCTTTTTTTCTCCCTCCTCTGCCTTGTGAACTGCAGTACTCGTGGAAGCTGGTGCACCCAACTGACAAATATTCTAATAAAGATTGTCCTGACAATGCAGAAGAGTATGAAAGAGCAACAAGATACAATTATACTAGTGAGGAGAAGTTTGCTTTGGTTGAGGTAAGAGAAATGTTTTTCTATAGGGATTTTCCAAAGATTAATTCTATACAAAAGAGAACATTCTCTATTAGCGTTTTGCATATGCAGTGCAAAATGACAGCTTGCCCTGTGCTGACTCTGAAACAGCGTGTGTTCCTCCATTCAGTAAATAGGAGGAGCACAGCAAATCTATCCTTTATCATTTGTAACTTGTTAATTCCTCTTTTCTCATTTTTTATACTTAAAAATGCACTGTTTGTACAAATACACAAACAAAATAAGAAAAATACATTTGTCTGGGTTTTTTTTTTGCAGGTGATTGCCATGATCAAAGGTCTTCAGGTGCTGATGGGACGAATGGAAAGTGTTTTCAATCATGCCATTCGTCATACAATTTATGCAGCTCTTCAGGACTTTGCCCAGGTCACACTTAGGGAGCCATTAAGACAAGCCATTAAAAAGAAGAAAAATGTCATTCAGAGGTAGCATTACTGTTTTCATCTTTTTCTATATTCTTTCCTCCAGACCTTAGTAAATCAGTTGCAGAATTGCACGGATGTTAAATTTTACCTCTCTAAGTCTGTACTCCCAATCTGCCTGGCATTCGTGGTTAGCTTGGTTGGGTATGAATTTACATTGAAGAAATCTGAAGTTAAAAATGAATGGCTGCCAGCATGGCTGTGGCAGGAGTCCAGGCTGTCCAGAGCCTCTTAGGACTACTTTAGGAAGTCTTGTGTTCCCTGTTGTTTATTTTTATTTTAAGAAAATACAAACACAGTAATACTGTAAGCAGAATCAGTGTTTGTATTTTGAAGGCAGGTTTGACTGTCCACTTTATAATTCCAGTGTTTCTTTTCCTTGTGTCTCATGTTTATCCCACTGTCTCTTCTCTCTGAGTCTCTTAGCGTTCAGTCTTGTTTCTCAGCTTCTGCTGCTTTTCGTTTATTAGCCTTACACTTCTCTTCCAGTGCTCCATCTGCCCACACTGATTGGTGACATTTCCTGACCTTATTTATTTTTTGTCCCTAATTGTTTGCTTTTAGTCTTGACTTGTTTGTCATTTGTTTACTCCCACATTTCATTGCAAAGCACTTAGAGGTGAAAGTCCTTAGCTAATTAGGCTATTGCTAAATGCTCTGACTACCACAAAAATATCATCATAAGCTAAAAAGAAATAAATTGCTCCACATTATCAGGTTTACTGGGAGAGTCTTTTTATCGCAGGATTTTAATGAAATAGAAAAATATTACTTTTCATACCTGCTCAAATTTGGGATGAGACGTTTTCTTGATCATTCAGAATGCCACAGGATATGTCTGACTGCATTCCTGGCAGATACCTGAGTTCCAGTTCTACTGAACTGGAGCTAGAAGTATGAAGCTGTTTGTGTGAATTTCAGCTGAATTCTGGAATCTGAATTTCTTATGGAAACATGAATTCTGCTTTTTTTCATTTCAAGTCATCATTGTCTCTCTTTAATTTGGTTAATAATCTGCTTTGGTTTGATTGAATGTTAATTGAATTCATAGTAAATATGTATGCATATTAGTATGAATTTGGTTTGATTGATCCAGCTCTGGGGTCCTCAACACAAGAAAGATGCGGACCTGTTAGAAAGAGTCCAGAGGCCATGAAGATGATCAGAGGGCTGGAACACTTCTGGTATGCAGACAGGCTGGGAGAGCTGGGATAGCTTAGCGTGGGGAAGTGAAGGCTCTGAGAGGCCTTATTGCAGCTTTCCAGTACCTTAGAGGGGCTTGTGACAAAGAGGGAGAAGGACTTTTTATGCAGGCAGATAGTGACAGGACAAGGGGCAATGGTTTTACTGAAAGTGGAAGGCAGGTTTGGATTAGGTATTAGGAAGAAATCCTTTATTTGAAGGGTAGTGGAGCCCTATGACAGTTTGCCCAGAGAAGTTGTGGATGCCCCATCCCTGGAAGTGTTCAAGGCCAGGTTGAATGGAGCCCTGAGCAACCTGATGTTGTGAAAGGTGTCCCTGCCCTTGGCAGGGGGCAGGTTGGAGCTAGATGGTCTTTAAGGGCTCCAGACTACCTTTTCTGATAAACAGCGTGGAGTGGGTATTTTGTGGATGTGTCATTCTTGAAAACAGTGGTGAAATTCTTTGTTCTTGGTTGGAATTACCCTGAGCTTGTGAATGCTGTTGCCAAGTTTCTGTGCTCGTGGAAGAATGCTTAAAAAAGAATAAAGTGTTCTATCAGGGCACTTGGATGTGCTGCAGTCTGAAGTCGTGGGAATTGTGTTCAGTGTTTTGCAGGCCATAAGGAAGACAGTGTGTGATTGGGAAGCAGGTCACGAGCCATTCAATGACCCAGCTCTAAGGGGAGAGAAGGACCCCAAAAGTGGTTTTGACATCAAAGTCCCAAGACGTGCAGTTGGACCCTCCAGCACTCAGGTATTTTCCTGTCTGGTGATTGTGATATCTGTCATCAATTATTGCATGAGGTGTTTTCTTTCTGTCCTGAACTATTTTAAAATTGCAGGTTTTATTGCGATCTTTTTTTAATGTTAAAAATCTACTCTGATTTATATTTGCAAAATTAGATGCATTTAACCAAGATCCTCTGCCTGGATTGCTGTAATTTTCTACTCTGATACATAATTTTCCCAAGTGTTTAATCTCTTTAATTTGATTTTCTGGGAACAAGTATTTTCTCATTGAGCTCCTAATATTTTTTAAATAGTATTTTTGAACTATTTGAATTATTTCTTGACTCACTCAAGACTGACTTCTATCTTTGGTATGGCTGGTGAAATTTTTTTTGTTAAATCACACTATTCAATAGATGTCTAGTAGTTTAAAAATATGTTTAAAATATAAATGAATGTTAAAATATGGGAAAGTATATGACTTCTGACAAAATGCCTCGCAGTGTTCAGTAATGAACGATAAAGCTGGTCCCTAGAATCTAATTTGTCTGCTGCTGCTGCTGCCACTAAAATGAGATGTTTCAAATGTTTTCTGTGGTAGTCATCAAAATCCCATACCTAGATGCTCCTTCTTGTTACCTTCATATAGTTTTCCTTCTTATTTCATTTTTGGATTTGTTTGGAGAGTGTATGGTCTGATATTCATAGCTCATCTGAGAAAATGAGGTACTGAGTACTTGGGGTGAGAAATTGAAGGCAACTGTGGTTTGTGAAGGCAATCTTTTAATACCTGAAATCTGTGGGAAAGAGAGCACATATGGTTAATAATTTTGAGTAACAAAAAGTTGCTTAGTTTGTGATAAGATTGATTTAATGAAGATTTTGTTTTGATAATTGCAGAAAAATTGTTTTGATTTCTAATTTCCTGGGGTGAAAGAGAAGGTTAAATATCACCACCAGTTTGCTTCTCCTGTGCTTTAAGGGCTTTGCTTCACCTTTGCAGCAGCCTGTTTAGAGTATGTGGTTCTATCTGCTTTTTCTGCTCTTGGGCTGGCGCACTTGTCTGTCTGGATTGACAGGGAGGCAAGAGGTCAAATATATCCATTTTGGATGGGTTGTCCTCAGTTTCATGTGGTTCTAAAATGGCTGTGTATGAATGGGTAATTGATGCTACCTGGAAATCTTTTCTAAATCATTTGATAAGCTAATGGCTCTCTGAGCATCCTCTGAAATGAACAGGAACTTTCCTTTTGCTTGAGGGAGCCCCAGACTGCAGTGATTTTCCTGAGCAACCTTTCTGTATGACCTCCTCTGCATGCTTACTGTGCTGCTTTTTGTTTTTAACAAACTAACATGTTTTCTCTGCTTCTTTTTCCCGTTCCTTATTTACCCATGTGTTTTTATTAACGGATTCTCTTCCCCTGCCTGCCCCTGTCTGTTGGTTTTTAGCTCTTCATGGTTCGCACTATGACAGAGTCCTTAAACTCTGCTGAGCTGTTGAAGCAGCTCAAGTCTCTGGGATTGGAAAAGCTATTGCATGTGACACACAAGTTTCTGAGGCAGTCCTACATCTATCCGCCTCTTTTAAACTTTGGTGGTAAGACATTACTTATTACTTTTACTTTTTGTGGTGATGTGAACTGTTCCACTGCAAATGGTCTGCTGCTGAGTGTCAGTGGAGGTCCCCTTGGCATGGGTAGGCATTTGTGCTGGTGTGTAGGCTAGTGTTGCATCTGTTCCTCTTGCCTCAAAGGCTTTTATCCACACAGTGCCAGTTTTCAGTTTGAAGTGGAGCAGTCGCTTACTGATAGTAATTCTCGGTGTTGCTCAACTAATGTACCATGTGTATTTTCCTTTTTTCCCTCCCCTTTCCACCGTAATTGTTTCCTTTAATGATACAGCTTTACATGGTGAGAACTATGTTAGAGTCCCTCATTGCTGACAAAAGTGGTTCCAAGAAAACCTTGAGAAGTAGCCTTGAGGGGCCCACCATATTGGACATAGAAAAATTCCATCGCGAGTCTTTCTTCTACACTCATTTGATAAATTTCAGTGGTAAGATATGTAGATGATCAGTGTCCAGCTTAGCATGTCCTAACACCTCTAACACGATCTGGAAAATGTTTCCGATTGCCTAAGTCAACTTAACCTTTGGTTTATATATCAAAAGCCTTGGTCTGTCCAAACTTTTTCTGAGATGGTACTTAGCATTGTGGTGGGATTTTTATTTTGACTTGTTACACGTTTGTTTCTAATGCGTCAAATTTCATATTGTTACCTCCCTTTTCTATTTTCTTTATGTATGTACTAATATAAACAATAAGCCTATACACACTGAAATTTTTTAAAGGAAGTAGTTTTTGTGTTTTGGGAGAGTTTTTTTTGTTTTTGTTTTAAGTACGGAGGAAACAAATTCTCTGTTGTGGTAAATTTGATGTCATTTCACTACTCTTACTATTCAGTTAATTGTAATCGGAAACATACTGTCCTAAAGAATTCACCTACTGACATTGAGTGTACCTAGTCCTTGTCATCACCATGCTGTGTTGTCTTTCATTTTTGTTTTGCTGCTGGTCTCCTTTACGCTTGGAGAAAGGGGAGCCTGTTAAAATCAGTCATAGTGCTACTGGGGAGCAGCGCCGCAAAAGGTCTTCAGAAGGTCTTAGTGTAAAAAGTTCATTCTTGTTTTAGTTCACAAGCCTTCAGGAAAAGAAGGATTGTACCAAGTATTTTCTGGAGAGGTGGGAAGCACACCTCTGTGCCCTTGATGGCATCCTTAGAAACTTGTTGTTTTAATCCCTACTTCATGTGTCTGTCTGTCATTTCCTGCCCATCTAATCAACAGGAACATGTGGAGCAATTCAGTCTTCCATAGTGGGGGATGGTACTGGTACCACCAATTTTGCCTCCTTCACTTACTTCTTCCCAAATTCAGTGTATGGCTTTCTCAGCCCCCAACTGAGAAATTAAACTAGAAATCCCTTTTTACTGGTATACACAGTTTTTATGTTTAACTGATAGTTTTGTCCACTTCTGCTCTTTTTTTTTCTATGAGAAGGCACCACTTTGGGGGGCCAGTGAGGAGTTCAAAACTCTTATGAAAGGTCATGGGCTTTACATTTTGAATTTGCTTTAGATTATTTGGCCTACGTACAGCTCTAGTGACTTGCACCTGCTTTTTTTGTTTTGCATTGCATCATCAGAATCACGGTTCTATTGTACCTTATGTATTTCTATGAGAAGTGTAATTTTCCCTTATTTATTCTGAAAGAAACCCTGCAGCAATGCTGTGATCTGTCCCAGCTATGGTTCAGGGAATTCTTCTTAGAGCTGACCATGGGCAGAAGAATCCAGTTTCCCATTGAGATGTCCATGCCTTGGATTTTGACGGATCATATTTTGGAGACAAAAGAGGCATCAATGATGGAGTAAGATCTGCTTGTGCTCTTCCACTGAGTGATTATTCTTTATGATTGCCATTCCTTATTATAATGTTGCTCCTTTAATTGGTTTTAACAAGTAATCATTGAGAAGGTATTCTAAACATTAATGAAATTTTTGTCTTATGTTTGTCCATTTTCAGAGTCTCTAAGTTTTCTTTTTGAAGTGAGTAATTGCAATGCTAAACCTTTCATATAGGTTTTGTTGCACCAGCCATTTATTTTGCTCCTTGAGTTCTCCTTACTTATTCTTCAAAGATGTCTAACATAATGTATACTGGTAAAAGCCTAGTTCCATTTTGATGGACAGCTACATCTAGAAAATAAGTGTTGGGCTTCCAACATATTTACACCTTTTTTTGAACCAACATCTATTTTCTTAAAGGAAAAATTGTTACCCTTTTTATATAAACTGAAAAAGTAAAAGATTCTGTTTTCATCAACCTCTTGTGGATTACTATAATGACTGACTTACATAATCACCATCCTAAAGAATCATGACTTTTATACACATGTAACTCCTGTGTTTTATTTTTTTCTTGCAGGTATGTTCTGTATTCTTTGGACCTTTATAATGACAGTGCTCATTATGCACTTACCAAATTTAAGAAGCAGTTCCTCTATGATGAAATTGAGGCAGAGGTAAAGTAACCTTACCTACTGGAGAAAAATTATCTGTACCTGAATGTGAAAGTCATGCTAAAGGGCAAGGCCTTTTTAAGAGATACAGAACCGCTGGAGATAACAGAAAAATGGAGTAGATCCACTGAAGATGAGTAACTGGTTGGGTGATATGTTGTGAGGAAACCTGTAGACCTGTGCAAAAATGCCTCACATTAATGCTGAAAACTGCAGACCTGTGAAAAAATTCCTCACATTAATGCTGAAAATTGAATGACATCTTCTCTTGTACTGGGAAATTTGGATCTATTAACTTCCTTGACTATGTTTGATAAACAGTGGAAGGTCTTAGATAAGCCCTTTTTAAAATTTTAAGTATCTCTAAACATATGGATGTTTTTCTCCCCAAGGTAAACCTGTGTTTTGACCAATTTGTCTACAAGCTGGCAGACCAAATATTTGCGTACTACAAGGCAATGGCTGGCAGGTAGTTATTCCTTCCACTATGAGAGCTTTTCTTCACACTTTTCTGCTCTGCTTTGCTGTTTAGTATGCCTTAAGCTTTTTCTTTCTTTCTTCATAGCCTGCTTCTGGATAAACGGCTGCGTTCAGAGTGCAAGAACCAGGGAGCAACCATTCAGCTGCTGCAGTCCAACCGCTACGAGACACTGTTGAAACAGAGACACGTTCAGGTGAGTTAACTCCTTCCTACCATGTTGTATCTGAGTTGCTTGGCAGCTTTCTAGTGGTGTTGATTTATGTAGGTAGACAAAACTCATTTTGTGCTTCATGTTCTGTTGTCTTGGTAGCATAACTGAACATTTGAGATCTGCTTTTCTGTCGCATGAAGGTGTAAATTAAGAAAGAAAACTTGATAGATCCTATTTTAATTCAAATGTCTGTTGCAGTTAAGAAAGTACGAGCCAAATAGGAATGCCGTGGGTGGTAACGTTGCCTTCCTAGTAATGTCTTTCACCAGTGTTCAGTATGTTGTTGGCACAATGTCATGGAAGGAAAAAATGGTGATATAAGTACTTAAATGTAGATGCAATGTGTACTTTTACTTCTTTTTGTGAGAATCGGGATGCAAATTGTAGTACCGCATTTGCTCATGAATTTATAAACTTTGTCCATCTGCTTTGTTTCAGTGTGTTTGGGATGCAGGTTCACAAAGTGAGAGTCTGTTAATCTGTGGAGTCTCACAGTCCTTGTAGAGTTTGTCTTGTAACCTGACTGTCAGTTCAGAACCTGACGGCGTGTTTTCCTTTAGCTCCTGGGTAGGTCCATCGACCTGAACCGGCTGATCACGCAGCGCATTTCGGCAGCCATGTACCGCTCGATGGAGCTGGCCATTGGCCGCTTTGAAAGCGAGGATTTGACTTCCATTGTGGTGAGTGCTGCGCCGCCGTTTTGCCGGATCACTGACGCAGCAGTTGAGGTGAAACAGCCCCAAACCTACTGCAGCCGAGGGCCTTGGGAGTAAAGCGTAGGGAAGGCATGTACTCAGAGCCGTGAGAAAACAAGGAAAGCAGTCACCTTGCAATTTAAATTCCTGTAAGCGCCCACTTCTGCCCATGCTTACAAATAAATTGCACATCAAAAAAAACCAGCCTTGTGCTCGCTAGAATCAAAATTTCTTTTATTTACTCAGGCAGTTTGGTTTTGTAGCATGACAAAAAAAGTTTTTTTGTGAAGGAAAGAGATCTAATTTGTGCTTGTGGAAGAAGAACATCTGTGCAATACTGAGGTGTCCTTTTGAGTTAGTTTCCTGATTAAAATGCTAAAAACCAAATTTTATTTCAAGACAGCATGAATTTGACAAGTAAACATGCAGTCAGCAAGAAAAATATTAGGCACATTCAGTTCTGCTGGAATAAAAAATAAATTAAAAGTTGTGCAAAAGAGTTTACTATTGTTCTTTCTGTAATAAGATTTTTACCAGTGACATTTTGTTATGCAGTTAATTATCTTGGTTTAATTTCATTCTTTACTGAAGAGAAATCAAATACTGAGGCCATAAAGCCTCTTGACTTCTGAATGCTTGGTTTAATAAATGTGAATTATTGAAATGTAGTTTTTCTTTGGTATGTGCACTACGCTCTTAGTGAGAGTGAACAGAAACCATCAATGATGTGTTCCTTAGGTCAAAGGTTCTCATTCTTTGACTAAGAAAGTGACAGAACTAAGGGTTGTCCCTTTACCATGCTCCTCCTCCTTTTTTTTTGGTTGTTTTGTTTTGGTTTTTTGGTTTTTTTGTTTTTTTTTGTTTTTTTGTTTTATGCAAATATTTTCTGTTGAAAACTGGTTGGTTTCCTCAGCAAGAAACTGATCCTAATAGATTAAGTAATCTGTAATTTCTGCTGTTTTTCAAGATAAATAAATCAAATTAAGGTATTTACCAGACTGGGCTATTTTTTTCTGCTTGAACTGGTCTTAATTCTGTAACAATAATCATAGTGGTTTTCTTTTCCTTGAACTAACTTGCTCACAGGTTTAAAACTCATTTGAAATATGGAGCACTTAAATCAGAGAGCAGTCTATGAAAAGATAGTTGTAGTTTGATACATAGTTAGAAGAAACTACTGGATATTTCTTCAGTAGGTCATTGCACAATAATCTTTGAAAGCAGTGCTTGGATTTTTTGGAAGTAAATGTTGTGTTCTTTGTGCTTGATGTTTTCAGTGTCTGATGTCCGATATAGAGTTATTTGTTTTATTTTAAAGAAATTGCCAGAACAGGTACTAGGAATTTCTTGTCAAGAGGAGAAACATTATGAAATGCAGTACTCATATACAGTCATGTAGCCTGCAGCTAGTGATTTTGTGGATACCTACACAACATTTGTAAATGTCTGATCTGGTCTTTCATTGCATTTTTGTACATCCTTCACTGGAGTAGACCATGAGAAGGATTTATGGTAAATCTGATGTTATTCCAATACATTACCCCTACAAAACTGAGCAGAAATTATTTTGTGATTGCTTGTAAAGTAAGAAATACAGAAAGGTGTTTTTGACCTATGTCTGACTCCATTTAAATGTTGGATTTTTAAGTTTTGCTCAGTGGAGGAAGTGTTGATGCAGATCTGGGTTTGAGACCTATCTGCATCTGAATACCCTTAAAGTCTCAGAAGGTTTAGGAAACAATCCCAAGAGTGCTGATTCTATCCAGCCTTTACTGTTAGAGACTGGGAGAGAGTCAATTGTTCATTTTTACTTCTTTCTAGTCTTCTCTTCCCTCAAGGTTATTTATGTACTTTGTTCAGTTTCTCCACTTTATTAAAATGCATCATTCTCTTTCTTTCCCCTTGTTTTTTATAGGAGCTAGATGGCTTGATAGAGATAAACAAAATGACTCACAAGCTTCTGAGTAGATATATGACCTTGGACAGCTTTGATGCCATGTTCAGAGAAGCCAACCACAATGTTTCAGCCCCTTATGGCAGAATCACTCTTCATGTCTTTTGGGAACTCAATTATGATTTCCTCCCAAACTACTGCTACAATGGATCAACTAACAGGTTAGCAAGGCAGCTTCTTTATTTGCAGCTTTTTATTTATTCTACCACCCGTTTGCAACTTCCTTCCTAGCAAGTGCTGACAAGTTCATCTCCATTCATTTGGTGTTTTCCATTTCTAAGGCTTTACTTGAAATGAAGCAGCATGAGTCATTTTACCGAGTACTGTTAAATGTATGAAAGCCTGTTATTTGTCCACAATAGAAGGCAAATGGGACCACAGCATCCAAATTCTGACATTTTGATGACGTAGTTATGATATGCTGAAAACCAGAGTGTGTCAAAACAGTGCTAAGTGCATGTCAGGAAGGTATTTTGAAACAGGATCTTCAAGGGTGAGATGATGGAAATAAAATTATATTCCTGATTCTGTGCTGATGTGAAGAAAAAGACTGTTTCCTGGAGAAAAGAGGAGTTCAGTATTCACTGCAAACTGCAATTGCAGCCTTTAAGGAGAGTGAGTAGTGGAAATAGAAAGAGGAAGGTAGGATCTAAGGTTTGAATGAGGGGGAAGCACAGTGTTCAAGATTTTGCATATCTGTGCTTCCTGCTCGTGTGCTCTTTTTAGGATTTGTGTTACTTTTAGTCTTTACTCAGGTTTTGGTTAAAGCCCTGTGAAGTGACAGCAAAGTGATAGTGAGTATTGAGCTGTAGGAAGAAGAGGAAGCCTGTTCTCGTCTTTTACTGTCTCCTTGGAGAGCTTTCCTTGTCTGACGTGTTCTGTGATGGTTATGTTGTATTTTAGATCCAAGATTCTGTCTGCAAAGAAAAAAAAAAAAAGGGTGATTTTTTGGTGGTTAAATTTTACCCAAGAAACTTCTGTTACAGGAATCTGTTTGCACAGGAAAGTTGAATGTATTTCCAAGGGAGCTTCTGTGTGGTTAATGTGTCTGGAGATCAGTATTGGAATATTCAGTGTGCTGTATTAAGAATCTTATAAAAATCTTGATGAAATGCTGCTCTTCCCCCATCAGCTTTATTGAAAGACAGTCAGTAGCTCCTGTGCAGTTTAGTCTGTGTTCATCCTGGCTACAAAGGCTGATGTACTGCAGACCACAGTGCTTTGGAAGTGAGTGTGAGGTGCCAAAGGACATTATCAGGATCCTGTAGCACTGTTGCTTGTCTGTTTTTAAAATCTGTACACAAGAATTGAGTTATGCTCAGATTGTTGGGTAATTAATTCAGCTTAATTAATTTAGGAGATGTTAAAGGGAACCAGATCTTAGGCAGTATGTGTACCATGTGTCTGATTTCATCACAGAAGTGCTTTGGCTTCAGTCAAAAGCAGCACTGTGGAGAGAATTAATGTATGTGTTGCACATGCTATAAAATGCCCTTTGATATTTTTGGTGAGAGAGAGAACAGGAAGTTTTTTAGCCTTTTTATAGTCCTTAAGCATGTTCATTGCTGCCTTGCTGTTAGCATGAACTTTAAATTGATGTGCTCTCTCTGCATTCAAGTGTGCAGGTTATTGAGTGCAGACAGGAGTACACAGTGAGGAGCTGTGTGAGAGCTGCTGGTTTAATGCTGCACTCTTGATAGGTAATGTCTTGCATGAAGGTCATGTGTCAACAAGGGAAGAAAAGTAGCAATTAAAGGCTGGAAGAAAGAGATAAAATCGTGATGAAAAGCAGAGAGGTTACCTGGGAGTGTGAGGGGCTGGAGGCAGAGTTCCTAGAAGATGTGTCATACCTGTGGCTTGTCTTTTATTATGACAGCTTGGTATAAGGGTTCTTCTTTTAAAGTTAGTGTTTTAGTCAGATTAACTTGTTTCCAGTACTTTTTGAAGCTCTTTTCCGAAGAATGCTTGAATGTGATAATTTCATATATCTGTTGAAGAGTTCAACTATTTAGAAACCCTGCAGGTTCAGTTCAAAAGCTAAAGCTCTTCATGCAGAAGTGCTGAAACACATTGCATGTTTAATTATTTGGGACTTAGGAATTTTTTTTTATATCTGATAATGTACTAAGATTAAATAGAGAGGCTGCTATTAAAAGATTTAGCAATTTAATAATTGGAGTTGCCATTTATCTGAAATTTAGTCTCGTTAACGCTGGCCAACTGCACAGAGTCAGGGACAACAGTTTGAGGAGAAGGAATGGATAGATGAGTGAGGGGACCTTTGCAGATGGGCCTTAGCAGTGAAATCCAAGGGTATTTTTAATCCACCTGTTGATCATCATGAAAGAAAGAAAACAAACCTTTGGATAGTGCACAAGTATAGGAACTGCAGGTGAGGTCAAAGTTCTCTCTAGTCCAGTGTCCTGATGCTGTCAGCAGCCATAAAGCAGCTGAATATGAAAACAAGGGAGGCTTGAGGTGATATTTCTCCCAGGAAACATTCCAGCCTCTAGCAATGATTAGATGTTTCTGTAAAACAAAAATGGTGAGATATTAGTGCATTTGTGGCCCTTTAAAGGGATATTTATTTTTCCCCATTGTTTTGTCCCATCCCTTTTATAAAGCTATGTAATGAGGCTTTGGCATTCATTATGTGCTCCAGTGAGGAGTCTGCAGTGGAGCTTTTGCTGCACCTCTTTTAGACGCTCTCAAGCTGTTGCCCACCAGTTCTTTTACTGAAAGTGAACACAAACAGGCATTTCCCACTTGTTGTCTTTTCTGTGCTGCCTGGGATTGTTTTTCAAGAGCCCTCTCTCATTCTGGTCCTCAGTTGCATGTCTTTTCAAGCCAAGTCTTTCCACACCAGGAATATCTGTGATGCTTAGGCCTGCATCTGAACTTTTTCCTTGTGTAGTTAGGTTATTTAGATTCAAATGACTCAAATACAACTTCCACATTTTTGTTCTTTGTTCCTTTTCCACTGTCTGTAGTGTCCCTTTTTCTTCCTTATTTTCTTTTTTGTTTCTAAGCTGATCTTTTCCTTCCTTGACAGCTTGTTTTATATTAAAGACTAACAGAGGAGCAAGTGTGAGACAGACTTATATTTATTTGAATTGAAGATTTTCTGTGCTTTCTTGACACAAATGATACAAGCGTTTGGAGACAGTAGTCAAACTAGTAGCTCCATCTTCTTTAACACATTACCCAAATGTGTGTTCCCTGGTATAAATTCATGTGTATAGCACTCTTCCAAGTGCAGTATGACATGTTTCTTCCAAGGATACAGATTGGTCACAGAAGGAACAAAAAGACCAGCTTTTTATTTTTCACTCTTCCTGACTCTCCCGCTTCCTTTTGCGAGCTCGCTCTCTCTCATACTGCTTTTGAGACTGGTTTTCACAGGAGAACAGCTGTGTCTTCTTGTGTTGCATATACTCTGACAGTCACTGTTCAGAAAAATGTTCAGCCCTTGCAGATAGTGCTGGAACAAACGTGAAAAGGAGCAGTGAAAACCATCTAGTTTCTGCTACCAGGAGCCAAATGTTACAGGGATATAGACTCATGCAAAGTAGGGGTGACTGTAGTCAACTACCTTTCCCCTCCCAAAAAGACAAGCAACCAAACAAAGTCTTCCTGCCAAAAGGAGAAGTGACAGCAATGGATTGGCAGATCTGTTACTCTCTCATGCAGTATTTTCCTTGCTGTTTCCTCTGTTCTCTCCATCTTGGCATCTGTTTTTAAGAAGGGTGAGTCATATCTAGTGTTCACTGAGAGGAGGTGTAGGGCTACCGTTAGTTCTGCTAGACAGGACAAACTAATTTGAGAGTGCTGGAAGCAAAAAGTGTTCATACCAATTAGATAGGGAAGTGCCGAGGAACACTTTCTGTAGGAGCAGGGAGGGAAGACTGTCCTAACTTATTACTTCTAAGATGAAGCTCAGAAAGTTTATATATGAGCTTCATCTGACCTGGTGCCTGCAAAGCAAGCAGGCTCATTGACCAAAGCGGTCTCTTTCAGTTATCTCCTTAAATAGATTGTAGTAATTAAAATCATAGAATCATTTAGATTAGTTTGTGAAGTGCTCACTATGAACTCCTTCCTGGTAGATATCACAGAAAAATTAATATTAAATTATGTGATCCCTAAAATACTTACTTTGGGGGCTCATGTTGTCCTCTAGCAATTCACTTGCAAAGCTTTGGTAAGCCAGAAGGCTTTTCATCTGCTTAATCTACTTTGACTGCATACAACCTGTTCTGATTAAAGTGGATAAATTGCTGTGAGATCATCAACACGGATTAAAAATGAAACTGATTATCTTGGAGTATGCTGAAACCGATCAGTATCCAGGGGAAAGTAAAAGTTTGCTTAGCTTTAGCTTTGATATTCAAAGAGCTTCAGTCCTTCAAAGAGATGTTCCTCTCTCTTGGAGGAGGAGCAGGAGGAAGCCAACCAGCAGAATGTCAGAAAGAAAACATACACACATACACACGCACACACACATGACATTGGAAAAACTTTGAAGAACAGTAGATGATGCTGAACTGTAAGGTTTTCATATAGCCCTTAGATTTTAGGGAAGAAATTTCTAATACTTACCTGAGTGATGTGTTGGGATTAGTCACATACTTTCTGGGATGATGCACTCTTTAGGCTGCTGTAGCCTCAATCTTAGATGTTGCCTCTCCATAACTTAACAAGGGTCTGTTACCTTTTGCCCCTATTTCCTTACTCCTTTTCTTCCTCTCTTGGCCTCTTTCACCCAAGAAAGTATAAACAATTGTGTTTGCTTCAAGTCTTTAAGAAAACTTTAAGACTAATTTGCTACTACTCTGAAGCATTAGAGATGGAGAAACCCCCAAGCATGCAGAGGAGTATTGGGAAACACATGAGAGTTACTTGAGCATTGAGAGGTTTGCTCCCAGACACTAATTACATTGTAGTTGAAATCTATATACACACAATGAGTTTTTGAAAAGTGTAAGAATTATAGTTAAAGCTTCCAGAGTCATGGGATGCACCCACTTACATGTTGAAACACTCGTTTCCTTGTGAGCAGTTTAATTTAGTAGTAGCAAATCTGCTCTCGCCAAATATGTCAGCACACTGAAACCCAGTCTTACCTCAAATGCCATGCTATCTCTTATGATTTCATTTTAGAGATTCTCTTAGGGCTTGAAAATTGATGTCAGTTTAAAAAGGAGTGGGATTTGGAGAAAAAAGGGGGAATAGAGTAATCTCTGGCACTGTCGTATGTTGCAGATTACTCTGAATTCCATCAAATGTTTAACTCATCTCTGGTAAACTCATTAATGAAGTATCTGCAGAAGACAGATTCAAGTAATTTCTCTCAAAGGAGAGTTTTCAGTTTCTATGTAAGTGAGAGAGAAGTGGAGAAACTTGTAAACTGAGGAAATATAAATGTAAGGAGATCTAAATAATATATATAGTATCAAAAATAATGCATATAAATAATGTATTTTTCCTCAAAAGCTCTAAATGCAAACTTTCTAGCCTACAGCAAGTACAAGTATTTTTGGGAAGAGTGACTAAACTATATATGAACAAGTAGCTGTACCTATTTTTGAGAAGGTTAAAAATGCAGAAAATATTTTTCTGAAGTTACTGATTCTCACAAGAATGATTCAGAAATAAAACACAGTGGAAGTAATTGTAAGCAACATGGTGCAATTTTTATTGGTCTGGGTGACACAATTTTTTATTAGCATGGCTGTTTTTGTTTTTAACTAGAAGATGGATATACTAAGAATAGAATGTCTCTGTTCTTTCTAGGAAGAATTAATAATGAATAATTAATTTTGTGTGCTGGTGAAATGTAAATACTTTAAACAAAAAAGGTTCACAATATACTTATATCTTATGATATTATACTGTAAGGCAAGTTTTCTTCCCTGAAATGTTTTCCTAGATACATTTGTTTTGCTCGGGTATCACTCAGACCAGCCTGATATTATACAACCATTTGATGTACACTTCTTAAATAGCTATTTTTCCTCTTTGCTGTTCATATGCAGCTTTGCACCATTTATTAAGAGATACTTTTTCATCAAGGTAAACAATGAAGTAGCCATCCAGCTTGTAAACACACATCCCCCAATAATTTTCCTCTGTTTAGTGAAGTTAAGCAGAATCAGAATTGTAGTAGATATTGATTAACTGCACTAAAACTGCAGTGCTGCCAAATGTGCATTACACAGTCAACAGGGAACATCAAGGAGGAAGATTTGTGCTGCTTCTTCACAAGAGGACTGGGAATGGTCCTTCAGGCTCTGGTGCCCTCAGTTGTGAGTGGGATGGCTGATCCTCTCTTTGTAGTTCTCTTGCCACCCTCTTAGCAGTATACAAAGGTAAAGCTGAGCATGATTTGTTTTGGTACGTGCTCATGCTGAAGTATGATCAGACTTTTGAAACATTGATATTGCTGCAAGGCTTATACCCTTGCTCATGACTTTTTTTTAAAGGTAACATCTAACATATTTCTTCTGATGTGAATTTTGGGGGAAAAAGCTCCCAATCATTAAACAAAAATGTCATGTTCTTCTTTGAAGGTGTGTTTCTTCCTCAAGGACTTTCTCAAGAAAAATTTTTCTTTCTCAAGGAATTTTTTGCAAGCACAAAGAGTTTCCTTATGTCCTGTAAGAGACTATTGCTACTTTGTTACTTCCCTATTTGCTGGCCTGGGCTAGTGGTGAGGAATATTTTGAGATCCTGCACACCATGGGAAAAACAGTAATTGTTGAACGGCAGTATGATTTGTGTCCGTGCTTTTGGGCAATTTAGGCTGTGTGCTTCCCCAGTTTCTGCTAGGGCTGAAAGGCTGCTAGTCTGGCTTTGGTTGTATATGCAGACAAAAGCAGTCTTCTACAGGGTGGGGTGTGTTAGGTGCACACCTGCTCACCTAAGTATAAATAATGAATTCTTGTTTTTGTTTTTTTATATAGATTTGTTCGGACCGTGCTGCCATTTTCTCAGGAGTTTCAGCGTGATAAGCAGCCGAATGCACAGCCACAGTATCTCTATGGATCAAAGGTTGGATTTAATTCCCTTTATCTTTATGGTTTGTTAATGTTTAAAGGTGTCTTCTTAAATTATAGAAACTGTAGTGTGTGAAAGTTATTAGAAATGGACTGAAATACATTTTGTGTGTATTTTAAATTGAGCATACACTTTTTTAAAGGCTGCTGTGAAGCTCACTGTATGTTTCAGCCAGAGTGCAATTGATTAGTCTGATGGGTAGTCTTATCTGACAAAGCTAAAAATAAGCCCTTCTCTCAACCACCTTGCATTGTTCAGTTGCTTACAGTGGTGGAGCAGACTCCAAGTAAAGATGAGTTACTCATTAATTACTCATGTGGTGAAGTGAGAATAAGAGCCCATCTTGGGTGCAGCTCTCCCTTGTTTCAGTGGTGAAGACTGTGATGACAGAAGAAACGGGAATAGATAGGAAAAACTGCTTCAGATGTTATCTGACTAAAAAGGAATATAGATTCTGACCATCTTAAACTGTCAGATACCAAACTACTTCAATTATTTTCTTAAAAAATGTAGTGTTTCTTTGGACTCTACAACCCCAGAGCTGCAAACTCATTGTGATGAGCTTGGTGTCTTGGCCATCCATCTTCTGTATCAGCATTGTGTTTCCTGCTTTGCAGTTAGGTGTGCTGGGAAGGTTTGTGCTAGTTTCGGTAGAAGGGTACACGATGTGCAGTCACATACTCTGTCTCTATGACAATCCCCAATACTGAGGTTGGAAAGGAGCTTTCCTGTGAGGATGACAAGCTTGAAGAGTACTCGGCACAAGAGAACAGCTGTGGGCTACTCAAGTGAGAAAAGCTGGCCTGTACTCACAGGACCAATGCTATGCTCATGTGTGATAGATTTGTTCTCCCCAATCACTGCAAATTTATTTTCTTATTCTTCAGAGTTATTACCTGAGTCTTAATGACAGTTAAAGACATAGTGCATTAACATATATTTGCATTTTTAATATCTAGTCAGGAATATTGATCTACTTCAAAAGGCAGTAAAAACCAACAGTGCTATCTTCAGTAAATCATTTGAGACTATGTGACAAGGTGGCACTCTAAATTTTGCAATGCTTTCTTGAATATCAGGGTGGCAAGCTGGAGTATGAAAGAGAGAAGTGAAAATATAAGGATTAAATTAGAGGATGGACAATAAAAAAGCTTAAAATTATTTATTATTATTTAAAATTATTTAAAATATGTACTCAATCATGCATCTAATTTATGCAAGTGTGCTGTAAGTGTTATGAATGGCTACTTTCAATATCTACTTCCTACTTAATCATAATTAGTCCTTGTCTTACTCTTATTTTCTGCACATCGTATCATAGTTATGTGGTGCAATTTCAACCCAGTAATCTAGGTTTTGAGATATCTCAGGAGTTACGAATTTCAGTGCTAAAATATCTGCTGCATTTGTAAAACTTTCATGCCTTTAAGATGTAAAGGCGGTAGAAAAGGATTTGCATGTTTTAATGTGGAATGCAACAGCTGACTGTCTGCTCCTGTAAATCGTGTTTTATGTAATTGTTTTCAAAAAAAGAACAGTAAATTATAGGAAAGTGGAATTCTCTTACATTAGAGTTATTGTATTCCTTACTATTTTAGGAATTGACCAGATGCAGCGTAGAGCAAAAACCTGACTCAATTTCATAGAGATTGCTAACTTAATTTATCTAAGTGATGATACAGTGGGGTGAGTGACAGAAGATTAACTGGGGAACACTTTTTTTTTATCAGTCAGGTTACATTATTAAAATGGGCTTAGTAATCTTCACACTGAGAGCTATACATTTTCAGAATTCTTAATTATTTTTCTGTATGAGCAGCAGCAATCAAGGGGGGGGGTTTATTTGCATTTCTGGGGCAAATTTCATACCTAGATAGGCCTATATTAGAAAATACAACTCTCTCTAGTTTTAAATTTTCATAACTAGAGTATATTTTCATTCTTGAATGTATTTTGAAATTGAGGGTATCTGAACGGAGTTTTTAATATTTCTACTTTATATAGCCAGTAACAGGTAGGAATTCTTACATTATAGAGGCTGCACTACTGGAGGAGTAACTAAATTTTTTTTTTTGTTTGTGTCATAAAGCATTCACATATTCCCAGATACTTCTAAATGGATCAAAGCATCTGGTTTATATTAATGTGTCTTGATACTTAGCATAGGGAGTTGTATTAACATTCTCTTTAGCACCTAAAGTTTTCTGAGTGGTATCTTCATGTAATTAGCAAAACAAAAGCCCACAGCTACAACTTCCTTCTTCTGGTTGATATGGAAGCAGAGCTGTCAGGTGGGAAGGAGCCAGCCTGCAAAAAGCTCGTTAGCCTTTTAAGGGGGTTGGATTATTTTACAAGTTTGGTTAAGCATGATCATTGAAATCCCTTTACTCAGGTAAATTTTGTGTAGGATTAATGATATTAATGTTAGCAGGTTGGAATTCAGCAACATGGGGTGAATGCATGAAATACTTTATAATATACATATAAGAGAGTCTCTTTTCTGGGGGCTTGAACTAACTTTGCATGTTAATGAAATACCTGGTTTTATAGAGGTTGTGTAGACCAGAAGTGAAGGGCTTTTTTTCTGTCTTACTCAAATATTTTAATGTTTTTATGTCTCTTGCACTTTGTAGATGCTAACTCATTTATTTTGTGAAAAATACGTGTTTGAAAGGTACTTTTCACTGTGAATATAATAGTTTTTATCTACTGCTGGTGCACACATTAAAATCTGTTTGCACTGTGTTGCAACTTGTTATCAGTTTGGCAATCACTTAGAATGTTTGCCCCATACTCGATGACTGTTGAGTGGTGAATTACCAAATCTAACACAGAATTGCCTGAATGAACCTTTATATCTGTATATAAAGGTCTGAATCTTTATATCTGCATTTATCTGTAATAAAACTTTCTCAGCAAGAAACAAAGAATTGTGTAGCTTTGTGAGCACGTGATGACACAAGTTTTTCAAAACTAGAGCAGAAAACAGATGATACTCTGCATGAGTTGCTCATTTGCAGCAGGTGCGAGATGGTCCATTGCTTGCGAGATGATACAAATGTTTATCTTAGTAGTGCACAGTAAACTCTGTGGGTGGAATGGTTTTATATTTAGAGAAGGTAAATCCCTTGGGAAGCACTACCATGGTAGCTCTTTGCCTTCTCAGTCGGATATAGAGATGTCTTTTGCTTATATGTGTTTGTGTATAAATAACAAAATGCGGTAGGTGAATTGCCTCGAAACTGCTTTAGGACTGAACTGCTCCTTGTTCTCAGTATGGCATGTACATGTGTATATAACATAAATATGTGTCTATATATGTATTGGACTGCCTTAAAACCCACATAAAGAAATGGGCATGCAGAGAAGTAAACAGGTTTCCAAGAGCCCAAGATGTTGGCAGAGATTGACTCTGTGTCTCTTGGCTTCATCTTATTAATATTGAAATAATCTTTTCTTGATGAAAACCCAATCAGAGCAGTGTTACTGTTAATTTGATTGCAAGATAATTTTAAAGCATTTTTTCTGTCCTCGCTACCCAGGCACCCCTTTTTGGCACGAAACCTGTTGTGTTGGCTTCACGCTCTGGTGAGGGCTTTTCAGTGCCTATTTCATGTAACACCATCATTTGAGACAGCAGTGAACTGTTACTCTCACAGTTTATTTGAGTCTGACGTGCAAGACAAAGGGAAACATGTCAGGTGGAGGAAGTGCTCCGCAGCAGGTGGAGAACACGTTATTGCTAACTTCACACAATAAAAATGCATTTTGAAGTGTGTTCTGAGAGTCATACTCGCCCCCGTTCAGCAAACGTTCTGTGTGTCATGCTTATCCTACTCAAAAAAAAAAAAAAGTAAAGAAAGATTCATCACACTTATGCCAGCTTCTCCTTAGCACTCTGAGAGTTGATGCATTTCACAAGTCGTGGGAATTGTTGTCAAAATAGAGTAGCTGAAAAGATCCGCTACCTGCTGTGAAATATTCATGGGGAGCTCCCTTGCCAAAATTGTAACCCCTCCCTTAGCTTCCAGGGCTGGTGGAGAGGGATGGCAGCAGCCCAGCCAGCAGTTCTCCAGCCTTCACTGGTACAACTGGGCTGTGTCAGAGCGCTGACTTCACACATATATTCGTACCAAGAGCAATTAAGTGCCTGCAGTCACAAAATACACCTTTGTATTTTTAGGCATAATATACAGCAATACTAAGATTTTATTATGTTTTTATGGAATACAAATGCACTTAAGAGGTTTAAAACAGAGTGACCTACATATGTAAATCAGACAACACTTGTCTCATTGTGAGGGTGAACAGATTTCTGTCCGAAGGACCTTGGCACTTTGCCATGAAGCTCTAGGCAGAGTGAGATGATCAGCAGGTTTTCTTCTTACAAAAATAAAATGCATTTTGCCATGTTTTTACTATTTTGCCCCCCTTCATTACACAGAATGTACTGTGCAATTGGAAAGAAATCTGCAGCTGATTAATGCGTGTTATCATTAAAACTGAAAGAGAAAAGGAAGGGCCAGGAGCTCCATCTCTGAATTCCATTTCTCTTCAGGGTATCTCTGGCCCGTGGAGCAGAAGGTAGCTTGTGGTGGGAGCAGAAGAGTGCAAAATGTGATAACCCAGGACATTTCCTTAATTAGACTTGTCCTTAAAAAGTCAATACCTTGCATGTGCTTAGACTGAGGGAAAACAAGACAGATGAGAGGATACAATTAAAATCCTGGTGAATTTATCTTACGGTCTGAGACTAAACTCAGTGCAGTTGGGTGGGATGGACAACACTATGGGCAGTGAAGTATGTTGTCTGAGTGTAGTACTGCTTGTAGTGTGTGTTTTGGGAAGCAGCTGGGATTGTCAGGGTAAAACTCACACTGGCAAACCACTGCACTCTGTGTGCGTGTTCCAGTTGCCTGTAGTGTAGAGTCTGGGCTGCCATCTGAAAACTCCTACTCAGTTTTATTCATGCTAGTTAACAGAAATTATTTTGGTCACTTTTGATTACTTTTTATATTTATTTGCAGTTTTAGACTAAAGAAAAGCAACGAAAAAATCCCCTTGAAATGTAAACCAATTATGTGCTACATGCTTCCTTTTTAAATAATGGAGGGTGGCTAAAGTGCTCACTTATTGGGCATGTGAGCCTTTGCATACAGGCTGTTGGAAAGGGGAGTGACATCAAAGGTACAGCCAGGAGTGCTGCAGCAAGCAGTCGGAGCTCCCTGTTGTGAGCACCAACAGTGCATGTGATGTGTTTGAAGTAGCTAGGGTACCTTATGGGTACCTTATGCAGCAAAACCCTTCTCCTGGACAACACGTTTCTAATTTATAGCAGAGCACTGTCCTGTTACGGGGACTCGTTCCTGACTTCTAGAAGATGGCTCGATGGGCTCATTGCACGCTGAGGGATTCTCTATGATTGTGGCCAGCTGGATGCCAGCTGGATGCTTTTCCTCAGCATCCTGTGTGTGCTGGCTCTGCCTGCTGAACTCCTCTGAGGCGTACGCCACGCTTTTGGTCCATGGCTCCTCGTGCTCTTGTTTGGGGGTCCTGTTCCGCTCTCGCAAACGCTCGTGTCTCCTGTGGCACAGCAGGTGCAGGCAGCCGTAGAGCAGGACTGCGGCGATGATGAGGAGCAGGACGCTGCTGGTGAGCCAGATGCCCAGGGCCAGCTCTTTCTTGGTGTTGCTCGCTGATGCTGGGTCTCGTTCCAGAGTGTTAAAAACTCTACATTGGTCACTGGAGGGGTTTGCGGACTGGCAGGTGACGCACATGATGTATGTTGTGAGAGGAGTCAGGTTTTCAACAACGAAGGAGGAGCGAGTGGTGGGCACCCTCTCTTCCCTCTGAAAGCTCTTTCTGGAGTAGCTGGATAGCATGCTGTTCCAGTTAGGGTGGTACATGATGCTGTAAAAGCTGTCGACACAACCGGCCATTTTCGGCCAAATTACCATTGCTGTGTTTCCTGTGATGTTTTGGACGGTTATTCCCATCAGGATGTTTCTTGGGAGTTTTTTTCTCTCTTGATGCTGATCTCCCTGTGAAAGGGGAAGATGTTCTTTGGAGAGGTTGCAACACTGAGGATGTTGTTTGGATCTTAATTGTAGTGCTCTGTAATGTAGGAATGGAGTTTGTTAGGAAAGTATGTTCTCATCTTTGGTACTGCAGTGTAAAAATGGGAATGAAAGTTCATAAAGTTTGGGGTGTTTTAAAATGCGTGTTTCTCTTCCAAATGAAAGGGTGAACATAAACTTAGAGCAATTCAACCAGAGCTGCTGCCTGTACAGGTGACCAGTTGTATCGTCAGAGATGGTGAATTTATGCAGAATTTACAACTGGGGAATCACTTCCTTTCACTTTTTTTTTTCCCAGTTGATTGTAAAAAATACAGCAGTTCTTTTTTTCTCTTGCATTTTATGTTAAGTGGCAAGAGGGCTGGGCAGGAGTGGATATTGAGGAATAAATGCCTCTACCATCCACAAGTCTTAATTTTTGCCAGTCACAATCAGTTGAAGAGCAGAAGAGTATGTGGAAATGCGACCACATATTATTTTGTCTCCAATATCTTACGTTAGGTTCTTATTCACAAGTTCACGTAGGAACACCTTCCCCGTGAAGACAGGCTGAGAGAATTGGGGCTGTTCAGCCTGGAGAAGAGAGGGCTCCAGGGAGATCTTACAGCACCTTTTGGTATCTAGATACAGCAATACAGCTGGAAAGGGGCTTTTTACATGGGCAGATATTGATAGGACAAGGAGGAATGACTTTAAGCTTAAAGAGAGTATATTTAAATTAGATATTAGGAAGAAATTCTCTGCTGTGAGGGCAGTGAGGCACCGGAATGGGTTGCCCAGAGAAGCTGTGGAAGGTGTTGGAACTAGGGGATCTTTAAGGTCCCTTCCAAGCCAGACTGTTCTGTGATCCTGTGGTACTCTCCATGTTTTGCTGTTAAGTTGCACATCTGTAGCCACTGCAGCTACACTGCGGCAGTGGCTGTGAACAAGGTACCTCGGTGGTAGCAGTATCACAACATTTAGTCTTGATGCTAGTCAGCCTCTTGGAAAAGCTTTGTCAAGCTTAGTGAAATACAGCTTTCACTATAGCCTACCTTTTGGATAAATAGTGGGGATTTTTGAAATGACTAATGCTCTTTGCTGTTCTAAGTCATTTTATGTAATCCCATAGTCTGTCTGCCCTGAATTTATACTCCTCCTTGTCCACAGTTCAAATTAGAAAATCTGCCAGAATTTTGAGATTCTCAGTATGTGTAACCACTGTAAATAGTGAAAGGAAAACATCTCTTTTATGCAATTTCTCTAAACACATATATTAAAGAATATATGGTAACATCCAGTGGCTATTTTCATTTGTTTGGCTTGGGTTTTATGCTTTAATGTTGTGATGGTAACTTTTGAAAAAGAGCTTACCTCAGCAATTTAATCTGATTCCTTAGTTTGATTGTCAGTTTCTAGTGGTACTCATGGAAGTTTTTTCCCACTTTGAAAATTTCTCACTTTTTTGTGACTATAAATGTCCGTGACAGCTAACACTGTATTTCATTGTTTATGACTTTGTTGTGAAAATTAAATCTTTTTTTTTTTAAGATCAAGTTTAAAATGTTACATTTCCTGTCTAAATAACAATTAATTATTGAACATTCTCCTAAGGAAGAAAGCTTGTGAGATTTTCTTGTAGCATATTCTGAAATTATTCTGTAATACTTGTATTTTATACTAGATAGGAGACTGGGAAAATGTATATTTTATGGGATTTTTAAAAATGGGTTTTAGATAGTGACATGACATTAATAGTAAGAATTCTGTGCCTGTTTATGTAGGAAAATTGTTGCTCAAGGCTTTTAGGTTATAATTACTGAGAAGTGGGAAGAAAAATATATATGTTTGTTTGTATTACAATGTAAAACCATGGATATGACTGATATGGGTAGATGCTGCTTTTCTAATTCTGTGGTAAATGCACTCTTTCTAATACATTAACAATATAAAGGAACTGAGTTTGCTATCAGATAAACTTACCAAACAGACACATTTTGGCATCTACCCAACTACTGCAGATACTAAAATAGGGTGTATTAGTGAGATCAGAGCTTTTACTTGCCCAGTTACCTTCTCTCTAACTGGTAGATCCCTATTATTTAAAATGATAATCTGTTTTTTATAGGACACTTTTTAACACAGCCTAGGAACAATAGTTTCAACAGTTTAATCCTCATAGCATTTTGTAAGTAGAATGAACTATAATTAAATAACAATAATACATTTATATTGTTACAAACCATCAGTTACTAGAAAACACACAATTACTGACATGTAAATGTTTGGAAAAGCCATTTGATGTTTTATGGATCATAAAGTCAGTACTTACCGTCGCTCCCTGACGGAAATTCCAGAACAGGATTTCTTTACGGCGATGCTGCTGTGAAAATGTTACAAACACCAAATTTTTTGTATCCCTTTCTACATGAATTATTTCCTGACTGATCTCTGTTTGCCAGTTTGCTTTTCCCTCTCCTCAGATTCTCTGGATTGAATTCTCATTGCTTGGTGATTTCAGTTTTTTTCTCCGATGCTGCTGGTGGCATGGTTTCTTTGTCTCTTCCACTTAAATTCCTGCAAGAGCACATCTTGTCTAAAGATGCTGTTGCCTTGCTTTTCAAAGACTGCACGGGAGAAGAAAATAATGTCTTTTCCCCCCTCTCTTGCTTGCCTCCCCTTGGCAGTATGCTGCCTGAGCATCCCTGTTTTATACTCTTGTGTGTGGACCAGTGATGCTGTGAGTGATTAATGTTAGCACTTTGATGACATCAGCAACTAACAACTCTTTCTT
>VWZV01014874.1:496922-535620 GCA_013397155.1 Irena cyanogastra
AGGGAGCAAGTACAGCTTAAAAAATAATGAACAGCAACTTCCCTCCCTTTCCACCTCCCTCTGTTTAGTGGCTTCTTCCCTAAGGATTTTATGCTTTTGTGTCTCACTGGGGGGGAGATGGTATTGGTGTGTAATGTTGTTTTCTAAATTCCTTGTTAGAGTTTAGAAATATCCACTAATCCAATGTTTACAGGTGAATTGTAAATTTTAGGTACTTCCCCATGAGGTTTACATGAAAGATATATTTTTAGATTGGCTGGCTTGTTATTGTTATGTATTGGCAAGTTTTTAAAATACCAAAATCATGTTTTTATGGCTTGCTTTTCTATGGCAAATTCCTGCTGTGCGAAGAGAGGGTCCCTCCCCTTAACCTCATGGCAGCAAAAGGCTTTAACCCAGTAAAATACAATGCTCCTTGTGCTGTAGCTGAAATAGATAGTTCTGGCATGTTTGTTGTAGGAGACCTACCTAATTGGAAACATCAAAAACAAAAAATGAAATCTCATCTTCTAGGGGCAATTGTATAAATCCTTAGTTTATCAGGACATTCATCTGCACATATGTTCTTAAGGTTTTACCAGTTTTCTCTGCTGTCTTTGGCCCAGACGTCGTTTTTGTATGCTGAGAGCTATGGAAATGCACAGGTTGTACTAGAGGGATACAGCTTTAGGCTGTCCCCTGGTGGGACACATCTGGAATTTGGCCTTTTAGCCAGCTCTGATGTAACAGTAGGACTGTGTTATGTACTAGGATTCTAATAGTTTTCCAAGTGTCTATTTTAGTTTGCATCTAGAATTTTTAAATTTCTAAGACCTCAGTTGGAAACTGGTGTTTATATAGAGACGTACAACATAAATAAAACTGTGCATATTCTATTCTGATTGCGTCAAAAGATGATTTTTAAGTCCTTTTATGAGAATAAAATCCTTCAAGAGCTTGGTAGAGTTTTCTAAATTGAATTCCAACTAGCGTAATGCCATGTATTTACAGTATCTGGTGTTGACTTGCATGGGTAGTTAGGGCAGGATCTGCACTGAAGGGAATGTTCTTCCTGGAAAATCTGTTACAGCTGTGTGTGAAGTTGAAAGTTTAACAGTATACTGTTTTCCATGTGTGTATTAGAGAAATCTCAGAATTTAGTTCAGAAAACTAAAGGAAACACAGCAGTCCCTTCTGTAAGAAAGGTGGCCAAGATTCCTGCTAAAATTAAATTTTAGGGTATTAGGAGAACAACCCACTTGCAGAAATGGAGGATGCTAAGTTAGCCAACCCTCTCTAATCTGCAGCTTCAGCAAACGTTTCCTAAATCCTCACGTCACATCACTGTGTACAGCTGTGTTCACTTCCACAGAAGTAAACATGATTATGGCAAAGCACCTGATCCTATTTATACAAGTCTTGAAGAATTTCTGTGAGGTTACATCCCAGACTTAGATTTGCTTTGATCTTGTGTATAGCGAAGGGGTTTGAAAAATAAAGGTCCTTATTAATTAGTTGCAGAGAGCAGTAGCTGTAGAAGGCTTGTTTTTTTGTAGTTGAGTACTCAGAGACTTAAAACACCTATTATGAACAGAAAATTGAAGTAATTTCTTTCAAGATGTTTTGCACATAAAATGGAAGATAAAGGAATAGAAGCTGTGCTTTAAATTCAAGGATCTGGACATGGCATTGACTACTTTCACTCTTTTATGCTTGTGTAAATAGAAAAGTACAAAAGATTAAGTGTTTGTGGCTTTGTAAATGATAAATGGAAGATGTGTACTTGAAAAATGTGCTCACAAATTTGTCTTGCTAATAGAGAGATTTTTGTTGAAGTTCCTGCCTTAAGAGAAACTGCCAAAAGAGAAACTGTGTATTTAAACCTCTTTCAGAGAAAGTGAGGTACAAAGTTTTTATATCAGTTTTAATGTGCTTTAAAATGACACTTAAATTGCATTATTATTGAGATACAGGCAGACAAAATTTTCATTAATCATATCTTTTTTCTCGTTTTAGGCATTGAATTTGGCATACTCCAGCATTTACAGCAACTACAGGAACTTTGTTGGTCCCCCTCACTTTAAAGTCATCTGTAGACTTCTTGGATATCAGGGCATTGCTGTGGTGATGGAGGAGCTGCTGAAAGTTGTCAAGAGCCTGGTATGCTAATTGTGTATTTTTCTTCTAGTCCAAATGGTTTCTTATAGGAAATATCTCAGGAAAAACAAAGTGAAATTGAGATCCTGGATAAAAATAATTAAAATGACTTCCACTGAAATTTGATATAAACTGTGCTTGACAGTATTCAGTGTCTTGCGTGAGCAATAGAAAGAAGTGCCTTGGTGCCCTGAGCAGTGTTTTGAAAACTTTGGATTCTTCATTGGAGATTCATCCAATTTGTGGTGACCTGAGATGTTAGGAGCTAGATAGGCTCTGGAAAAGTATGAGTATTTTAAATTAGCTGATTTCAACTTAAAGACCATACTATACATTCACTTCCTTGATATGTTTTGAGAACAGCTGTAGTGTGCTTTCTGCCTGGCACCTAACTTCAGGGCTCTCATTAATGACATTACTGATAGATGACTCCTTAACAGCAGGAGTTTAACCTCTGTGCTTGGTTAGCAGTGCTGCTCAGGCCAATTTTGAAGACAGTATCCACCCAGCCTGGGTATCCTGTATTGGAAAGGGCCTTCTTTGTAACTGGGAGGAGGTTGAGGCTCTGGCTGTTTGCTATACTATTAGAATCTATATATACAGCCATAGTGCATGTTAATTTAAGCCGAAGTTAATTTAAGCCAAAGAAATTATGTTTTCCTCCCTGTTGCTTGTAGGAGCATGCTGCCAAAATAATCCAACTGTACCAGGGAAAGCTGTGGTATTCATATTCCTACTTCAGGCACTTGACACATTTGGCAGTTTGTTTACAGTAATTCCCACAATGTTCTAAGTACATTTTTGATGTTCTAGAAAGGCTGAATCCTGCTTGAAAAGATGCTGTAATTTAATCTTCAGGGAGAGAGGAAAACACTTATATTTTTCAGGGTTTGAGTGTTGAGTGTTGGTTTGCTGTGTTTTATGAGAGGGGTTTTTTTTAACTTAGTGATAAATTGTCTCAATTCATTAAAGGTGGCATTGGACTCTTATAAAGAAGGTTAAAAGGCCTGGGGGAGAGTATCTTGCCATTGCCTGATGGAGATGCTCAGACATAGGGGGACAGAAAAGAGAGAGGTGTCTAGTGGCAGGAAGACAGGCTGACTGAAGGCTGGCACTATCTCAACTGGTATGTCCAGAATTACCAGTTTGGGCTGTTGCAGCCATTCCTAATCGTAAGGGCTTTTTTTCATGTTGTTTTTGAACACGTTCAGATGCTTTTTGAATCTTTTTGAAAGCATTCAAATGCAACTTTTTAACTAAAAACCTAAACGTTAGTTAGACAGTAAAGAGTCTATAAGAGAAAAACGTGTTTCTCTTTTACCTTTCTGGCCTTACCTGTTGTGCCACTCTTCTTGTAGCAAAGGTGGATAATGCCATGTGAACTCTTTTCATTTGAAAAAATTGCCTTTTTAAAGATGATGACTGGCAGAATTAAATGCAAGATTTTTAGAGCTGCTTCAGTTCATGTATAATTTGAATGCGGTTTTTTGTAAAGTTTCATAGTTCAACAGCACTGACATGTTTACATGCATCTGTTTTCTCTTAGTTACAAGGGACCATTCTTCAGTATGTCAAGACCCTAATGGAAGTGATGCCTAAGATCTGTAGGTTGCCAAGACATGAGTATGGTTCTCCAGGTTAGTTTGTGTTTGATGTTACCTTAGCAGCCTGAATAAGATGATACTAACCACTACCTTCTGAATCTTTTGTATCTGTCTTTTACTTCCTCCTTTTTCTCCTGATAATCAGTTTTTAGCCTGGCTTTGGTTTTTTGTTTATTTTTTTTTCCTCATAAAAAGAATCATTGAATGCTATGCTTTCTGAAAGTACTTAATGAAGTTTTAAGACTTCTGTATGTAGGGCAAAAGGATGACAATCTGTATAGAGACAGCCTTATGACATAATTCATCTTGAGCTGGGATGTCCACTATAGTTTCTGTTTCTTATCTTTCTCATAAGCATGTTGAGCTTTTGCCTCAGCAAGTTAGCCTCTCACTTTTTTTTATGTTTAAATGGCTAATTTAGATAATCCAGTTCTCTGGAACAGCCTCTATTCCCTTTTCCTTTGCCCTCACCAAATACAAGATAAAAGGAGCGGTACTGCTAGGAGGTAAACTGGTCCTGCCAGAATAGTTATGTCTGAGACTTATGTGGGGTGCATCTTAGCCTCTCAACAGGAGGTGTGACAGTTGCAGAAGAAGAAATGGCATTGAAAGCCGCTTGCCACTATGGAGAAATAATTGGCTAATTAGTATTTATCACATTGTTCACTGAAATTCTGAATCTTTCCCCTTCAAAATATTCCTCCTTCACAACTTCTAATTAACACAAATTAGTCCTTCCATGTGCCACCCACCTCCTGAGTTTATTTTTTCCAGAGTCACTTAGTTTTATTAAATGCCACTCCAACTGGAATGAGGTTGGGTTTTTTCTGCTTCCCACAGCTTGCTTGACGTTCATTACCGACGGTAAACGAAATTGAGGTCTTACTAAGTGTTTCCTTCCTGTTTTTCTCCCTGTAGCATAGAAATGGATGAATCATGGTAGTTAGGAGTATAAAAATAATCTCTCTGAGGCTTTTAGCCATTCATTAAGGTCTGACTGCAAAAGCAGTAGGTATTCTCAAATATAGATAATGCATCACCAGGATCTGTGATGCTACAGGTGACATTAGGAAGCTTGCCTGTAGAAATCCTCACCTGTAAGGGCTAAATATTTGGCAGGAAATACGCAGGGGTTATAGGAGAAACCTTTCTCTTAAGGTTGAAAGACAATCCATCCTATAGGAAAGGCAGAACTTTACTGGTGCAATGGTAGCAAACTATTTTGACCTCATATTTACTCTTCCAAAAGAAATGCCATTTGTTTAGATGCCTACTGCACCAAGAGATCAAAACAACTCTTGGTTTTACAATGGAATATCATACTTTGTTTTAGAATTGGACTGGATCTCAAAACCCCACCTGATTCTCTGCTCCTTTACTGCCCCTGTTCCTGTCAGGTTTTGTCTCAGCACATGTTTTCCTGTTCTGAACTATTTCTAGCAGAGGACACATAATAACCTCCTGGAGAGTCTCTTCCAAAAAATGCAGAGACAGCCTTTATAGCACGGTCATGCTGTCTCTCCCTTTCCTTCCAAGTCACCAGACAGAAAAGGCTTGTGGAAGATCAGGACACCTCCATCGCTCTCACATCAGGGAGAAACTGCCCCGTGCTCTCTGACCCCTGCCCATCATGGAGCTGTCTGCCCTTGGAACAGCTGATAAAGGAAAATGTTCTCTGTGAGGGTGTGCTGTAGATTTTAGGCTTCATGGGGAGAGGAGCTGCCAGACTGCAGAAGGGCAGGCTCGAAGCGTGCTTCCCTTGAGTCACTGTCCTCTCGTTTCTGTGCTAAATTCTCCTCTTTAGCAGTCTTTGCCACACCTTGTTTATGTGTTTTGTCACAGAAAATGCAAGCCAATACACGCCAACTGTTGTCTGTTCCCTCCTCTGCCTCCAAAAGCTTCCTCAGAAGTTGTTAGTTGTAGTAGTAAGCCTGAGTGCTGTGGGGTATGTCTGTGTGCTGCTTCTGTTCTTTCATAACAAATAATTTAATAACTTCTTTATAACTGGCACAACCTACATACACAGACCAAAACTGTGATTCCAGTCCTTGGATGAAGTATGTAGGTTCTCATCTATCTTGAGGTAACATGCATTTATTAATTCAGAATTAATTTCCTGAGTCCATTCTCCACATGCAAAGTGATTTAAGCACACTCAGTAAGTAAGCCTCTAGCTCTTTCATGCACTTCAGACTTTTCAGTTGGAGAGTTTTGTTTGGACTCTGCTGACTGCAATTCCTTGGCCCCTACATAATCAGCCTTCTAGACTTGTGGATTTCTAAATGGTGATTTATTGCTGCTAAAAGGAGCAGGGTACAGACAGTGGCATCAGAGTTGTTCAGGACTCCTCTTTGCCAATGGGTTTGTTTCCATAGGAACAGTCTAAAGCAGTGGGGAACTTGTTCATCTTGTAGTCATAAAAATATTTGTCTAAAAATACATTAAGCATAAGGATTTTTAAAGGGACCTTTTAAAATTGCCAAAGCTCTTAAAGAAATATTTGCCTTGTAAGAGTTTAAGCTTGAAATTTCATCTTGGAGGTAACATTTTCTTCTGCTATTTTTTGGGTATTTGAACTTGTCATTTCTGCTTTTAATGAATGAGTATCCTGCCACTCTGAAGTGTCATTGAATACCATGAGGAAAAGTAGTTTGTCAGCTCTGCTGTGAGATGAGGCTTTTGTCACTGATATACCACCCCTTCAAAATAAACATTTTAAAAGATCAATGACCTTAGCAAGATAGGAACTCCATGAGAAAGTAGGCAAATTGTGTATTTTTTCCTAAGTGTAACATTTCCATTTTTCTTCATTAAAAAAAAAAAAACCAAGATAAAAAAAGCAAACCAAAGAAACAGAACACTCAAAGCTGGTGCAGGACAAAGCACTTATTATCCCAGGCCAAGACCTCTTGAAATCCCACAAGTTGGCATGGCAGTTTAGGAATCCCTCCAAAGCCCTGTGCCACTGGCTGCAATGTTCCCATCTCTCCCTGGGGTGATTGTGCTGCTGGCAACACTTTGGGAGCTGTTTCTGCACAGCAGCCTGGCAAAAAAGAGCCTTCCACCCCTTCTTTTTCTGGAATGTTTCAGGTCAGAGTCTAATAGGAACTGGAGCAAGCCTGGGCTGGGAAGCATGGGGAAGGGCAGCCGTGGCTGGAGGCTGCAAGGGAAGCATCACTTGGGGCATAGCAGAAGGGCTTGTAATTCTACATGTTATCCCAGGTTTTTGATCAAACTCAGATAAGGAGGAGAATAATTCAAGTGAGGGCACAATGGCTTAAATCCACATTGGATGAAGGAAATGTATTCATAGGTCTTCCGGAAACCTTTCCACTGGAGAAAGATTTAGGAAGGCATCACAGACTATTTGAAAGAATTGAGGGGAAACCCAGATCACCATGATGATTTTAAGAGGGCATTAGTAATTCGTTAGATAATGAAAAATGGAATATTTCTTTCTAGCAAAATAAACACAGTGCACAGGCTCCAGAGTCATAATTCTTGGATACATGCATATGCTTAAACCTGATGAATATTTCCATTGAAGGGAATGAATGGCAGCACTGTTGATATGCAGAGTTAACAATGTCACTTGTAAGCCAAAGTATTTGGATGCAGCATTTGAATGTCTCTGTGAAAGTGAACATAAACTAAAGGTCATTATAGGACCCAGTTTCTTGAGAGCAGCTATGCTATTGCAGATTAGTAGATTTTATTTGATAATAGTCACCTCAGTTCTTTGCAGAAAATAACCCAAAACATAACTAGACCAAGAATTAGAGTCAAGATCCAGTTTGTTTGTAGTCAGAAATTCAGTTCTAAAATTAATAGCTCATTTTTGTCCTTATCTTTTAGGTTCCAGAATTGTTACAAGCTCTGGAACGCGTTTGATTTCAGTCTGTAGGTGTGAATTGAGAAATGAAAGGTGACCAAAGTGAAGGAATCCAACCAGCTTTGAGTTGCACGTGTTGATTTGCTCTGACTTCCTAAATTAATCAGTGTACAGACTGCACAGCTGAAACTTGGCATCTGCTGTTTGAGTGCTGTTGAGATAGGATTTTGGAATCAGAGAGGGAACCTAATCCTTTACTAATCATCTGTACTTTACTGGATCTATTCTATATTAACAGTCTTTGCTTCTGTTGAGATCTGTGTAAATCAGAAACTGGGATTATATATAATCAATTATTATGACACCTAATGTCGTCCCATCTGCAGGAATAGAGGGATTTTATTAAAACTGTTGTCTTGGAGAGGAGAAGCAAAAAAACCTTGATTCATTTACCTTGTGAAGTTCTGTGTGTATATAACTAATTCAGTAACTTATGAATTCCACCCACAAACAGAATTAGAGGAAGAAGGAAGGTTGCAGGCAATTAAATGAAATTAACTTTCATAAGACACTTGTTCTTTTTCCAGGGCTTTAGTAGGCATGCATAATCTTTCATAAAAATATGCTTCTGTGTAATGTGCACAGAAGTGTAATTTAGAATGGCATTGCTCAAACATTAATGAAAACATGATGATGTATTTCTGCCACAGGACTCCACTGGGGAGCAGATTGGTCTTTCATCAGAAATAGCCTGTGTAGCTCTGTAAACTTTCTTCTGTTTTGGTCGTAAATCAAGCTCTTGATCTAAAGGGAAGTAGTACACTAATGATGGCAGCATTTGGAACACCTGCATGCTAAATACTGGCTGTCAGATTTTCAAAATAATATCACAATTTGTTAATGAATGTATGTGGGTGTGCATATTTATGTATCTGTATATGGAGACTGTGGCTTTGAGTGAAGAAATAAGGAACTTCATTAAGGACTTGGAGAGGAGTTCTGTCACCTGGAGTGACTGTAAAGACAGGAAGTAATTTTTATGGTATGAACCTGAAGCCTCTTTGACTTTTACTGTCCTGCTGCTTTTGGGTGGACTTAATGTCTCACTTTGGTTTCAGTCACACTTTGAGTATGAGTCTCTTGTTTCTGGTCACAATTCTCTGTACTGCTTATGGTTTCTCTCTGTGCCATCTTGCTCATTTATATTTGCTTTAGGTGACATGGGTTATTCTCAGGATTTCACTGCCCATGAAAAAATACTTCTCATCTTTCCAGATGTCAGCCTTTTTTTCTGAAACTCCCCACAAAATCCACAGGGTGGGTAGGGGCTTGAATGGAATCTGAAAACCCTACTCTTTTCAATTCCTGTCATGACCAATGGTTGTTTCACATTGCAGTAGCAGAATCTTCCTTGCTGTTCTGTTCAGCTTCTGTTTCTCACCAAGCTGCTCCCCACCCACCACACAAGCTAAAGGGAAGAGCATGTCCATGGCCATGCATGTCACCAACATCCTGTTTGCTCGGATAGTGCTTTCTCTCCATGGTGACCCTGTGGAGAAGTCTACAGTTCCTCATGGGGTTTCAGGGCATCTTCCAGGCCTTCTGTTGGTTCATCATCAATCTCTGTGCATGTGGCACAGATCATAAGACCAGAAACATTGGTAGATGTTCTAGTTTGATTTCCTTTGTGGCACAGACTTCAGTCCAGGATAACACATCAGACTTTTGTTTGCAGAAAGTCTTGGAATGAGGAAAGCATTTGACTTCTTGCAGTTCATCCTTAGAAGACCTTTCTTTCTAGATGTGGAAATCCTTTCATCAACAAACACAAAAGACAGACTAGGGTGTGTAACGAAAACACACTGAAGGTTTGTGATAAGGCTGATTTCAGTTCCCTAACTTTGCGTTTTCTTCCTAGCATCAAAAACTTTTTGGGGAAAACTTTTCAACCTTTTCAGTCTGATCGTTAAAATGGGAGTCCTGATATTCAGCACTGCAGCATCCCATGGCCACGGTGGGCACGTGTGTTTAAGTGACAAGCACAAGTGTTGACTGCACCTCACACACCTGGGAGTTGTGACTGGCTGGCATCCTGCAGTGTTCAGTGAGACTGACAGCCTTTCCCACAGCTTTTCCATTCCACAGTCCCCGTGTTGTGGGGAGGTGGGAATTGGTGATGTGCTGGCATTGTTTGCTTTTTAGCTAGTTGTAAATTGTGTTACCTTGGAATAAATTAAGCTCAGCAAGCACTCGCTACATCTGACCTTTCTCCATCAGTTTTTCAGTTCTGTTTTTCTCTGAAGTCACCAAAGTACTAAATTTAGGTCTGAAATTCACCTCCAGTGAATGCATGTGGGAACACTCATTTACTGTTAATTTTCTATTGTCAGACAGTTCTTTGAGATGTAACAGAGCCAGCCGTGCATCCCCTCATCATGCACTTTACAGATTTTTGGTGTTACTAATTTTAATGATATGAGGCTCTCTGTAGAAGTGTGTGGGTTTCCTACATAATTCTTTCCTTCACTGTGTGTTTTCAAGTTCCTCTGAATTTGAGGAATTTCCTTGGAAGAGATACCCTGCAGGATGGATTTCATGTTTGTGTGCTCTCTTCAGCCTTTGCCTCACTGGGTAGTTAGCCAAGTATGATCTCCTGCATGAGAAGTGTTCATCAGTTGTGTCAAAGGAACTCATGGAAAGGTGCTGAAGGGTATCTGTGTTCTCTTTCCTTGTCTTCTCTCAATTGCTTTAGATGCAGTTGGGTGGAGATTTATCTGGCTTGATTCACTGTAATGGAAATGAATTGCTATGTGCAGCATGCAATTTGAAAGCTTTTTGTGATGCATTTTCTTCTCAGTCAAGTGTTTTGGTGGCTTTTTAAAAGGGACAGGCTTGGCCAGAAAGATAGAGAAATGGTGCTAAGAATCAACTTGCAAAAAGCTGAAGAGCTGTCTGACCTACTGTAGTTCCTAGTGCTCTTCCTCTCCCATCCTGCACCTGGCTTTAACCTCTGAATGAGAACCAGAGTGGGTCTCTGCAGAAGCTGCTGAGCCTGTGGTTTCCTGGATTTCTCTCTAACCAAGGGACTGTACAGCCTTTCTGGGGCTGGAGGGCAAGGACTGGAAGTCCACCAGCATGTTAAGCATCACCATCGTTTAGGAGAAGTTTGATGGAAAAGATGCATGTTTATGTAAACTATGTGAGTTTGAAAATCATAATTTTAGCTGTTTTTTAACAGCTTTTGCAAAACTTTGATAGAAACTGTGTTCTGGTTGTGCTTGTCAGCAGGATCTGGTGTACCCTTGCCTGCAGAGCTTGACTTATGATCTCTGTATTTGCTTTGAAAGGTCACAGATCACCTCTGGCCCTGTGGCACTGTCAGAGTTACAGCCTGGCACTACCCTTCTTCCCTGTATCTGAGCTCTCTGCTCCTTGCTGGCTCTGTCATCCATGAAAATAGCAGCTGTGAATTGAGTGTGTCAGTGGTGCAGCAGGCTGGGGAACAGCAACAGGAACAGAGCTTAAAGCAGATGAGAGCTCTAATCGCTCTTCCTGCTCCTGAGTATTTTTTTCTTACCTCTTATACTGGCTCCCTTTTCCAAGAGTGAAAAGTTAGGCACTCCACTTTGCATGATTTATCCAGTAAAAAAGGTCGGTGCACTGGCTTAACACTTCATAATCTCTGAGTTTTAATGCATTTAAATGCTGCTTCTTTCAGTTTCCTCTAGGCTGCATGTCTGGAGATAAAATCTCCTGTGCTGATACATGGAGAGGGAACTCTAAACCTGCACCCTTGGTTATTTGTATTCTCAAACAGTGTATGGGTGCACATTTGTGCAACCTTTGAATAGACAAATTGGTTAGAAAAGGACTTTTGAAGCAGAAATTGAAATTAATCCTGATCTCTATGACTCCTATTCACATGGCCAGTATCTTTTGTCTGCTTTCCTGAGGTAACAGTGTGCCTGTGTGGTCATCACTAGATTTGTTCTGGCTCCTGAGACTTTTTTTTTTCCTCTTCTCTTCTGATTTCAGGTATCTTGGAGTTTTTTCACCATCAGTTGAAGGACATTGTTGAATATGCAGAACTGAAGACTGTCTGCTTCCAGAATTTACGGGAAGTGGGAAATGCTGTCCTGTTTTGTCTCCTCATTGAACAGAGTCTGGTAGGTGCCTGCTGTGCTAGTTTAAAATCCATCTGTCTCTCAAAATGTACTCTCATATTTTTGTTACTAACGTCATCAATAACAAGGTTGGAATCTGTGAGTTTGCTGTTACTGATGGGCAGATGGATAGGAACAGTTCCCTGCACTCATCTCTCACAGTCTTGCAGGGGCTTTCATGTCTGTTAGATACAGTGATGCCTGACTTTGCTGGGTGAGAGATGTTGCCTCTTGCGTGGCACCTGAGGATCCAACATTGCAATCTTCACCATAAATTGTAATCACATATGGCACTCCTGCTGCCAGTCACAGTGTGGCCACTCTTTATGTCAGTGAGCTGTGCATCTGGTACTGCTGTATTCCTTTCCTGCATGTCATTCCTGTTGAGGTCTGAAACATCACAAGGTTAACGTGGACATCCTTGGACGTCCTCCTTGCTGCTTGGATGGCTGTCAGTGGTGCAGAAATTCACTCATCTGTCCTAGCTTGAACAAAACTGTGAAATGTGTCAGTCTTTCAGCTGCTTCTGATATATGTAGAATCTACCTTACACTGTGTAAACCTGCCCACAGCTGACGGCACAATGCTACAACTGATCTTTATCCCTACCTCCAATTTTCTTTTCCCACCCTTTTCCCAAGTTAGTACCATTTGCTGTTCAAACAGGATGCCCAGAACTGTAATTTCTTTGTTTTCAATGCTTTTGGGTGCTTACAGAGGAAAGGTGGGCATTGATAATGGATCAGAACAGCAACAGATGTGCTGGCTTCCCTTTCTTTACCTGCATGGTGTTGTTGATGTTGGGTGGCGGAGGTCTCTTCCTGCTGTGCATACAGGCAGCCTGCCCAGGCTGTGCAAGCTCACGGTGCTACTGAGGTTGGGCAGCACACAGAGATCTTTGCTGACTGCAAACCAGCCACGTCATTTCCTCAGCAAGCTGGCTGGGGGCCTGCTGTGGGACAAAAATAAACCCTCACGGAAGGCTTCTCTAGGCTGTATTAAGGCTGTCTATGTTAGATAAGGTAACGAAGACATGCTGTTCCTCCAGGCTCCTGCTCATGGTGTTAGAGGATCAGTCCCTCATGGTGGAGAGTAATTGTAGGGCCAGGGGACACACAGCAAACCTGTAATCAATAATGGCACAGCTGAAACAGAATGAGAAGCTGGATTATTTTGGATTCAGGCTGAGTGGGTCTGTGGTGAAAGGCCAGGCATGCTAGGGCCATCACCTTCTTTGGGACACCACTGAGGTTACCCTTTTCAGTCATACACCTGTGCTTGCTGCCTCTCCTCTTGCTTTTGTCCTCAGTCAGGCCCCCATGTATTTCAATACTTTTTATGTATTTCAGTATTTTTCCGTTGCGGTCATCCCTCATAACTAATCTAGATTTTAGTGCACTGCAAAGTGTAATTCTGAGTATACCTGTGGTAGTGGGTGGGTCTCATGCGTTTCCCTAGTTGACATCAAGGAATTAGACAAGGAGCTGGAAAAGGCACATGAGCCCCAGCACACTAGCCTTGCTAAGAGTCTGGATGATGACCAACTTTTCTAATATTAGTGTTGAGGGATTATAAATTAATAGGGTCTCTGCTTCAAAAATGAGGAGAGGGTCGTAGCAAAGTCATGCCTCTGCTTCTGGTCATCTCTGCATTTTCCCTGTATGTACGCACAGGGGCAAAGAAACAGGAGACATCTGTCTTCCTTTCCCCTGTCCCTAAAGATGTAAAATACTTCCTAAGACGGGATTCCATGATTCTCTGCTGTTGTCATATGTCTCAGCCTGCCTGGCAGGGAGACACTCCCACCACGATAAGCTCCCATTAGGATAATGGGTTGTGGCTCTGGTAAAAATAACCAAGCAGTGAGTCATCTTCTTCCCCCTTTTGTCTGTGCGGGAGCTGTCTGCCACTTTCCCACCGAAATTACTCATTCCGCATTAGTTTCTTTAATAAATACCCTGTCCTTTTTGAACTGCCAGCTGAGGGTGGGAGGGGAGTTGCTGGAGTTTATTGGGGAGTTCGGAGTAACCTGGTGAGATGAAGTGGTCCTTGGGAGTGATCCGTGAGGAGGGGCAGGGCTGGGAGCGGCTCCTGCCGTGGTGACAGGGGCCGGCTGCCCTCTGCTGTTTCTGCGGCGGCATCGGCCTGCCTTTGGAATCGCGTTTGGGGGTCTGCTGCGGTTTGGGGATTGATGCTTCTGTCCTAAATGCCTCTTCTTTTTTTTTTTTTATTGTCCCAGTCTCTAGAGGAAGTGTGTGACCTGTTGCACGCAGCTCCATTCCAAAACATCCTGCCCAGGGTTCACGTCAAAGGTATGGGCAAAGTGAAAATGCCTTCCTTGGGTAATGCTTTCCCCTTTCCCTTGCTGCTGCTGATGCTGCTGCTGTGCTTTCAGTAACAACCTCCAGCCAGCCTTTACCACGGCACTGGTAATTATAGGACAGAGGTATCAGGTCTAGGCCTGTTTGCCTGGCTGAAAAAACAAATGTTTCCTGGCGATGCTCTGTGCAAATTACAAGGGGAAGTGGAGGAATGCCATGACAGGGAAAAGCAGGATGGATGCCCAGGGCAGTATTATCCTGCTTTGTGGATATAGTGAGAGGCTTTTTTGAAGCTGCTGTTTAGCTTATAGAATTTTCAGTTAAATGGGGTGTAGGGAGTCTGTCAGCAAGTAAGTAAATAAAGGTGGTCACTGTAGATTTTTCACTTCCTTTTCACTAAACAGAGTATGCAGTAGTGAATATTTGCAGGATTGCTTCCTATGGTATCTGCTTTCCTCATCTTTCATCATCAGAAAGTGAGCTGCCCTCCCTTCCCTTTGCCCTCTCTTCTTTCTGTGTTTCTCCTCTGTCTCCTTTCTTTTCCATTTCTCACTGCTGGAGCAGCTGATTTGTTCTGCTTGGAGAAATCCCATCAACTACAAAACTCGCTAGCTAACAGTAGCTACTTTCATCTCTGCATAAAACTAACCAGACCATTGTAAAACAGTATTTTCCCATTTGCCAGAGAACATTTCCTACTTCCCAGTATTGAGGAATTGCCAGCTGGTTTTTAGCCTTGCTATACACAAGATTGCATCCTCATTTTACCTCACCTTCTAGAGACAAACATTTTATGCATAAAGACAACTTAGTTGTCTTAGTACAAGTGGGAGTCAAATATCTTGGCAGTAGCAGCATAACAGAGCCTTATATTCTTCCTTTAATTTAATTAATTAGATGTACTCTACTACAAATCCTTCTTTCTGTTTGCACATGTAATGTAGCATTTTAAAATGTGTATTTCTCTAAAAGTGCATTGAAGATTAACCAGCTATTTAATACTTAAATTGCCTAAAAAGAACACAGTTTTCTTCCTCGCTGGATAAAGATTGTGTTAAAATAAGAATTCTCTTGGTTAATTGCAATTTGTGATTGCTCTCTTCACTTCTTTTTTTCTTTTCTTTCAGAGGGTGAAAGACTTGATGCTAAAATGAAGAGACTGGAATCAAAATACGCTTCACTACATTTGGTTCCTCTCATTGAAAGACTTGGCACACCCCAGGTAATCTTTCTCGTTTGTGTCAGAGGAAAGTCAAGAAATTTCTGAGCATCAGAAAGCCTGTCCTGATAGCTCTGTCAGAACTTCAACCTGCACATCCAGCTTGTTCACACAAATGATTTTTATTTAGATCCATGAATCTGGTAAAGCTGTTAAAGCTTAGAAGTTTATAACATTTGTGACTGGGGCAGAAGTGACACATCTGGGGGAAAATGCTAATTGGTATGTATGTTTTACCATGGGATACCCTCCCAGTGTAAGGTCCAGCCTGGGACCTCCTCCTGCAAATTCCACCAAAAGCAATCCGTTTTCTTGTGCACATGTATATATGTTTTTAAAACATTTTGTCACTCTTTCAGCCACTTAGAGACTCTTGTAAAATGAGCTGTCGTTTCAGTTGAGGTCTCCTGGAAACAATGACCAAAGAGGACATTCTTGAACTGCCTTTGCAGCTTCAGCACTGTTCCCCTTTCTCCTGGTGTGAGGGTGCATTAACCCCCTGCTAATCTTAGCAGTTTACTAGTGGTTGATGTGAATAGTAGAAAGTAAGAGCAGAATACTCTGAAGCAGAGTTCAGACTGCTTTTGTCTGAAGGTGCTGCAGTTCAGTAGGTGCTGCTGCACTAGGAGAGAGCTGTCTGTGTGATGGCACAAGCTGGGACAAGCACAAGCAGCATTGTCTCCTATGGATTTTGTCTGAGCCTGTTGGTGCTGCTCTTCGGAGCTTTCTCATCTCTAACAGCAGCACCTGACAGCAGCTGAGGGAGGTATGCAGGAGGGCGCAGGCAGGAGCTGCAGCAGAGCACTGAACTCTTTGGTTTTGTTTTCTGCCTCCATTCAGACAAAGAATTCTTTAAACTTTCCTGAGATAAATCCAGGACTAGCATTGCTGCAGTTAGTGTTAATCACTTTAAGTCTGTCTCCTTCAAAAGGATTTTACAATTTTCTCTGAATGTTTTTCCACTGATCTGATCCCCAGGTTAGCAGTGTCTGACCTCCCTTTGAGTCAGAAGACATTTCTCCTAGAATAAAGCACATGAAACTGAAAAATGTATTGTATTTGTTTTTTAAAATAAAATTTTGTAGTGAAGTGGCTTTTACCAGGATTTTACGCTTTGTTTCTCTCCACTTCAGCAAATAGCAATCGCAAGGGAAGGGGACTTGCTGACCAAAGAACGCCTCTGCTGCGGCCTGTCCATGTTTGAGGTTATCCTGACGAGGATCCGCTCCTTCCTGGACGATCCCATCTGGCGCGGACCCCTGCCCAGCAACGGGGTGATGCATGTGGATGAGTGTGTGGAATTCCATCGCCTCTGGAGCGCAATGCAGTTTGTTTACTGCATCCCCGTGGGAACGCACGAGTTCACTGTGGAGTACGTGCTGCCAGCTGCCCGCAGTGCCCCTGTGGGCAACAGTGCTTGGCTTGTCCTGCTGTGGCAGTGGGGCTGGGATGGAGGCGTTCGTGCGCCTGTCTGCATGGGCTTAGTGCAGAACAGGGAGAAGTGCTGCCAGCACCGTGAGGGGCTCCTCATCCACAAACACAGATACTGCTGTTATCTGTAGTGAAAATAACCCCCTATTTTAAGTATTGCTAGTGTATAATGAATGATCCTGTGACAAACAGGCCCTAGCACATGTCTTTCAATAGGAGTCGTGCCCCTATGGACACTCAGCTTAAATAGCATAGCAGAGTATTTGTGCATCTAACAAGTATTTCTTCTCTGAATTTAAGAGCAGGAATGAGCACTTGGGATCTAATATGATTAACGTGAGTTAACCAGGAACTGTTGTTTGTTCTTGGTTTTGTTGGTTTTGAGAATATCCTTATTTTGAAAAATTGTTGAGCTATAACATGCTTTTTACTGAGCAATTAGAAAATGGCGTAAGACATTTACTTTCTTTCATGTCGGCAGCCTAAAGGAGCAGAGTGGTGTTGAATTCCTGCTTTGTTTTCTTTGCAAGTGTTGTTTCCACTGAAAATGAAATGTAATGCCACAGGAGTCTAATGGGGAGTAAATGTTTTTGGAGTAACTCTGTTATGTGAAATTCAAGGAGGAGGGGCAGTTCTGTTTTCCTGTTGAGCATCTATTCGAATTGCTTGTGGTATCTCCAATGATAGTCAATATACCAGAGCTTTTGCTTTCTAGATGAATGTCTAATGTATTTATTATTTAGTGTAGTGGCTGATTACCGAGTGTTTGCTGTGACTGTGTTTTGAAGATGTAGATGAAACCTGCTCTGTGCTGTGTTTTGTGTTCCAGGCAGTGCTTTGGGGATGGCTTGCACTGGGCTGGCTGTATGATCATCGTGCTTTTGGGACAGCAACGACGCTTTGATGTGTTGGATTTCTGCTACCACCTGTTGAAAGTCCAAAAGCATGATGGCAAAGATGAGGTTATCAAGAATGTGGTGAGTTGAAAACATCTGTATTTGCTTTAGTAATACAGACAACAAGTCAGAGCTATTTGCTCTTAGATGCAGCATAGATGTGGCAATCCTTTTTTTAGAAAGAATTGCTGAAAATGAGGGCACCAGATTTTCAGAAATTAAAGATTAAGTCTGGAGTTGGAAGTCTGGTCAAACAGAATTCTGATGTAACAAATATATGAGATTTTCTTAATGCCTTCCATCTTATATATGTTAATTCCCAAAATGACAAGGCTGCTATAAATCGAGCTTATTTGTACCGAAGGCAGCACTGTCAAAAACCAAAATGGCTCAGCAGTGCAAGGGAAACATTTGTAACATGGCTGGGAGAGATGAGGTAACAGCATTTGCTGGTTTTCTGGCTAAGGCTTGTAATATCCAAAGCTAATTCCTGTGTCTGTTCTTTTGATGTTTGCAGCCTTTGAAGAAAATGGTTGAGAGAATTCGCAAGTTCCAGATTCTGAATGATGAAATAATTGCTATTTTGGACAAGTATTTGAAGTCCGGTGATGGAGAGAGCACACCAGTGGAACATGTGCGCTGCTTCCAGCCACCAATTCATCAGTCCCTTGCCAGCAACTAGATTCGCACCTAACAATACTTTTTGCACCTCTTTAGGCTAAAAGTGTGAGGAAAAAAGCAAGAAACAAACCCCACACCAACAGTTTTAAAGAATACTCTCATCTGCATTTTTCAGTATGCCTGTGCCATTTGACTGGCACACTGTCCTCTCCAGTCTCCAAGCACAGTAACTGTATACAATCCATACTTATTTTTCTAGACTAAAATTTTATACACTTTGATTAAAAGCCTGTAAGATTTTTGAAACCTCTTCGCATTCCTGTCCCGAGGTGGCCATTTTAGACTGGACTGGTGTAATTTTCCCCTGAAGCTATAGAAATAATGGCTGTGGAGGATAAAAAACGGTTCTGTAGAAAAAAATTTTTAGAAATCAATGCATAATTGTTTGTATTAGAGCCTTAATTGCTTAATTTGCCTTTATTAAAAAAAAGAGATGAAACAACAAAACAAAACAAATTCTGCTGGTGCTTTGTGAATAATTTTCTATCAGTTGATTCTTTTTTCTCTTTGCAAATCTATTCTCAGAGATCAGTAATTATGGAAATGAAGGCTATTTAGAGTGTTTGTTTCAAAGTTATTTAACCTGGAGGTGACCAGTAGGATTCTAATCTTTTGAAAAAGTGGAAGTTTGATTGATTAGAATGGGGACTGTTTACTTTTTCTAATGAGAGCTTCTAACACAGTTTATATTTTGGTTTGCAATACATACCCGTGTGCCCAAACACGTTTGCAAGTGAGGAGGAATTCTTGTTTACAAGAATCTTGACTACAGTGATCAGGTGTAATCTCTCCCAGTACATAAAGTCTAATTATGTTAATCATGATTTATTATGGCAAGTATTTGTTAAATTACACTTGCTGTATAATGCAAACACTGCAGCAGTAAAATTTTAAAACTTTGTAACTTTAGAAGTTGAATTTTAAAGCAAACCATTCAGCCAAAAGTAGTAACTCCTGCTTGTTTACTCCAGGATCCTATCAGAGTTTGTCAGCTGCCTTTGGGATCAGCCCAAACCAAGATGTTAAGATGGCCAAAACAGGTACAGACAGATAATTACATGTTTTACCCAGGATATGGATTCGTGGAGATGTTACTTGGTTAGTGTTTCTGACCTACAGTGTGAAACCAAGAATACATCCACCCATTTGAGAACCTGTTTTTTTTCCTTCCCTCTTACTAGTTCATGGCTAGATTACAGCACATCTTTTCTCCTGCTCAGCTCTTCCTAGGTGCTTCACAGCTATGGAATTGACTCTAGTAGTGGGTAGAAATGAGCATCTGACAGAAGAGGTACACAGGAAGTGAGGAACATGTAGGTATGGAAGTGGCAGAGAACTTGATTTTGAGGAAAGAAATTAACTGACATTTACTCAGCAAAACCAGATGGAGATTTTCCAGGTAATCTATCAGCAAGTGTCCACAATCACAGGTTTCCCTAGGACATCTGTGCTTGAGAGCTGCCATTCTGGAGTGGTGTCTGTCGTGGTGAGAGTGCACACGAGGCTGCCCGGTGTGCGGGAAACAGAAGTCAGAAGCACTTGTGCTTTATTACACCAGCTTGTTGCAGGATTTCTTTTACAAGGTGTTTAACAGATGATTTTCTTTAAGAAACACTCTTTTAGTTCGCAGAAGGCTTTTGGTCAGCCAGATGCTTCCCTGTGCTTCCACCTTCAGTTAAGCAAATGAACAACTTTCCTTTTTCCTTTCATTGGTTTAAGGATGTCTTACACGACTGAGACTTTGGCTCGGCACTGGTGCAGAAATGGTTAATTAATAAAGCCCATTTTTTTTGTTTAAGAATTGTTTAAAAATAACTAATAATGATGTTAATAATTTTAATACTTAACAGTTAACTTTCAGCAGTAAGAAGTGGTCTCTTAACATCTTGACACTACTATTAAATACATACTTAACACTGCTATTAAATACAATACTTTATGATCACTGAGGGGGAAGAAGATTTAAGACAATTCAGACATTAGTCCTAGGAGATGTTTGTTTCCCATCTTTATAATGTAAATTTTTATTATTTTTTTAAAAAGTATTATAGACTTGATAGGAGCTAAATATTCTTTGTCTGGTATAACCTTTCCTACCTAAAAGGAAAAATGCAGCAAGGTGTGCAAAAGGTGTAACTTACTCATTTCTAATTAGTTCTTACCCAAAATCTTTTTCTTGTTTGACACCTTCACTCCTCCTGTATATGGCACATAAGAAAGGAAGGCAGCAGAATTTTGTTTCACAGGTGGTAACTTGGGTATTTTTGTCCTAGGGAAAAAATCTTAATTTCTCTTAAACACTAAACCTGACAACATCCAGCAGTAACCACTGGTCTCTGTCCCAAGTATTTCCAACTTTCACATGCATGGTAGAAAGTTCTTATAAAACCTTCTTCCCTAATTTTTATTTTCTGCCTTTACTGAATTGAATTGCTGCCTACCTGCCTCACCCCTCCCTTTTTCTTTTTTAAGCAATGTCATTAATGTTCCATTTTTTTGGCTCTTTTTGAAAATCTCAGTGTTACAGCCAGTGCCTATGTTGCTGCAAAACAAAATAGCAATCCTGTGAGTTCAAGCTGTAACACCAGGAACAAAGAAGAGGCGAGCAGAGCCAGGGCAGCATGGTGCAGCACAGACAGAACCTGACCTCTGTTACAGAAGAGGGAGCAGCTTCTTTGGCTATTAGTAATGATTAAGATCCTTCCTTCTGCATAAATTGTCATGGCAGGAGCTACCATCTCACCTATCCATGCAGAGCACAAGCTCCTGCCTTCCTATTTCTTGCCAGCCAGTTACTCTGATTTGGTAAAGTTGGGGTTTTTTGATGCAAATCCAGCAAGTTTTGCATACAGCTTTACCTAACCAGTATTTTCAAAAGATGAGCTGGGCTTGGTTGTAGCCTTCCTTTTCTCTTTTACAAACTAGGACAGGAGTAGTTGCTGCAGCTCCTCTTTCAATATGGTTACAGTCACGCCATGGTCAGCCAGGGCAGAAGTACAAAGGATCCAGGTTTGCTGCAACCTTTTTACCACCAATGCAGAAATAAAGCCATTTATTTTTGATAAAATTGTAATTAGTGCAATACATCTTAAAAACAGAAGAATGAAATGAAAGTATTTACACATAACTTAAGCAACAAAACCAAATCTGGTCTGAGGTCATTTTAGTACTTTTTAAAGTAAAAATAAGGCAAATAAAAAACATTTCAGTGTTCTTTATCCAAACTAATCAAACTCAAAAATCAACGATTGTCTACACATACTGTTAAAAAGTACATGAATTTCCAGACAAGCTCAGACATTTCACAGCAAGAAAAAAAAAAAAATCCAGGGTTACAGAATTGTTCTTTTCTTAAGTAACAAGTAGATATTTTCAGAAGGCTGACAGGCTTCCATTTCTCCTGGCTGAGAGACTCTCAGTGGATTGCATTTCACCTAGGCAGGCAGAACTTTCTTCATCATCATTAAAGCCATCATATGTGCTCAGCAAAGTGCCATTTGCTGCTCTATCATCCTTCCGCAGAGAGAGGGGCAGGTTTGCTAGGGTGAAGTTAACATCTTTGAAGGCATGCAATAAAAAGATCCCCACAATAATAGTCAGGAAGCCACTGAAGGTGCCAATAATGTCATCAGCCTCCATGTGTTGCCACTCCTTGAAAAGGATGGCAGAACAAGTTAAAACAGATGTTGTAAAGATTACGTAATATATTGGAGTCACTATTGAAGTGTTGAATATATCCAGAGCCCTGTTTAAATAGTTGATCTGCGTGCTCACACAGACAGTAAGGCTTAGCAGCAGAATCCAAGACAATGGATGTTTCAGCACTGGTTTTCCTGCAAAAAGTTCCTTTATAGCAATGCCCAGACCTTTGACACAGGAGACTGATAGGGCTCCAATTACAGAGCAAATCGTTATGTACACGAGAATGTTGGTCTGTCCATGGCGAGGTCCCACCACACATATTAGAATTAAAGACACAATGACAACGAGCGTTGCGAATACCACAAAACCTGTGGTTGGAGAAAAAAAAAAAATCTTGTTATTTATAGACACTAATGGACACACTTGTTACTTATGGACTCTATTTATCAGAAGCAGAGGTATTTATCTTAGGGATGCAGGGAAAACACTCATTAACAATGGGACCAACTGACCTTAAACAGAAGAGTTCAGGATGTTTCTCATTATTCCTCTGACATCACAGTTCAGATGATTTTAAAGTGAGCAAGCCAAAACAAAAGTTGTACGTCAGGCATGCTGTATTACCTTTACCAGTCTACTGGCAAGACTGCTACAGGATTAGATTGCTGAATTGCCTTACAACCAGACTCACTGAGGTGTAGATGCCACTGGCCTGAGTCTGAATTGAGTCTATTTTAGGAGATACGTTTTGGCAGATGGCTGTATGCATCAACAAGTTTCCAATGATCAGGTCATTCCTTAAGAACAACTTTTTAATCTCTGTGCTGGCTATTTCCTCATGTTTAAGTTGAGAATTTCCTTTGTATAAATAGTATTTTGTAAATGTGCATTTGTGAGCTCCTCATCTTCCACATAGGCATAGCAGCTCATCTGTAGGACTTCACTTCTCAGCAGATACCACAACACTTACTTTTTCATTTTAAGAACAGCTCAAAATTGGGCTTAGAGATGATACACTTCAATTGAAATTTATAGAAGTTTTGTTTATTCACCTGTGCTGCTGCATTTGTTTAAACTGTCACCTCGGTGGTTGCCATCAAGGCACTTTATTCAAGGCCAGACAAGTTCACTGCCATCATGCAAAGTTCTCTATGGAATTATGTTACAGAATTCAAATCTCTACTTCATTTGGACATGTCTACATGAAGCAGACACAGGCCATCTTCCTGGAACTTGAAAGCAGCAGTAATGAAACTGTAAAATGAAGAAATGATAGGCTGTGTACAGCTCAAGCCAGCATTTTTCTTACCTGGATCACCTAGTTTATGGGACATTTCATCCAAAGTTTCTACTTCTTCCTCTTGTGGAGCATGAATTACCATCACAGTTGATCCCAGTATACTTAACAAACATCCTATTTTTCCATGTAAATTAAGTTTTTCATTTAAAAAGAAGGATGACAGAATGGCACTAAGAAATAAAAAAGGCACCAACAAACATGGGATTAGTAATATCAAGTTACAGGTAGTTATGACTGTACAAGTCACTTGCATACACAATCTGCAGCTTAAAAATAGTTATTTTCTATCTTGAGATGCTTGCTGTGGACTGAACTACCTGTTAATATTTGGCATCTCTGCCCAGAACCCCTTTTTTATACTGCCTGCCAAAAAAATGCTGTATCTAAGAACTTGCAAAAATAATTTTAGAAAGACAAAAATCTTTACTTAGGAATGAAAATACTGCTCTGCTGTGATCACCATGTTTTTGAAATGCAGAAGACAATAGCTTTACAGAGATGGACAGGTAGATGCATTGCTACAACCCATTTATATCATAGCCACTGTGTATTTGGAGAAACTTGAAAGTTACTCCTGATGTTTATAAGCATTCTATTGTGAAGAACAAAGCCCATTTATTACAGCATAGTTCAGTGAGATATTTCTAAAGAAATATTTTACTTTTCTGTCTCAAGTCACCCTGCTTTCTGTTACTGTTTCTTACCTTACAAGAACACTGAGAGCTCCTAGAGGAGTCACTAACGTAGCTGGTGCAAAAGCATAGGCAGCAAAGTTCGCTACTTCGCCAGCTCCCACTGCAGAGGAACAGGAATTAAAACCCAGGACTTAGGCTGTCTCATGCAACAAACCTCTGATCCAGGTCAAGTGTTCATGTGGACACAGACATGCAGCAAGGGAACAATGGCAAATTCTAATGATAGCATTTGGTTAACAGTACTCTCAGAACACACCCCTGCCCCTCGTCCCCACTATTAAATTTTAAAGGCAGGCTGTGGAACTACATACAACAGGTATTAGAATTAATTCTACCAAATCAGAAGGTGTTTTATTTTAGTGTCTGTGCTGTAGCTCCCCAGCCTGCCAGCTTGACTCATGAAGTTCCGCATGGAGAAACCTGCAATAGCAGGATATAGCACAGCACATACAGCCAGAGTTACCTAAATACAGACAGTAAATTGAGAGTTCAAGCAGTGAAAAAAATTAAGAAAATGGGCATAATCCCAAAATATGCTTCCCTTCAAGAAATCTTATATAGCTAAGCACTTGTCTGCTAAGACAAAAACCAGAATGCATATGGGTAGCAAAGACATACAAAAACAATATCTGCTTAGTTCCACTGCACAAAGAGGGCAGTTACATTAAGGGAAGAACTTCCGGTGTGAGAGAAGTTATATTAAAATCTGAACTGTATCCATCAAATCACCAGTTAACATAACCATGTATTGCAGAATCCCAGTCTCATTCCCTTTTTTGTAACCATGCTGCCATCTGTGGCATAGTTATTTATTAAGATTATATAATGGAGATTGTATTTTTGACACTAAGATGAATAATTTTTGATACTTACTTGAAAGAAGTCCAGCCCACCACAGCCATTCCTTAAGGTATGCATGACCACCTTGACCTAAAATTGAAAGAATGTTGGCTATTCCACTAAAAACATTGGCATCCTGTCACTTATAACATTGCCATGACATAAAATAATTTTTGCAACCCATACCCTTAAAAAATATGAGCAGCCTTTTGATACCTAGGCTCTCTAGGTAAAAGGGTTGAAATCAAATCATCTTCAGTTTCTGATGTGCCTGTGCCTCCTACAGCCTATTTTGATAACCAGTTATTTTATTTCTTTTGTGTTAGAAATGGCACTGATTATTATATCTGTATTACCCTGAGAAACAGTTCTTTCAAATCACTGAAATTACATGAAAAGCCAAGTTATGTGTCTCTTACTAAGACTGCTGCTCTGCAGAAACTGTGCATGGCTTATATGTGGTTGATTACATGTGCAAGCATCACATTTTCTCATTCCAAACCAGGGTGCATGAATTATGTATCTCAAGATCAACCATCTCTAAGAAGCAAAGATGACAGATACTGAATAAAAATATTCAGAGTCAACCTTCTGAATCATCTGAGGATGCTGCAGCTATCCTACCTAAATCTATCTTCTTTCAATTTAAAGCCATCGGCCCTTGTCCTGTCAATACAGCCCTGGGTAAAAAAAACAAAAACAAAAACAAATCAAACCAGACCAATCTCTCTGTCTATTTTATAAGCCCACTTTAGGTACTGGAAGGTGCTATAAGGTGTGCTAAGACCCTTTTCTTCTCTAAGCTGAACAATATCTCAACTCTTTCAGCCTATCCTCAGAAGGGTTCTGTCCCTTTGATCATTCTCATTGCCCTTTTCTGGACTTGCTCCAACAGGTCCATGTCCTTGCCACGCTGGGGATCCTGGAGCTCGATGCAGGTGGGGTCTCACCAGAGCAGAGGNGCCATCGGCCCTTGTCCTGTCAATACAGCCCTGGGTAAAAAAAACAAAAACAAAAACAAATCAAACCAGACCAATCTCTCTGTCTATTTTATAAGCCCACTTTAGGTACTGGAAGGTGCTATAAGGTGTGCTAAGACCCTTTTCTTCTCTAAGCTGAACAATATCTCAACTCTTTCAGCCTATCCTCAGAAGGGTTCTGTCCCTTTGATCATTCTCATTGCCCTTTTCTGGACTTGCTCCAACAGGTCCATGTCCTTGCCACGCTGGGGATCCTGGAGCTCGATGCAGGTGGGGTCTCACCAGAGCAGAGGGGCAGAATCCCCCCTCCCTTGCCCTGTGGGTAACATTTGATCTGGACAGATTTTTCTGGGCTGTGAGTGCACATTGCTAGGTCTCATGTACGAGCATCTCCAAGCCTTTCTCGGCAGGGCTGCTCTCCATCTGTTCATCGTCCAGCCTTGTGTTGATACCAGAAGTTGCCCTGACACAGGTGCACCACCTTGCTCTGGTTCTTGTTGAACCTCATGAGGTTTGCACAGACCCACTCCTCAAGCCCATCCAAGTCCCTCTGGATGCCACTTCCTTTGCTCTAGAGCATCAACTGCACCCCTCAGCTCAGTGTGGTCCACAGCCCCACTTGCCAGCACACTCAGTCAATCCCACCGTCTGTATCACTGATGAGGATATTTAATAGCACTGCCTCCTGTATGAACCCTTGAGGCGCACTACTCATCACACTCAGTTACTACATGTGACTTTTAGTTTTCTAAAACAATCTGCTGACACCCAAACACGGTTAACACTCTCTTAAATTCATTCATTCAGGAGCACAGATGTAGTTAAGAGTGCTGCTCACAAGTTCAATTTGCAAGTACAATTTAGACTTAACTGACATACAAAGAAATCCTTTGACAAGTGTCCCCAGAGGGCATTACATATGCATTAAATAGCATGTGTCACACACAGAGTTAAGGGTATCTGACACCAGAGAAAAAACACATCAGTTCTATGTTTTAGGTTTCATACACATGTAACAGAAACCCAAAAAAGTCAAAACAAGATCATTAGTTTAATGAACTAATGAACAGAAGTAATCTTCTGTTAAACAGCAAAATTTAAACATCAGCAATTTATTAAAAGATGTATGTATTTACCTGCTCTCATGGAGCCTTTCCTGGCTAACCGGAGGAGACCTTTCTTTTTCAGGATGAAACTTCCTCCAATGAAAATGCTGGAACTCATAGCCAACACCAGACCAATACAGAAGTCATACTTCCCACGAGTCTGGCTCATCTCGTAAACTACTGAACACTGTCACATTGATCAATGAGGAGTAGAACTTCTGTTACTCAACAAAAAATGATGTAACACTGAAACATGAGCAAAATAAACACATTAGAATTAAGCTGGTAGAAAAAGGTGCTGTGTAGGAAAATCCTCAACAGTTCACGTGACTGGTTCTCATGCAAGCGGCCTCTGTTAAGAGTGGTTAGCAAAAAAAAAAGGTAATCTGAAGCATGTGTAAGCTTGCATCAAGGATGAGTAACTAACAAGTTCGAACAGAGAGAAGGAAGGGTTTCTGACCTGGCATATAAAACTGAAACCCAAACAAAAATTCTTTGAGAAACTTGAGGGATATCAAAAATATGTCATTTATTTTTCTTTTCATTGAGTATGCAAATCTGTGTCTGGCACACCATGTAACTGATGATACTGATCCAAAAATTACTTACATTGATATCAGTCTGTAATAGAATTTAAGAACAGTCCTAGCATTTCTTCCATATGAACTCCCTTGAAAAATGAAAGAGAGTATTAGAAGGATGTTTAATCATACAGCAATCTTCATAATACAAACAAACCTCACACGCATGCACATGCAATTACTCTTTAACAGGAAAATCTGGCAAGAAATAAGTCCTTTGTTAAATTATTTTCCCATACTTGTATGAAGCACCTTTCAATATTACTTTTCCCTGTACTTTTATGCTTTCAACTTTGATTAATTTGTTATATGTCTAGGAAAACCTAACAGAGAGCTACTGGTAGGTTAGCATTAAAACTGAACACAGATCCTCTTACTTGCATCCACTTAGGGTGTGAAAAAGTAGAAGAAAACAGTAAGCGCTCAACACAGCACTACTCAAAATGCTGCACGAGCCACAGTTCAATATTCTCAAATCCACTTCCCTTAATCCTTGCACAGTAATTTTTAATATCTTATTTTGTAGGAGAAACTAAGTAAATGATCTACAAGACAGTGCTTTCACTTTCTAGAAACTTTTAATAAACTAGATTCTTGCATGATACAAAACCACCTAACAAACAAAACCAAGAAAGACAAATCATCAGTGCCTGAGACAGACGAAACCCAGCCACCTCACCAACTGCATAAAATATCATCCTGGTTTTAAATTCAGACAAGATTTTCAGTCCCTTGAAGAAGGTTTTTAATGCAAGGAAAGACATAAGACTTTTGTGGCTGTTCTCTCCACCATCTGTTCTAGCAGGTGTAAGGCACTCTGTTCAGGTAATCAAGCTAAGAATGTTCTTCCAACTCCAGCTGGTGCAAAATGTGACAGTGGCATAGCATCACCTGGGGGAGGAGGGGCTGGTTTTACTCAGCTTTATATTTTACCGGTTTTTCCAACAGTTGCTACTTTAGCTCTATTACTAATGGGATTATTTTTACTGGTGTAGCTTTTTACTAAAAGAGAATTCTCCACATTGGCAAAGCCACTTTTTTTTCATTTTCTTCTCTCCCTGGCTTTGCATACCTTCACCTACACTGACAGAGGAAAAGAGCATCAGTTAGTCCCATCCTGACACCTTCCACCCACGCCATTCCAGAAACAAGGGAGAAGCACAGGCTGCTTTTCTCTGCAGCAGAGGAAGAACTGGATTGCAGAAGAATGAGGAAACTTGTGTCCTCACAGGTAATTTTATGAATTTAGACTTGAAAAGGATGCTACACTTCAAAACTAGTATTTCTACTTTCCCCCATGTCCCAAATACACTGAAGTGCCATCAACCACTTTGTTAACCTTGTAAACGACGCAAATCTCAACCACTTAAATTACATAAATTCAGATAAATTACTGCTAGCTCTTCCCATCAAATGTATTTGTCCTCACAAACACAGCCAGTCCCATTTCTGCTTTGGCTGGACTGCCTTATTTCCACCTAAGGTTTATTCAGATTTCTACAGTTGCAGACAAATGTCACACATTCATGGTGGACCCAGCTTCCCTCTGAGGAAATCTGGTTCCCTCTGTATACAGCACAGATATAATTTGTATGCATAGAACTGACATGTGGAAGGTCAAAGCAGTACCAGGCACTTGAAGTTTTACACTTTAGGAAATCAGGACTTTAATTCTAACCCTAAGACTTACTAAAAGAAGAACCAATGCATGATCATAAATATAATCAAGAAAAATTATCTATGGGCACGAGAAAAGAAAATGCCATGAAACGAGCAGTTACTGGAATAAATCATGCCTCTCACGTTTCTGCCTTGGGACCTGCCAAAGGTGTTGCATTCCAGCAGCCAGGGCCGCTACTAGATTACAAACAGAGAAAAGCCAGAAAATGTAGGAATTAAATAAAGCTGGTAGTCGTGTAGGTCTGCAAAGGTTCTCTAATCAAGTTCACAGCTGATTTTAACACATAGAACACTTCATCCACTCAAGACCAGCAGTGTCATGGAGGAGTACTAGTTTCCTGCTCTGATTTCAGAGAAGTAAAGAAGGGCTGAGAGTCTCCAATTCACAGAAGCTACAACATCTACCATGCCTCCAAGAACCACTCATTAATGAATTGCCTGTGGATTTGCTGGTGTCATGAGTCATAACTCTCTGTGTACAACAGTGCAATGACAGACCACACAGGGAACTGGGCTTGAAGGTTATCAGAAGGTAGGGATGGAGAAACTTGGAATGTGAAAAAAAGACTGTGGGAGATAAACAAATCCAGATTAGCCAAGAAATTTTTTTGCTTATTTTCAAGATGTAACCAAATGTATCACAAATGTGAGCAAGATACAGACTCTCTGGTCTAAAACACAGGATAACACTTCTTTGCCTCTTTGCTCAGAAGTAATTTTCTCTCAAAAGCAGCACAACCACAGTGCTCAGAAGATGTTACATTTATTGCAGCAAGTGAGCTCTCTAAATATTCAGAAACATTAAAAGTGGTGTAATGAGAAGAAATAATATTTTACATTTAAAAGCAGATAAGCGTAAGTAAGAATGTGGGAGTTACCAGCCAAAGAAAATTAGTATCGCTTCCATGACCTATACATTGTATGGAAGCAATAATTAGAGCTGGGAAAGACAGACATTGTGCATTGTTCCAACTTTGCTTACTTGGCCACAAGCCCTCTAGAGTTCAGCAGACAGCCTTAAAAGACTTACAAGAAATAATCTAAATATACACTTAAATATTTAAATTCAAGAAAACTTGCTCTTTTCAACTATGATCAGGATGACGCCATTAAGCAAAAAAATTACCTTAACAGGTCATTTACTTCAACCCTTTGCCATGTACTACATAATTCACTGCTGCTCCTTATTATAGGTAATTCAGCCAAGCTTCTCCCACGAAATACTTGCAAAGGAAACTTCACAAACATGGCAGCTATGCTTTGATGCCATTAGGAACTTTCATTATCTGATCATCTTCACTTTCACCACCAAATCCCATTGCTAGAAAAAGATACAAGTCCTTTATCTTTGCATCCACATATCAACATTACTCTGCAGGTTAGGCGCTTGGCACCTCCTGCTGCGCCACCCTCTGGGTCCTTTCCCAAAAGCTTTTTTTAAGTGCAATTTCCAAAGCTGCATACAGTACTTTAGATTGAGCTATTATCACTTCTGCAATAAGTGGTAGACTGTATTTCTTTTTAAACATCCAAACCAGGTGGGTTTTTTAGCCCTTTTTCTGCAGTCATCTACTGTTGACTCATTTTCAACTTCTCTATTAGTATAACTGCCTGCACTTGTACAGCAAATTACTCCTGCCTGGGTGTAATACCTTCCATTTACTCCTATAAAAAACATATCTTTTTTTAGAAATGTTTCCTGAAAACATTCAACCAAGGTTACACACTGGCAATCCTTCCCTGCCCAATGTTATTGATTATTTCTTTGTCTTTTAAGCCAGATCAATAACATTAAACAGCCAAAGACTGTTTAACAGACTCAAACATGATGGAAAATTTTTGAACAAAAGCCTGCTTTGACAAGACAATAATACTCTAGGTACAACCATTCTGCATCTTTTGAACTGTTCTGTGGTATTTCACTGTCAATTCTGCTTAAGTTTTATGTTTCTAACACTGGAATTAAGCACCTATTTAATGCCCTTCTAGCCATAAAGTTTGTCATGGAAGAAAAGGAGGTTGAATCAACAAGTTCCTTTAACAAATACACATTGACTATTATGTGTCACATTGGCTGTAATATGCTCCCTTCTTCCTTTCCACAAGCATAAAACTACACGAAACAAAAATTCCCTAACAAAACAGGCTCATTATACATGCCAATTTTGTTCCAAAATCCAGAGGCATTCACTTCTTAAGTATTTTGAAGTTAAGTTTCTAAAACAGAAGTCAAAAATAGCATTAATTGGCATGTTAAGAATTTGGCAAAAAAATTATGTCCATTATTTCAAGATGATTTAATTGTCATGCATGACACACAAGACTTTACAATGTCCATTTATGCTTTAAAAAGGAAGAAACACTTAGAAACACTTGAATAACAAAGCAGTGTGATATTAGATTTGATCTTCCTTAGATACATCTTGCCTGAAGCCATAGTTATTTCATCCCTTTGCTTTTCACTTCACAAATCAAAGAAACTAACCTGTAATCTAAGTTATTCTTTAGAAGGTACCATATTAAATTTGAACTGAAATACTTTCCTAATTCTTTCAGTTTAATTTTGTAACTAAAGTGTTACGGCATTTTTATTGAAAGATAACTAATATCAAGTTTTAATTACTGGCTTTGATATGGTGAGTTTTCAGAGGATGTTTATATAGAATCACAGAATACACTGAGTTGAAAGGAACCCACAAGGATCATCAAGTCCAGGTCCTGGCCCTGCACAGGACAGCCCCAAGAAGTCGACCATGTGCCTGAACACACACAGGTTTAAACCCTTGTCAGGCTGGTCTGTGACCAACACCCTGGGGAACTGCCCCAGCGCCCAACCATCCTCTAGGTGAAGAATATTTTCCTAATATCCAACCTAAACCTTCCCTGACACAGCTTCAGGCCATTCCCTTGGGTCCTGTCACTGGTCATCAGAGAGAAGAGATCAGTGCCTGCCCCTCTGCTTTCTCTCATCAGGAAGCCATAGACCCTGATGAGGTCTCCCCTCTCATCCCACTTTGATGAGTGTCCTCTTCTTCAGGCTGAACAGACCAACTGACCACAGCTGCTCCTCATAAAGCTTCCCCTCTATCCCCTTCACCACCTTTGCAGCCCTCCTTTGGATGCACAGAATGCTGGAGCAGTGGGGAGTATGAACAGAGATATCCTTAATAAGATTACTAAACCCCCCCGAAATATATCTAATTATTAAATGCAAGCCTTCCTCAGTCATGTTCCATTCACTCACAAACATATCTTTTAAACATAGGTATAGAGAGAACATTGAAGGACAGACACAACAGAGTATTAGGACAAAAGAGTACAAACCTTAGTCACAGGTACCTTTAAAAGGCCAAGATGGATGCACACACTACCTATGGATTCTGTATATACTGTTTAGGAAACAATATGTTCAATTTTGTACTGCACATTTGCCCTAATATAGGATACAGTTTTCCAGCTCTGTCAAAGACTGTCTGAATTTATACACATAATTATTTACGTATTACACACAGGCAAGCTAAAAGCATATTTATGTCATATATATGCATATATATATAATGTTAGAGGCACTATCACATGCTCAGAAAGCAAAACATACCTTAACTATCCTAAACTTATCTATTTTAAAAGGTTTAGATAAACTGTGGGGAAAAGCAATTCTTTACAGCAAATTTCTATTTATAAAGCAAAAGCAACAAGCAGTCCATTTCATGCACCTAGGAGGAAACAAAAAAAAATTCCACATTGAAAACCTATTCTTTTCATGTGCTACTTGTAGTTATTCTATTAAAAAATGACCTTTAATTACAGCACTTTCACATAAAGCTAAAAAGTATCTTCACTATAACAGTGTTATTTATTAACTGAATACAAACTACAGACAGTGCTTTATAACTGATACACATCGACTGTTTTCATGGAAACCTATCAAAATAGACTCAAGATAAGACTTGCCTCATCTTTGCTGTACCTGGCACATGAGTTCCACTCTTGTGGGAAGAATAACCAGCACAGGGTCACTGAAGTTCCACCTTTGGCATTTAATATGTGCAGTTTCAAATTTAAGATAATTCAGGAAGTTAAAGTCCAATCTATACATTAGTCATGGCTATTTCTTTGACACAACTGATAACCTGTTATAAACTCCTTTCCTGTCACCAGGATTTTATCATGAGAATTAAGTACTTTAACAAAAGCAGAAGTAGTGTGACATTGAATTCTAAATACAATGATACCAGTTAGACCTTACGGAATAATTTTGTATCAATGAAGCTGTTACCTCCCAGGGGGAAAAGCCCTAACTGTATACAAGGAAGCACATCAAAGGCATTAAGACAGAACCACAATGACTTACATTTATCATGTTTTCAGTACAAACAACATTAAAGACATTGTGAAAATAGAGAGAAACAGAGAAAGTCAACTGCTTGAAAAAGATTGGGGGAAAAAAAACAGGGACGAAGGAGCTAGATCCAGGCAACATCTTCACAGTGTATGAATGAACAAAAATCTTCATTGAATCACAGAATCAACTAGGCTGGAAAAGACACATGAGATGGAGTCACACCTATGACCCAACCAACACTATGTCAACAGACCTTAGCACTGAGTGCCATGTCCAGCCTTTTCTTAAACAGCTCCGAGGACAGTGACTCCACCAGGTACCTCCCTGGTCAACCCATTCCAACACATATCTCATCACCCTGTCTATAAAGAAATTCCTCCTAATGTCCAATCTAAACATCCCCTGGTGAGCCTAAGACTACAATGAACTACAATGCAAAGCTACGATTACTTATTCCACGTCAAAATGATGCACCAGGGCTCTGAAGTTCTGCTGAAGGTGCTCCGGAACCAGGCTGCGCAAGCCTCAACCTGGGATAATTCTACTCTGGACCAAACCGAAGATGAACGGGTTTAGCTCCCTGGTTAACCACACGCACACGCCAATACGGGGCACACCGGCTCCGGAGCACGGGCAGACCCCGCACACTGTACCTGGATAACTCTGCCCGGTGGGAGAACCATGGAAACAGCTAGATTTAAAGCTTTTAATCTCGGCTTTCTCAGACCAAACCACAAGTTTCCCACCACGGAGAAACCACCCTTGAGCTTGCACAGCCAGACGCAAGGCCCGGAGCCCCGCGCCCAGCGCCCCCCGGCCCGCTCGCTCCTCACCCGCAGCGCCCGGCACCGAGGGCCTTGCGCCGAGCGCTCAGCGGGGAAGGAGCCCCGCCTCCCTCCGCCCCCTCGGGGGCCGGCCAGGCCCCCTCCCCGCCTCTCCCCGCCGTTACCTGCGGTCACGGCCCCCCTCACATGCCCACCGGGAGCAGCGAACCAAGAGGAGACGGAGATGGGGGAGGCCGGAGCGGGCGGCGAGAGGGGCCGGTGCCCGTCCGCTCCAGCGCCATGAGGGGACGGGAGGGGACGGGGCAGGAGGGACCGGCAGCGGCAGCGCAAGGGAAGGCGAGGCGGTGTCCCGGGCCCGTCCGCCCCCTCCGCTCCGCGGTTCCGGCAGCGGCCGCCGGAAGGGGCGCGGCCCGGCCCCGAGCCCCGCCCGCCGTGGGTCACATTCCCCTGCCCGCAGTCCCGCCTTTCCCCGGGCTGGCGGCAATTCCCCGCACCGGGCTGATTGCCGGCACACCCGCGACGCTCGCTGCGGCCACCCTCCAGCCGGGGTAAGTCATTCCCGCGACCCGCCCCGGGAGGGCGGCCCTGCCAGCATCCGCGCTGAGCAGATTTTATACTCACAGAAAATCGTAGAATCACATAATGGTTTGGGTCGGAAGGGGACCTTGAACATCACCCAGTTTCAACCCACTCTGCCGTGCACAGGGACACCTCGACCAACTAGCTCAAAGCCCCATCCAGCCTGGCCTTTACCACATTCAGAGATGAGACATCCACAACTTCTCTGGGCAACCTGTTTCAGCTCCTCTTTACCCTCACAGTATGGAATTTTTCCTAATACCTAGTCTAAAACATACCTTAAAACATACCTTCTGTCACTTTGGTACCATTCCCTCCTGCACTGTCACTACATAAATAGTCTTGCCCCATCTCCTGTAAGTTTCCTTCAGGTACTGAAAAGCCGCAATTAGGTCACCCCGAAGCTTTCTCTTTTGCAGGCTGAAATAAACACAAGCTGTTTGCCGTAAGGGAGAGAGACATTTTACTGGGCCAGGTGAAGGGAATGGTTAATGAACCGATTTAATCCAGGTCACCCACTCCCAGGACGTGCTTTACCCAAACTGCTTTAATCTCACACAAAGTAAATGGATAAATACAGTTAGACAAGTATTTGTCTTCATACACAGCAAGGAGTATTTGAAACAGTCACAAGCATCAGGCTCAGAGGGTTCTTTGGTTTCTTCGTCACTATCTCTGAGTATGCTTTACACAGCTGCCTGGTAACATTGTCTGAAAAACCAACACTGCCAAAATACCTGTGGTAGCTCCACATGGAAGATGCAGCTCTGCCTCTTTAAACTCAAGACAGTTTTGTCACATCCTTTAGTGACAGCAGTTCCTATTTTTTTTAGTCTTCTCAGGATTTGTGTGGATGTTATCCCAGTCTACACAAGCACCTGCTTCATTTTTGCTACACCTGGAAAGACCTGGGAACAAAACCAATCTTGGCTTTCCCTTGCGGGATACCCATATCAAAGCTACTCCTCATCACGTTACCCACTGTGTTATATCTCATTAAAAATGGTCCCTCGCTCTGACACAAAAATTAAATTTCTACCACTCAAATTTTTACCACTCAAAGACATACACAAAATGTTAGACCTGTTTTATTATCTAAGGCAACATTCCATTCCCCAATATAAAACTAATTAGTATTGTTGACAAGAACTTTGCACTTACAAAACAGTGTTATATGTGTGTGTGTGTATATAAAAATATACTTAAAGATGAAAAAGCTGCTAAGCAATTTACAGTAATTACCTATGTACTGACACAGTAGGACACTGGCTTTTCTTGGTTTTACCAAAGGTATCAAAACTGTGAAGTCTTTGAAAATGTTAACAGATGGCGAAAATGGTTTCTCAAATGGATTAAAAGATCAAAACCTGTACCAGTATAAACAGAACCATCTAAGTACTGATAGCTAGGTTCAAAGTTTAAAGGAGCTGAAGAACTTCATGTGCCTGTGATCATGCCGAATACTAATCGTGTATATGTGTACATATTCCTGAGTTAAGAGTAATGTCTGAAGCAAGTCAATTTAGTCTTTCCTTTCCACTCGTCCCCCTCTGCTCTCTTCCCTTCAAAAACACCTCTCAACCAAGCTAAAACAATAATGAATAAATACATGAAAATATTAACTGGACTCCTCTAAGCAATTTAGACATTTGTGGGACTTCAGTTGTTCTGTTAATCCCCTCTCTTGTGTTTTTTCAGCTGCTAGTTCTGCTTAACATACATGCAACTGTTCAAAGTACAAACTCAAGTGCTTTCAATTTGGCACAAAATTTGGCACATTAAATATTTATTTAAAAGCCAAGGGTTGTGCTCAGTAACGGAAAATACTCAAACTATCTCAGAGTAATTTACAACAGCACAGTATTTCAGGCATGTTTGCTGAGTATCTGGCAAGAACTCCAAGCATGGGAATGGTGGTAACCTGCCTAATTTAACCCCCTTCTCATAGGGCAACCCAGGTGCACAAAGCATCCTTGTGCCCAAGGAATTTCATGAGAGCCGTCAATGTGGGTCCTTTTGCATGGCTATGGACAGGATTTTTTAGGGCTTAGTATCCACTATGTGTATAAACATCTTGTAAAATTTAAAAGGGCAAAGAGCAAAAATACACCTGTACAACCTCAGGGAGGCAGGGACTCTGGTGACCACTTCCCTGCTGTGTTTTGTGAAGACAGCTGAGCAGAACAAAGAAACCACATCTGTGAGTCTACTTGTGTGACATCTAGAGTGTCACAAGGAACTTAAGGGAGTCTGCTTAAGATTTAAATTTGTAGAACAAACCACACAAAAATCAACAGGAAGTTTTTTTTTCTTTTGACACAATGAGATTTTTGTCTTTAATGCTCTTCCAATATGAACTGCATTGCTGAGATAAATATATGAACTTTGTTGCTGAGATAAATATGCTTAGGATTGATTATGTCCCAGACTTTTAACAATACAAGTGGTAAAAATGGCACATTTGACTTTACCACAATGCTGCTGCCTTAGGGGCCTAGCTTCTGAGATGCACAAGACAAGGATGGCTGAATTTTCTTGCTGACAACATAGAAACTCCTTATCCTACCTACTTAAAAATCAGAGATGCTGCATGCAGAAGTGAAAGCCTTTTGAAGTTTCTCGTCTATCTTTGTACATTGCATTAATATCATCAATACCTTTAAAAATAAAATTGCAATAAAAAATCCATACCCATCTTTTCCACTGCGTACATTTAATATTATTGAGGAGCTAGTTTCCTTGTTTAAATAGAACTTTGAATTTTGACTGGCTATAATATCAATGCATCCCCTGAAACACACATGCACTGAATGAAGCAGTTCTTAATCATAAATCCCACCATTAAAAAAATCCCAGCCAACCAAAATCTAAGACACACACACACAGACACACACATACACAGACACAGACAGACTCTTAAGTTACATATTTGCCAGTACCTGATACGAGGGGCTAGGAATTTCAGATGAAGGATAAGATGGGCAGTCACTGTAATTTTCCAAGAAATTCTTTCTACAGAGAGCTATTATGACAGTAAATTAGACTGGTGACACAGACTTCATTACAGCTGTTGCCACTTGATGCACACCCAACTGTGGAGCAGTAAATCTTGAAACAGAAGCTCTAGCAATTAACCAATATACAGAAATGCAGGAGCAGAGCACATTTTTATCATCAATACCTTGGAAAATAAAATTGCAATAAAAAATCCATACCCATCTTTTCCACTGCGTACATTTAATATTATTGAGGAGCTAGTTTCCTTGTATTCACCCTGAATACGCAGTTTGAAGTGACTCAAGCCCCAGCAAACGTTTCTGCCAGAGAAGTCTTCATTCCACCTGTGAGCAAACTTCCATGAATGAAGACATTAAGACTGCAGCCTGCTGGTAGATACGGTATAGGGCACCTCAGCCCTTTGTAGGCCAACTGATCTGTACCCATGCAAGAATCTGCTATTCTGATTAAAAGCAAAGCTGCTATTTTATGAAAGGGTAATGGAAATCATTCAGGCTTATGAATTGGAATTAGCCTCTAAAGCAGTGTATGGGAAACTTGATTTCCCCCTGACCCCATTTGCTAAAAACAAGTCACAAAACAAGCATTGAGCTAGAAATAAATCATTTATTTTAAAACAATACAGGTTAATAAATAGATTAGTTATCAGAAAACTTAATAAATAGCCTTTTATAATTTACACAAGGCAAATACAACATGCCTATAACTATTTTTTAAAAAGCAAAGAGAGTAAGCTTGACTTGTAAGCCATTAACAAATCTATATATACATTATTTGGAAGCTAATAAAATAAACTGCTTTTATGTAATCTGTAGTAACTATATTGCAAGAGTATTGAAGCAACCAAACCTGACGTAGTATTTC
>VWZV01014874.1:535660-586979 GCA_013397155.1 Irena cyanogastra
ATCCCATTAAAACTACTTCTTACATTCAAGGAAAAAAAAAAAGGGAAATTAAAAAAAAAAAAGAAAAAAAGAGAAAGCTCCACAGTTAAAAAAAAATACTTAAAAATACTCTTTTTGTGTAATCTTTTTCAATATTTTCCACTCTATAGAGCAACTGTCTGGGGAGGGATGTGGACATGGAAGGACCCAACACAACCACAAACAATAAAGAAACCCCGAACTTATTTGCAGCTTTTAAAAAGAAATTTCTTAATCTGTAACATTTCAACATTGCTGTCCAATACACTTGGGCACTAGTAATGATAACTGTTGACNGAAAGCTAAACCTCACTTTCTAGTGTTTCAACAACTTAATCCAGTGTTTCGATTTTTCAGTGCTAGTTACTTCAGAAAAATACATGTTCTGATAAAATCAGTATTATTAATAGGAAGCCTCACTTGTCAAACTGTGGTATGACAGGTTCTTATTAATGTTAGTTGCAGCTCACTAATAAATAGGCTCTATTTACACATACAGAGTCCTGGAAAGTCAATACAGCAGATAACTTGTTTAGATATTTTTATTTTTTTACAGAAGTACTTGAAGTGTAACAAATGTGGTTTTTTGGTTGTATCAAAAAGGTTTCTATTCTCCTACTGAACATTTGAGGGATTTTTGTGTTTGACACCTAATAGAGATCGTGACTGACAAATGCAAATCCTCCATATACTGAAGGGATAATGATCAAAGAGCTATCCTCAAGTGAGTACCAAGTAAATATGTTTGACAAGTACAATAGAAGTCAGACATACGGAGTGAAGTGCCTTTCGTGTGGATTTGAACGTAATTAAAATGCATTCCACCACTGTAATGAGTCCACTTTTTCTATGTGCAGCCTCTCCCACTTCTACTTTGGAATCAGCACTGAAGTCATCTGGCTTGCAGCTGTCAATGCATATAACACAATGAGAACGTGAAAAGGGCAGACCCATGAGGGATGCCAGAGCTCAGGAGACAACTATGCACATTTGCTCCCTGAGATGATGGAACTCGGATATCTGTCTTATTCAAAGTGCTTACTTGTCAAAGGGGTGGAAAAAACCAGGGAACAGCTAAAATTCAACTTCAACAGTGCCTCCTTTTAAATCAGAAAAGCTATGGGACTAAAAAAGGTAGGACACCTAGAAAGAGGAGGGCGTGGGATGGAGGGGGAAAGAATCATATTGACAGTGACAACAGAAAATGCTAATACATTTCTAAAGTTAGAACTGAACCAGATCCAGGTACAGCAGAACTTGAAAGAACACTGCTACACACTGAACAAAGTAGCAAAAATAAAGCTTTCAATTACTTAGCATTCAAGAAGTAAAAGGCTGCAGATACAAATGATATGCAAGGCCACGAGAATTTCTTTCACCTTATGTGCTGGCTTTTGACATCTTTGTTTTAAACATCAAGGTTAATCAGACATTTCTAGAAAGCTCATCACAGATGAGGAGCAGCTGGGGAGAAGAGAAGAAAACTGTGCTGATATTTATCAGTGGTTACAATGGTCAGAGGACCACAGAACATGGTTGCTACTTTATTCTTCCTCTGCATAGAGAGCACTAACCAAGTAAACTTTGTACGGTGCAGAAAATGTCAAGGTTTAGACAGGGCAATCAAGTTATTTTGAATCTAATATTTACTGATAATTTGCATATTCATCTAACATACTAGGACAGGCACTTTATAAAAAATTAAGAATTAATTTTAAAACCAACCAAGACAAACAAATATGGCCAAAGGAATAAAACGAGACCACAATAATTTCCATTTTGACCTAAAGATTTTCAGAGAAGTCTTCAGAGATTAGAGGCTAATACAAAACCAACACACAACTCATGAACTCTGAAGCTGAATTTTGAAAAGACAACTTGACTGCTTCAGAAAACAGATAACATTGTTTTTAAAAGTAGGTTAGTACAGGTCTTGTAACCTATGTGCAATTCCAGGTTGAATTAAAAAAAAGAGAATTAATATGACAAAATATCAGTGTTTGCTGAGAAGCAAGATTCCATCTTCCAATCAATAATGGACAGAGGCTAGTTTAACCAGATTTCATAGCCCAATTACCCTCATCTACAATTCTCAGACTTTCTAAAAACCTTGCACAATAACTGAAAATCCATGAAGACAGTCTTTTCTCTGCTAGTGCTGCTCTATTTCACTAAGATACCCAGTTACTGTGTGTTGGCCTGTAACAATGCACATTTCTGCCAACTCAGAGCCATTCCCTGCAATATGGAGTTTTAAAACAAACTTGCAAATAACATAGTAGGGCTCTGACTCCCTCAGAACAGTCCCTTCAGAACACTAAACCTTTTGGATTCACTTTTGCAATTATTGCTGCCATTAGCAGGGCTTACAACATTCATTTTAAATGAAAAGGGAGGCTGAGTTTTCAGGAAACCTCAATTCAGGTCAACAAAAAACATCACANCTGTTCAGAGTCATCCCCATTATAGTTTAAGCTGTCTGTACTACTTGTCAAAATACAACTGAACTGTTCACACAAGTCTGTGAATTACTGAATGTATGTCCCTGTCAGTTACCTGAAACTCAGCTTTCTGAATGCTTCAGTTTTTTCAGTCTTTAATCTCCTTTTCCCACGTTACAAGAACATCAGACCATCTTTTTTGAGCTATGAGAAATCTCATGCTCTTCTCTCTCTTAAATTTCTTTTTTTTTTTTTTTGTGGTCCCTGTTTATTATTTATTTCACAAAATGGTCTCCTGCATTTAGTCACTAAACTAAAGGTATGCTTGCCTGATTTCAACACTCCTCTGCCCATTAGGACTATGAGTTTTTCAGAAGCTGTCAAGGCATCCAGGGGTTTCAGTTCAGGCTTATAAATTCTTCCAAAAACATATGGTTATTCTAGATGCTTTATGTGTTTAGAATTTGAATATAGTCCAATACTGTAGACAGTGAAATTGAATTATTAAACCGGTATAGGCCATCTGAAACAAATACATTCAAAATTATGCAGTACTTTTTGATTGCAAAGGCACTGAAACAGTTCTGAGCTGCTTACAAATAACCCACAATGTAGGCAATAAGCCTGTGCATCATTTCCATATCCTTCACAGTCTTTCTACCTGCTCCCAATTAAAAACTGTCAGATGAATGCAGTATGTCTTAATGTATGTAAGTTACAAAGAAAAATGCATACCTGAACACTACCATGAGCTGATAAGTAATTAGTGAAAGATATTTAAGGGTCCACTGCTCTGTATAAAGAATTCGTTTTACAACTCCCCTATGTCTTCACCACATGGCAGACAAAGTTGCCAAGACAGTCACTAAAAAGAACAAATCTACAGTCCATGATCCAACCAACATTTGTCTGAGAATTCGCAGCCTTGACNTTTAAAACAAACTTGCAAATAACATAGTAGGGCTCTGACTCCCTCAGAACAGTCCCTTCAGAACACTAAACCTTTTGGATTCACTTTTGCAATTATTGCTGCCATTAGCAGGGCTTACAACATTCATTTTAAATGAAAAGGGAGGCTGAGTTTTCAGGAAACCTCAATTCAGGTCAACAAAAAACATCACAAGAGCAGACAGTATTAATTGCCACTAATCAACGTCCATGTTCCTGTCAGGCAGCTACAAAGCTACATTCATGATTTCTTGATAAAATGTGTGAATTTTCTCAAATACTGTCTTGTAATCACATTGGGATTTTCTGTTTTCTTAGGAGATGTTCTGATCTAGAGGTGTTGAGTTCCAATGTACTCTTCCATTTTTGTACTTAAATGGCAACAAACATTCATTACTTTTCAAGCTTTCAGCTTTTTGACTTATGATGTTTTTGCTACCAAATATAAGTAGAACATNTCTCCTGCATTTAGTCACTAAACTAAAGGTATGCTTGCCTGATTTCAACACTCCTCTGCCCATTAGGACTATGAGTTTTTCAGAAGCTGTCAAGGCATCCAGGGGTTTCAGTTCAGGCTTATAAATTCTTCCAAAAACATATGGTTATTCTAGATGCTTTATGTGTTTAGAATTTGAATATAGTCCAATACTGTAGACAGTGAAATTGAATTATTAAACCGGTATAGGCCATCTGAAACAAATACATTCAAAATTATGCAGTACTTTTTGATTGCAAAGGCACTGAAACAGTTCTGAGCTGCTTACAAATAACCCACAATGTAGGCAATAAGCCTGTGCATCATTTCCATATCCTTCACAGTCTTTCTACCTGCTCCCAATTAAAAACTGTCAGATGAATGCAGTATGTCTTAATGTATGTAAGTTACAAAGAAAAATGCATACCTGAACACTACCATGAGCTGATAAGTAATTAGTGAAAGATATTTAAGGGTCCACTGCTCTGTATAAAGAATTCGTTTTACAACTCCCCTATGTCTTCACCACATGGCAGACAAAGTTGCCAAGACAGTCACTAAAAAGAACAAATCTACAGTCCATGATCCAACCAACATTTGTCTGAGAATTCGCAGCCTTGACGGTGAAGACATTGCTATACTGAGATTCACAAATCGTTCCACTTACTTTTCCCCCCTTATTTTAAGGTATACATCACTTATGATGAAAGGTATCAGATTGAGTGCATTAGAAACTGATGTCCTCTGCCCACAGGAATGGTACCTCAGAAGTCACAATACGAACTTTAACACAAGTCTATCAGAATATTCACAGAGCTTTTCTGATGGACTAGCTTTTACAGTGAGGAAATACATTAGTCTCTATGCTGACTCAATTAGTAGTTCCAATTAAGGTCATTTATTGTCTTGACGGGGTTACATGGACAGCTGTTCCTTTGAAACTGGATGGAGGCCTCCAGTTCATTTCACATAGGCCACCAAGTTGTCAGAGGGTAGTTACCAACCTGAATCCTATTTGAAATAGTGACCTAGAAATGAACAGCTCTGCATCCTTCCCTGAGCCATCCAGTTTCCCCTCAAAAATATTTTAATCTGTCTTCATGTTAGGTTTGTTTAAATCTCCAATATTGAAGTTGAATTCCTTGAAGACTTGTATAAGAACAATTCCAATAGACACTGTGGTGAATCCACAAGCCATGCCCAAAAAATCTACAACTCCTACATTACTCCATTCCCTGAAAAGGATGGCTGAAGCCAGCAGGACTAGGGTGGTAAACACAACGTAGTAGATGGCACCAAACACAGAGGAGTCAAAACACTCCAGTGCCTTATTGATGTATCTAAACTGAATGATAATGCTACATCCTAATACTGCCAGAAGTACCAGACAGAGGTACAGAGCCCTTTGACTTGATGGGTTATTGTGAAAGATATCTTGAGCAGCCAGCCCAATGCCTTTTGTGCTGGGAACAGTGAAACTGCCCAACAGAGAGCAAATACTGATGTAAACCATAATATTAGTAGGTCCATGAGCTGGAGCTATCCAGAAGATAAGCAGGAGAAGCATTAGCAGCACTATGCAGAGATAACCCACGAAAACTGGAAAACAAAAAGAAAACAAGAAAATATCAAGATGAGAACTCTTGGTCTTCTAAAGATTTTAGCAGGCAAATCATGTCCTGTCAGTGATGTTCAGGTATACATCACAATTACGATTTGCTATTGAAGATAGACCCAAATCACTGAGCTTCTAGAAATACTGGCATCCACGACTGATGATGTTGTTATGTTCTTTGGGAAAAACAAATAACCATGTAGAAAATTACACACTGTGGCACATCTGAAATGGATTTCAGATGTCTTTTTTTAATCTTATTCTCTTTTCCATTAGGACTATACTCTTTAATGTCTCCTATGACAGACAGAAGGATAACACTTCATTCATAAACAGTTCATTAAGGCACAGTGTGTGGATCCAGCAAAGAGCTTAAACATAAGTTAGATCCCACTAAGGTGAGCACATGAGTAGGGACAGTTAGAACAAACATGAGGCTATATTATTTACATTATGCCATCAGTACACATATAGGATCAGTGAAAGACATTTCATGCTTTAGAGTTTTTAAAAAATATATAGCCAAGGCACTTTGTTCAGATTTAATGGTAAATTGAGACCAAGTTATTTGTTTTCTTTTCTTTGTTTGCAGATATTTTGAATAGCTGATGTTATTAGGTTTGAGTTTCTCTCACTTAAAGCAAGTACAAGAAAAACAATAGTTGGCAGTTTAGCTCTTAAGCAAGAAAAATAAAAATGGGCCTGGAACATATTAGTAGCAGTATGTGTTCTCCAGCAGCTGGTAAGAAAGAACAGGCATTTCAGCATATGTCTCAACAGCCTATTTCTACATACCTTTATTGTGCAAAGAAATCTGGGAACATAACTGGTATTTAGGATAAACTTTTAATTAAAACAACACGGAGAAATAAAGGAGAGAAGAAAGAGTATTTTATTTTTAATAAAACAACTTAAATTGAGATCCTAGATTTATACTTTTCATCTCTAAATAGCAAGATACAGTTTTTTGTAATGTTATAAAATTAAAAGTTCAACTGGCCATTGGTCTGAGCTTGCTGTGCAGGATGATGTTCTCAAAAGTATCTATGTTTTCCTTTCTGCACACATGTCCCAATAAATATGACAAGTTCTAAGAAGAGAAAGGCATAGTTTTCTTACATAAAACCTGTACTGGTTTCCCTCTGTCACGTCATGATTTCTTCATAAGTTAATTTCCCTACCTGGTAGAAGTGGTAAGCCTCTTCCTCAAGCATGTTTCTGTTCAACCTCAGAAAATCATTATGAATTAATGAAGAAACAAACTACCTGGATTTGTAAGCTTCTCTTCAAGCTCAGCCTGAGTCGTTACACTCTCGGACTTCGGGGAATGGATAATGAGAACAACAGACCCAGCACAGCTCAGCAAACATCCCAGCTTGCCAAGAATGTTCAGTTTCTCTTTCAGTAGGTAAGAAGCTAAGATGGACCTTTGAAAAGAGGAAGAAAAACATAAGTTTGACTACATCCTGTTAATAATGTTCTAACAGTGCTGTGCCAAACGAATTTCCCTTTTAAAGGAATACTATCAAATGTTGATGAATTCTCAAAATGTATTTCTGACTTATCTGAGGAAAGATTAATCCACTTGCAGTTTTACTCGATCCTTGACATCTTACCTTAAGAAAAAACCCAAAACAACGCAACAAAACAAGACACAAACCCCAACAAAACTCCTAGCCACAACACTCCAGAAAACAAAACCACATCACCCACTCAAACCCCCCGCAAACAACCAAAACCCCCCAAACCAGACATCTGACCCCTGAGGCCGACATCTACCCATTACCAATTTGGTGAGCTGTCACAAAGCCCCATTTTATAGGTGCTAAGCAGAGATAGAATTGACCTTTGGTTACAAAGATCCCAGGGCTGGGCTCAGACATGTAGCTGACCAAAGTGAGCAAAAATATGTGACCAAGGATAAAATAGTAGGTGGTACTTAGAGCACCATCAGTGTGCTTCATAGTGATAGAACTAAAGACAGACATGAGGCAATGCCATTCACACTCTGAAGCAGATGACCAGTGCAGTCACAATTCAGCAGACAACAGAAAAATCTCAACGCAGTGCACAGATTTGTTTTCAAGGAATTGTGCTTTTTCACTGCAGCAGTTCCGCAACTGTAGTTCATTTATTCACACAACATTAGTTACATATTAAACTCCTTAAAATCACTGCCTTTTCTGTGCCTCCCACAAACATAACTTCTAAGGAGCTGGGGGCATGCATGTGCAAGGAACTCCCTTGAGTTTTCCTCCTTGGAAAGAGGCCACATCCAATGATATGAAATCAGCATCAAAAAACACATGTGGGCTGTGGATAGCCGGATAGAGAAAGACTGTGAGACAAAAGGAAAGATCTACATAGTAAGGGAACTGTGAATAGGCAGAAAAGTCCAGAAAGGGGAGAAAGAAAAAGGGAGAAAGAAAAAATTTTTCCTTTTTCCATAGAAAAGGGAGAAAGAAAAAATGTTTATCTGTTCCAAATCACAGTGAGAGCTAAAAGCAGAAGATACTCAGGAAAACCCTTCTTCACCACTGCCTTCCCCCACACCAGCTTTCCTGGGGAAAACAGGAATAGGTGACATTGTAACACATCATGAACAGCCATAAGCCTGACATTTTTCAGTGGACCTCCAGTGAGCACTGGGTCCATCTGACATTTTATTAAGTAGTAATGGCATCCAGATAAGAAAAAGAAAAGCAAACTCTTACCCAAATGGAACGCCAAGAGCTCCCAAGGGCGTTACTAGCACAGTTGGGACTGCAGTGTAGGCCAAGAAATTCCCTATTTGACCCAGTGCCACTGTCAAGAGAACCAGAAATAAGCTTTTAAACTCCTTCGTAAAAATAAGTAATCAAAACTTGCCCAATACTGTTTGGGAAAGGCTGACCTAACTGGAAAACAGATGTTACAAAACAGATGTTAGTTCTGTTAATTTTGCACATAAACAAAGTGGCTGAAAATTTTCTATAGTTTTGTATTTGTTAATACAGGATTTATATTTGCCACACAAGAGTATCCAAGTGGGCACAGTGAATAAGCTCATTTGTAACTTCTCTTAGTTAAATATAATTAAGATTATGAGTTAGAAACACTCATGGATTATAATCTCAGTATTACACTCAAATATTTGTATGAGTAGGGATAAAATTATATATAATCCATGGTTTCATCTTTAGAATGTGCATTCACATAAAACAAATGCACTTGATCATAGTTCCTAACAGCAGTGTTAGGTTTTGGGGGGAAAATACAGTGCCGAGTAAGCTTCTGCTGAAATACTAAGCACACGCATAAGGGGTCTTCAATATACTACATCAACTTTTCATAACACTATGTAACCTCCAAAGTCATTCCTGACAACTGTAAAAAGAACATGCCTGACAAGACACGTAACAGCCTCAACCTTATTCTTCTTTCCTCCAGTAAAAGCAAATTCCAAGATACCACAGTATTGCACATCACAGCTGTCATAACAGTTAATGTGTTCAGGTTTTCAGTTAAAAAATAAAAGCTGGATGGTTTTGCAAGTGCTGGCAGGTTTATAATAGGTCAACATACTTGCATAGTTACAGGGTCTGTGGTAACTGGCAAGAAGCTTGAGATTGAGCACAAATTACATACAGCTCAAATTTCCAGTTGCTGTTAAAACCCATTATCAGCATTTAAAAACATTTCAAGAATCCAAGATGTCTTTATACTCAGGCTGGCACTGCCCTTAACTATCAAGTATCATTACTATCATCCAATTTTTTACATCTGCAAAGCATTCTGCAAACATTAATTAATTTACCAATTTAGCTCACATTATCAGTAGAGCTGAAGACCTGTGTAACCTACAGGAAATATAAAGGAGACAAACAAACTTGCAAAACTGCAGAGTGTGGCAAAATTATACTAATTAAATTCACTGAGGCTTTCTCTATGTGCAGGAGTGAGCCAGAGAAATTGATGAGCAGCATTTCGAAGGCACAAGAGACAGCAGTGGTCTCCCTGTCCCTGGGAACAGAGTAACTCAATTATCAGCCTCAGGCTGTTTGGAGATCTATGTGGCAACTCTGTGAATTATCTTCAAGGCATTTGAAGGCATTGGGGCAGATCTTGGATGGAGAATGGTGCACAGCTGGCACTCTGCATTTCTGCAGATTACATACATTTCCAAATTACTCAGACAAAAGCTTGTTTTTTTGGAGGTCAGGTGTCTTAACTTCCTGTTGGAAGAACTCTTAACAGATGGCACCAACATCAATCCATAAAGTAGATCTCTGAAGCTTCAGTCAAACAGAACATACTGTAAGGCAACTGAACTTACTGGAGGTTTTCCGTATCACCATGGAGTAGTAGTAACAGTCCCTTACCACCACAAATGACAGACCAGCACTAGTTAACACCAATTAAAAAAATAATCTCAGTAATTGTTACCATCTACCTGATGTTGAGAACCTTTGCTGTCAACCTATCCAGTCCTCTCTGAACAGAAATTCCTCATCAGATACATCAGTGCTGTAAGTCAAGACACGACTTAAGTTCTTGAAGGCACACCAAGCTTTTAATATGATAAACAAGTACCAGCACCCTCAAAGTTACTGCAACAAAAAACCTGAAGCACACTGGCATTTCTCCATTAGCAAGGAGACCAGGAGTAGACTTGGACAGCAAAAGACAGCTGTTCTAGGCAGGTCTAGAGGGGTTTATTCCAGACTAACTTCAGCCTGCTCCCGCTAACTTAAAGTCTATTTGCAGCTCACATGCATTAAGTATGTTCCCAGAATTCATCTTCCAACCTAGTTTCATTTTAAAGACCATGTCAGGAGCCCCAGCTTTGCTATGAAATGTGAAATACAGCCCAATCTGTGGTGACAAACGGGAGATGCACTTCACAAGTGTACTCCCCATCTGTAATACAACACTAATGCAGATGTTTTCACTATAAGAACCAGCCACATCTATGCTGCTATCAAAACCTGCACTGAAACTAATTAATTAGCCAATTCATTAGTTTAATGCTCATTGAAATACCTGTACACATGCTGCAATCACTCTTTTGATTACAGTGTAAGGAAAAGTCCCTTAGCAGAATCTGCAGCCCTTCCTCTGAAGTCTTCAGTAATCCAGTGTATCCCAGGGCCCCCAAATGGTTGGGCAGCATTATGCTGAGTCAGCATGCCAACACAGAAACACTTATTCACAACCCGAACAAATATCATGAGAACAAGTTGATAGAGTTTATGTGGTTTTTGTTAGCCATTCAAACTCCAAATTGTCTGCTTGAGAAAATGATGTCAGCTGTTGCCATTTCACTTAGATAACTGGGGATGTTGCTAATTCCACAAGTAACACCTTTCCCCAGACAGCACCTTTCTCTGCATCCCATAGGTGCCTACCTGGCCCTGCTATTGCTGTTTGTGACCATGCTGCCATTCTGAGTCTATAATATCCACAAGCAATTCTTTTTGCTCGGTTCCTCAGTGAAGCTACTGAGGTTTTGTTTTGAAATACCTGCATCTAGCTACTGGAAAAAAGCCAACTGATACCATTCCCTTCAGCTGCTTTGCCTTCATTCAATTCAGTCAGCTTTTAAGCATGAAATTGTTTTCTCTGATTCACCAAGATAACTCCTGTAATAAAACATCCCTTTTTTAACTCCTTCTGCTTAGAGATTGCAGATGGGAGCCTCAGGAGTGATGAACAGATGCACAGATTTACTTCTACTTAGGCAGTAGTGATCCTGTCAGGGGAAGAAGCTGTCAAAGAACTACTTAAACTCAGGTTAAATCAGCTGAGGACTTTTCTTCTGAAGCTCTCTTGGCTTCTACACTTGCTGTGAACTTTGTCCTTCAATGGGATCTATCAGTTTTCATTCCTTTTGCATAGCTTTAAGACAAACCAAAAATCAGAGACTTACAGTGCTGCCACAAAAGCAGGGGCACAACTGGACTGGTATACTTCTCAGAAACAGCATCGGAACTTTCCAAATAATTCACAAAAGGCTAGATTAGAGTCTAAAAGTGGGCTATGATTCTAAACTTATGGGTAGAACCAAAGCTGATCTGTAACAGGAGAAAGCTAGCTGCTCCCCATGCTCCAGATTCACATCAGAGAATGAACTTGGTATTAGCAGAGTTACAAATATATTAAGGGTAAAATTACACTGATCTCGTATTAGCAGCACAGAAGGCTTTGCATTAATCATGCAGATTAAAAGCAAAACTGAAACCGTATCTGTTGAACTAGAAACCAAAAGAGTTCTTTTTTTTTTTAATTGAGGCTGGTTAAATGCTTTCTGATCTAAAACATAATGTGTTCAATGAGCCCTTTTGTGCAGAGCAACAAGTTTTAATTCAGATTTGACTTTTATTAAAAACTGAGCTGGCCAGTGCAATAAAGAGACACAAACCATGCAGGAACCCAGAGTCAGAGCAGTGTGTGGCTGCCAAGGGCTGCAAGTACCAAATGGTTTGGAAATGTGGAAAGATATCTGACTCATGTTTGTCCCAGCTCTTTGCCTTTGCAAACACCACCAGGCATGGTAGCCATGGTAAGAGTTTACTAAAAGTGGAATATTTCTAGGGATGGAAATTTCATGACAAGGGAGTGTAAGATTCAAGATGAAAACCCAGATTTCTTGATGTCTCCTATCACCATCTAAGCAAAGCTCTCTTTAAAAAAAAAACAAGTATTAAAACTTTTTAAGATACTTACTTGCAATAGTGCCCGACCACCATACTATATCAGTTAAGTATGAAGTACCTGGAAGTATAGGAAAATGTATTAGGAAAATATGAAATCACAATATTGGAACTATGAAACAACAGTCTTAGTTATTAAAGACCTTCATCTTAAACCTATTCTTCAAGGCAACTGAATCTGAGATTGAAAAAAATCAAAACCACCAATTCTGGATTTGGCCTTAAGACAATGTGTTAATCAGTTCTGGTTTCCAGTTTGAAGTACCTATGTGACACTAATGCAGTATTGTGTAGAAAAGCATCCAAAATGTCACCAAATGCTTCTGAGGGCGACATTTAAACATACAAATTAGAACCACTTCTAGAACTGTAAACCTATGGAAACAGAGCATGAATTGGCTCAGTTAGTCTGCTAATACAACCTCAGTGAAATTGTATCCGAAAAATTGTAGCTGAGAAATTGTTTTCGCAGCTTTGGCACACAGGTTTGGCAGGACCATGGTGTCGCCCAATCCTCCTGCATTTAAGCATTGGAAAGTGCTACAGCTGAAGCCTCTGAATTCCTGACATAGTGCACTGTTTCAGCGAGGAGTAAAAACTTTGCATTATCCTTTTAGTGCCTCCCAAACTGGAGGATGATTACTTTCACAGTCAAATTATAAGCTCTTGCCTTGGGATGTGCCCAGGTGGAGCCTGTGCACCACAGAAGTCCTGCTTCTGTAGAACATCAAGGCTCACTTCCTAAACTAAAGCATGGCCTTCTCTGAGCACAACCTTGGCATCAAGTTACACTCCTATGTTTTGCTCCTCTTTCCAGCAATACAGCTCTGCATTCATTTGGGTAGATGCCCTCGCAAAAGCTGCTGGAGTAGCAGGCAATATTGTACCTACTCTAAAATCCCAAATGGAAGAAAAACACAGTCATCATTAACTCTGGAGACATGTAAAGTATTAAGCACTTGGAAATCACACTATACAACTGAAAAGAGATGAAATATGACTAATGAAAATGGCCAGCTTTAGAGTGGGTGTAGTAATTTTTTAGACTTTTGTTATTGCATATAAAATAAAAACACTTTTGGGGGAAGAAATTATAGAAAATATTGACTCAAATAAGGTAACTTTGCAAAATATTTGTCACCCGCTGCTGTTTCGAACTAGACAAGGATTGCTAATTACATCAATACTATATTATTGATTCAAGAGAGAAGACAGGAGAGACTTGAAGTGCCTCCTTGTTAATTATACAACACCTGCTGAAGACAATGGAAAAAAGACATCATTTGACACTGGCCATCTCAGACTCACAGCTCCAACTGCTAGATTCAAGGCAGATCCCTACTACTTCATAACACAAAACAGAGAGAAACCTGGGGTATTTTCCTGGATGCCTCCTCATGGAGCATGCCAATAGAAAGAATTACAAAATGCTCAGCAAGATGCACAAACACCAGTAGTATCTTCAAAACAGGAAGTTTTACAACAGCTAGCACTGAGAAAGCAGGCACACACCCATCACTCACTTAACCCAGTGCTCCACTGAAAGCTCTTCAGGAGTAAGTACACTCAAAATAGAAACTTCCTCCAGCTGCCTTGGGATGTAAAAATATTTTTCTCTTGTGTTTTCTCACTGTTTCCCTTACAAAAAAAAAAGGTTTGTATTTATGATGCAAATGTGATCTCTCTATGGACAATCAACATGGGTTACAGCCATCTTGGAGGGAAAGGGAGACTATGCTTCCAAAACAAAAGTTTGTCTGATGCCCATAAATGTAAGGTCATTGCAGAAAAAGCAAAAAAAACCTTTTTAGATCAGGCTGCCAGGTTGTAGTAACATAGTTCCAAGCTTGCTTTGCTCCACTGCATTCACCCTGAACATGCTATATGCAGAAGGCAATGGAAATGCAAGTACAAATATATATATATATATATTTAATATTTGTTTGTGTATTATTTGTATGTGTACATATAGGTACATATTTACATACATGCAATGTATACAGAGAAAATACCTTGTCCTGGAACTAAAAAGAATTTTTCATTAAAAAGAGTTCCTAGAATTTATGGACACATGCTCATACACAACAGACACCATCACCTACAAAAACAAATGGCTACTGACCACAGTAATACAATTCAAAGGCATGATGCAACCTGTGTTTACAGTCTTCTCCTTAAAAGCAGGATACTGAAGACAAATAAATAGATTTTTTAAAATTGCATTTTCCTATGTTCAAAGCATGAAGATGCAACTAGCAAATGCTGTTCAGCTGCATGCTTTGGGAAGCTCAATTTTCAAAATAAAATTCAGAAGATCTTCACACTCGTGAATTTACAGCTTTGTTTTGGTTAAACTGTCTAGACAGCACAGTCAGTTCCTGAATATGTTCACCTCAGGAAATAATAATGAGGCATGGGATTTCGATATGGAAAATATAAGAAATAAATAATTTCATGTTACTGATCTGTCTCTTCTCAAAAAGGGGAAACCACTATGTGACTGATACAACTTGTGTGTGTCTCTGGAAGTGCTGGAATAAACAAGCGGCAAGACGTCCTGGTGCTGTTCATCGCAAGAAACCATCTAAGCCACAGAAACTGGTGGTAAAGTCCCACCAGTACATGAAAAAGAAGAACATGTGTATGGACAGGAGCGCATACAACACACAAGTCCCCAGTGCTGCGTTACAGCGTGACAGACCAGCGCGCTGACCGTACATCAGGAAGCTGTTGCTGATGCGCAGTTAACAAGCCCTCGCTGCTCTCCCCCGCTAATACATCCTGACGGACCCTCACCTGCCGCCTCTCCGCTCATTTATCACCTCCCTTGCACCACCCAGTCATGGACCTCTGATGTCAAACACGCTAAAGGTGACAAACTGAAGCCGGCTCCCCCAGACCAGATGCCGGGAAGGTGTCCCGCACACCAGGCGACACGGCCACCCCCCGACACAGGCTCTGACACAGCCTCCTTGCCCCGCGGGCCGGGCCGGGTCCCTCGGCAGCCCTGCCGCCTCCCGCCCTCCGCTCCGGGCCNTGCGCTGCGCTGCGCCGCGCCGGGGGCGGCTCCGGGCGGGGACCGGCGGCAGCCGCGGCTCCTGGCGCGCGTCCCGCGCGGGGACGGCAGCAGGGTGACGTCATAGCCGTGGCGGCTCTGCCCTGAGGGCCGGTCCGGCATCGCGGCTCCGTGCCGCCTTTCTCCTCGCTGGCACCGCGGCGGGCGAGGCGGCCCCGCTGCCGCTGCTGTCGGGGGCCCCGGCGTGGGGAGATAGCGGGCAGAAGCTCGGAGCTGCGAGCGTTCATGGGCAGGGGGTGCGGGACGATATGTAGGGGGTTGCGGAGACCAGGGGGATGTGTAGAAATGTGCATAGGGATGTGGAAAGAGAGGGGGATGACAGCAGGGCAAAAGGATGCGGAAAGACAGAGGGATGCGCAAGNGTTTGTGTATTATTTGTATGTGTACATATAGGTACATATTTACATACATGCAATGTATACAGAGAAAATACCTTGTCCTGGAACTAAAAAGAATTTTTCATTAAAAAGAGTTCCTAGAATTTATGGACACATGCTCATACACAACAGACACCATCACCTACAAAAACAAATGGCTACTGACCACAGTAATACAATTCAAAGGCATGATGCAACCTGTGTTTACAGTCTTCTCCTTAAAAGCAGGATACTGAAGACAAATAAATAGATTTTTTAAAATTGCATTTTCCTATGTTCAAAGCATGAAGATGCAACTAGCAAATGCTGTTCAGCTGCATGCTTTGGGAAGCTCAATTTTCAAAATAAAATTCAGAAGATCTTCACACTCGTGAATTTACAGCTTTGTTTTGGTTAAACTGTCTAGACAGCACAGTCAGTTCCTGAATATGTTCACCTCAGGAAATAATAATGAGGCATGGGATTTCGATATGGAAAATATAAGAAATAAATAATTTCATGTTACTGATCTGTCTCTTCTCAAAAAGGGGAAACCACTATGTGACTGATACAACTTGTGTGTGTCTCTGGAAGTGCTGGAATAAACAAGCGGCAAGACGTCCTGGTGCTGTTCATCGCAAGAAACCATCTAAGCCACAGAAACTGGTGGTAAAGTCCCACCAGTACATGAAAAAGAAGAACATGTGTATGGACAGGAGCGCATACAACACACAAGTCCCCAGTGCTGCGTTACAGCGTGACAGACCAGCGCGCTGACCGTACATCAGGAAGCTGTTGCTGATGCGCAGTTAACAAGCCCTCGCTGCTCTCCCCCGCTAATACATCCTGACGGACCCTCACCTGCCGCCTCTCCGCTCATTTATCACCTCCCTTGCACCACCCAGTCATGGACCTCTGATGTCAAACACGCTAAAGGTGACAAACTGAAGCCGGCTCCCCCAGACCAGATGCCGGGAAGGTGTCCCGCACACCAGGCGACACGGCCACCCCCCGACACAGGCTCTGACACAGCCTCCTTGCCCCGCGGGCCGGGCCGGGTCCCTCGGCAGCCCTGCCGCCTCCCGCCCTCCGCTCCGGGCCGGCCGCCGCCGCAGCGCGGGCAAGGGTTGCGGGGCGAGGAAGGGAGCGGCCCCGCGGGTGGCCGGGCCTCCCCGGGGCGGGGACAGCCGTCCCGCAAGGTGCCGGGGCCCAGACCCGGCACACCCGGGAGGTTACCGGGGGGTCGCGGGGTGCGGAGGGAAGCCGGGAAGCTCCGGGAGGGGAGCTCCCACCCGCCGCCACCGCAGCGCCGGGCCCCTACCTCTCCCGCGGGCCCGCACGATCCCCTTCTTCTGCAGGACGAAGGTGGAGCCGTTCACCAGGCTGGAGACCACGGCCACGCTCAAGCCCAGCGACACGGCGGCGGGGCCGGGGCTCTGCGCTGCCCCCTCGCCCGCTGCCGCACCGACCGCCATCCGCATGGCCCCGCCGAGAGCTGCAGGCGCGGCGGCTGCCCGGGCCCAGCGCTCCCGGCAGCGGCTCTGCGCCGGGACCCGCCCTGNTCTCCAGGACAGACGAGTCCCGCCGGGCCAGTGTTCCTGGTGTGGGAGCAGCGCTTCTTTCAGGCGCTCTCGCTTTCCCGTGGGATTTCTAAAATTCACATTGGCTTCCCGGTCCACCCAAAAGCGTGGGATGTTGCGACGGCAGGGCCAGGCGGGGGTAAAGGCTGCCATTACAACTGTGACCTGGAGCTGCGGTTCCATCCACTCTGCCGGGTCAATGTGAGGGACAGAGCTGAACAATCAGCCAGGCACTGTGTGGCTACACACCGGGAAAGCTTGGCCTCTGCCGGGAGTCACGCACATTGCCTGAAAACTGGAGGATCCATAATCACTCCTGCGGTAAATCCAAAGATCCACTTTATTTCCAGGAAAAAAGTTCGTTCTCTTCTAATGGCACAGAGCAAGGTCAGATGCTCACATTTATGACCTTCCTCTCTCAGCTATCATTCAGCATCTGCCAGGTTCTGGGAGAGCACGAACATAAGCCATCCTGCCATTGCAGAGAAGGGCTGGAGATCCCTCTGGTAGCAATACAGTTGGCCCATCACAGGGCCACTTCTCTTTGAGAGAACAGTCTCTCAAAGATGAAGTGCTGAGCTGAAAGTAATCTTCCTTGCTCAGCAAAATATTTTGTAGCAGGTATCTCACTGCAGTTCTTACTATTTCCAGATATATGTTGAAATAAATCAATTCATAATGGATTCCTGTGGCAACATCCATCTAAGGAAATGAGTTATGGTATCTTGGCTTAATATAAGTGTAAGTGGACATTTTTGTAATTTTTAGCAATTGGGCATGGTTCTTAGCATATACTTTGGCATTCCCAGGAAATATGAGTTTAGAGAAGAGGCAAACTCCTGGGAATACTTCTCTTATCTGCAGATTTCTTGGTTTGTCTACACTGCTTGAGGCAGCTGTCCTAGGAAGGCACAGGAACATTGTGATGATTTTTTAAGGTTTAATGGCAAGATATGTAATACTGCAGTAGTGCCCATATTTTCACCTAGGTTGTTTCATCAGATCATTGTATCAATACTGAATGTGATGGAAGAGAGGACTCATCCTTGGGAGACTCACAAGACCTGCAAAATGAGTACACAGGAGGTGGAAGAACAGTTATCCATAGCAACCCTTGGAAACAAAGATAGAGGTGAAGACAAATACAGGCTAATTATAAAATATCCATTTCTGATCTATATACAGCCTAGTAACATGTACAGAAAAATTTATTACAGGAAACAATTTATGCTTGCACAGTGGAAAAATGATATATATTTAACAGCCTTTGCATCTAATTATAAGGCAAGTTTCTAAACACAGCTCAAACCTGGCCACATTTTATACTCAAAAACTCTCTCTGGTGTGGTTGAACCAAGACAAAAGCAGGTACCAGAGATCTCAAGGAAACAGTTCATTTCACTCCAGCCCACTCCAACCATGTAATTTTAATATCCTACTTATAAATCTCATATCCTTCTTATAAATCTTATATATGCCTTTCCAAAGTATGTATTTGGGTAGGTAATTTTAACATACTTAATCTGCCTTACTCAGTTAATTACTCTTGCACTTGCCATATAATGGGTATATTGTTCCTATGGATTAGTCATAGACTAAAATAATATGTGCAGCAGTAATAAATATTAAATTTGCAAATATATTGAAAACCAGCCAGAATTCACCTAATATCTGCATTGTTAAGTTTACAAACAATTTGGACCAAGTCATAAAATTACCTCAATGAAAACATCTGTTATCATTATTTGAATGGAAATAAGATGACTTTTTTTAAACTATTACATGTAAACTCCTTAGGTTCATTTAGTCTTCTGGGCCTGAGTTTCATTGTGATAGCATCATTCCTTCTGCCCAAGCTGTGTCATCATGTATTGTAAAATAACAGGCTTTGGGTTAGTTTGCATTTGGCCTTGCAATGCTCAGTATTACTGATGTCGTATCAGCCTGATGTCTCATGAACACACAAATTGCATGGGAGGAACCTCAGATTTATGCAGCATTTCCTCCAAAAAACTCTGCCCCCTTTATTAATATGGGTATTTAGGGTCAGCCAAGAGGTAGGAGGAGAATTTACTAGACTTTTGTAAGTCTCCTGTCCAAAGGAAGGGTTGAGTGATTGAGGTAAGCTGGAGTTCGAAGTGAATGAGTGAAGTTGGTAGAAGTTACACAATTTTTTTTTTTTGCAGGGGCAATGAACTTTTTCTGATTAAGATTTTTTTCCCTCTGATTTTAGGGGGAAGAAAAATGCTTGTGCCTGATCTAAAGGAATTGATTGCTTCCTCTGTAATGCCTTGGATTCCCCTGTTATGTTTGTTTGATGTACAAAAAAGATTTTTTTTTAAATTAAATCAGTTGTTGGGGTGTTTTATCAAGGCTAGAGGAAAATCAGATAATTCTGTATCTGGCATAGAATGAAAATACAGTAACTGAGCCCAGAAGATACTCTGAAACTCCTTATAAAATAGCTGGGAGAGTAGGGCGGAAGTTTACCAACAGCTCGATCAGACCCTGAATCAACAGCAGTAAATCTCCTTGGCAGAAGCACTATAAAGATCCACTGTGCCAGCAACTGAAGCAGTAGGAACTGAGATTGCAAACTAAACAGCAAGAAGGCAGCGGCAATCCTACTTTTCCAGCTCTTGAGCTAGAAAAGACCAAAGTAAGGGCAGTTATATGAAGACTTGTGTAATGATCCACTAACCTAGGCCAGAAAAAACCTAAAAATCCTTTATAGGCAGTCTTGATCAGTTGCTTGGAGTATAAAAAGTGACTTTGATATAAGTGGGACATCACTGGTATGGGTGGTCTTGCTTTGGAAAGGAGGAGAAGGGACTTGAACCTTTGTTGTAGTGCAGCCCTTGATTTGCTACAGGCATCCATGTGTATGGATAGGAGAATGAATGGAAGCCTGCTGAAAGGCATTGCTCTGCAAAGATGTGTCCTGTCAACTTTTTGCCTCTCTATTTCATTAACAAGCCCTTCATTGAATCTTTGAGCTTTTAAAGTCCAGAGTGATCTTTGTGAAATGAAATTGTAATCTTGAGTTCTACTGCACTGTTGATAATGGCCATAAGACTAGCTCTTCTGCAGCTGGAAATAAAAATGTAGCTCAGCCTTGATGTCTGAATTTGACTGTCTAGGACTGCAATGAAATGCTGCCTTCTACCTGCACTAGCAGAGCTCACACAAGCTTCTGTGGTGTGGCTGTCCTACAAGAGGAAGGCTAGCCCTTGGCATATACCAACTCTCTTCAAGGACAGGACAACAGGCTGCAAATCAAGGCAACTCAGTGCAGTCTTAAGCAGAAAAATGAGGGGTGGTTTTATTTTTCAAAGGGTCCAAGGCTGATGCAAGGAAGCTTGTTAGTGATGTGCAATTCCAGAAGTCTGGTCTGAGTGAGTAATGAAGGCTTGCTGCCACTTTTGCCCATGGAAAACAACTTCTCTGCTAAATGACAGTGGCCACACATAGTTCAGGGGGTTTGGAGAACTTCAGCATCCTGAAGAGGTAGTGCAAGACTGATTTTAAGTTATTGACACAGAAAGTACAGCAAGACTACTGCAAACAGATCATACCATTTCAGCTTTTCTGGAAGGAAAACAGATCTCTTCAGAGAGAACCTGTCCTGCATGCAGCAGGCAAAAGTGAGACAGCTAGTTCTGATAAGTGTGCATGATCATGCTGCAGAGAATCCACTCTAACATCATGCCTCCTCACATTTTCTCTGCAGAAACTTCTGTAATCCTCCATGACTAGGGAACACAGAAGAAAGCAGAGATTTCCCAGTTAATCCTGTAGCAGATGTAATAGTTCACCTACATTAATTGCAAACTCTGACCAGGACATTCTTTTCTATGCTGATTTCCAAAAGTTGATTACAAAATCTTAATGTGATGAGTATAGCATATGTAGATCCCGTTCCATTTCCTCATGCGTTAGAGTGTGGTAAAAGCCCAGCACAGTATTTTAGCATGAACCTTTAGAACTGGGCTTTCCAAGGCATGGTCATCACAATCATCTTAAAGTCCTCCCCCCAGCTTTATTACAATCTCTCATGTAAAGAATTTTCCTGTCTTTCCCATACCTTGTCTGTTAAATGGACATATTAACCTTCTGTTTGAGATAAAGGGAGTTCTGGCCCACGATTCAGACTTATAGTTGTTGTCTGTATGTTATTATAAGCTTTGACATGGTGATCTTTTTTGCTTCATAAACTGCATACCTAAAGGAAATGTAGTGATCATTGAATTACCTGTGGTGGAACTCTCTTCCTGTTAAGCTGGCCAGCTGCTGAATTCCAAGAGCAAAGACTACATTTTAGGGTGTACCTTGGAGTTTTGAAGAATTAAAATTCTCTCAAGTGAGGAACATTGGAGGCACTCCTATTAATCAAGTAAACTCACTCGTCAGACTTGCTGGGTAGTTCCAACAATGTATGTATGGATTTTCTACTACATTGTTCTTCAGCAAAACATCTTTTGTAGCAAACACCTCAAGGAATATTGCAATCAGCTGGCTGTTCAGAGATCAATCTTTGTACCCTTGAGTGCATACTGTACTCTGAAGCTGGAATGTCATGATAAATTTTATTTTTTTGTGGGTGCTTTTTCGTGGGGTTTCACTGTTCAATATTGTTGGAAAACTGAAAATGCATTGCAATGTATCTGAAACGGATTTTTTTCCTTCAAACCAAACAATAGGATACCATGAAAATGGCCCCTATTTAACTACTTTCCTTTTGAAGCTTCACTTTCAACTGACCATGCATTTGAAAACTGTAAAGCCATTGCTCTCCTGGGACCCAGTTATTTAGTTTCAGGTGTTTATGGTATGCCACCACAGTAATATGTTCTATTTACTAAATATGTACCTTCCCAGCAGCAAAGCTACATTTGCAACCTCACTCATCATTACATCTGAGAGCACAAAGAAGCAGTCTGTCTGCTCTGGGAGAACAATGCTGGGATGCTGGGATTCCCAACTAATGGCCTAAGAGGGTTCTAGCTGGAGAAATGGTGATAGGCTGATGTAAACTGTTTCTAGGGAGAGTCTGCCAGACAGTGCATGATGGAAGGAGGCATTCTATGATCTGCTACAGCTCAGGGCAGCTACAGACACAGCTACTGCAGTAATTAATATTTGTTGTGGTTTAACCCCATCCAGCAATGAAGAACCAAATAGCCAGAGTGGGAAAGACAATCAGAAGAGTAAAAATGAGAACACTCATGGGTTGAGATAAGGACAGTTTAATGGGACAGAAAAGGAAGAAAATGGTGATGAAGATGTCCAGATAATGTCTAGAAGAGGTGTTGCAATTGCTCACCCCTTGTGACGAATGCCCAGTCATGTCCTGAGCAGGGACTCTGGACCAGCTCTCCCCAGCAGTTTATATGCTGAGCCTGTAGCCCTGTGGTATGGGATATCACTTAGGCCAGTTTAGAGCAGCTGTCCCAGCTGTATCCCCACACAACTTCTTGTGCCCCCCAGCCTTCTTACTGTCAGTGCATGAGAAGCTGAAAATTCCTTGACTTAGTATCAACACTACTTAGCAAGAACTAAAAAACTTGTGTGTTATCAAAGTTATTCTCATACTAAATTCAAAACACAACACTTTACCAGCTACTTGAAAGACAATTAATTTTATCCCAGCAGAAACCAGGACAGTTTTAATATTTAAAATAGAGTTTAATATATAAAACATCTGGTTAAAGAGTTGTAATGAAAGCGAGCTGTTGTAGTTGTTGACCTATGCTGGAAGGAAACCATTTGTCATGAGGTTAATCTCACTGTGCTCAGCAGATGTTCAGGGTTGTGCCATAATCATTGCACATGCTGATCTGCACCTTTTAATAAGACAAGGCTATATTTATTTGTATTAAATGTGGCATCAAGATCTCAGGAAAGGTCAGAATGGTATTGTCACCTTTTAGGGAAATTTATTTATCTTCTCTAAACCCTGTCCATGTCCATGCTCAAAAGTCATTTTTCATAGTAGTAAGAGGACCTGTTATGTGATAGGTCAGTATTAATGCCTTGTACATAATGGATCCTAACATAATTGGGGTTTTAATGATGAATAAAATGTTTGGGTTGAGTTTGGTGTGACTTCATGCAAAGCAGTTGACAGGAATGCTGACTACTTAGGTGAAATTGGAAGTCATGTTTATTGTCCTTACCAGATGTGGAACAAGGGACATGGGACAACTGAATTACTTAGTTTCTTCTTATTTCAGCTATTCTACTTATGTATTTGAGGCTCTCTTTGACATACATCTGTCTTAAGGATTCATTTGATAATGTTTTTTTCCTCAAATACTTATTCCAAAGGGTTTGGTTCCTCTCACTGTTCTACTGATTGTTGTCACAGTGTTACATTTATCCAGGATATATGGAGATTGCGATTACTGGCACCCTGACAGCAACTGACTTTTGCACAAGAGGCATTAGGTGCTAAACTGTCAGAAAGAGTTTGGAGAACAGAAATCCCTGTGCTTAGCTGTCACTAACTTTGAAGTGCTGAGAAATGTTTACTGGCTATGTGAGATGTCCAGCAAATATTGCAGGAACCTTCAGAGCAAGTCTTCCATGTATAGACTGCAGAGAGATAAAGTGGTCTTTGACGTACATTGTACTGTCTCTAGTTTTACTGATTAAGAGTATTTTAATTATGATTTTAATGATAACCACTGCTGAAATGAGATCTCATGATAGAGAGTCATGGACGACCATAACAAATAACAGTGTCTCAGGTTTAATGATGTAATCTTAAATTCAATGAAACTGTGATGTTCCTTTGTCAAATAAATGTCACTTAGGAAACAGAACAAAACAACACTTTTTAAAAGGAACCTGTGAACAAAAGAGTATTTTTAAATCTTTCATTTCAGGACATCTTTCCTTCAAATGAGACTGCCTGCATAATAGCACTGTGAAAGGGAGATAAGATAATTGCTACTTCAGCAATAGAACAGCAGGAATGCCTGAAGCTCCTTCCTGTCTGATATTTAGACAGTAGCTGGAACAGAATAATTCTCTACCTTAATGTTTCTTTTGGACTCTGTTTGTCTGACTTCAGTTTTGCCAACCCCCAAAAATTAATATTTGGGAGACTTCCCTCTTTGGGACCTTAAATAAATCATTGTTTTGTCTGTTTGGTTTTTTTTTTTGTTTTGCGCCCCCTCCCCCTTCCACCATTCTTTTTAATATCTTCTGTTATACTCAGAGACAATGACAGGGGCTGAAATATCTGCCATGTTAGAGCAGGGAAGGTTTTCAGCCATGGCTGTTAGAATTTCCTCAAAAAGCAAAAAACTAGCAACTGATCTAAATGGGAAAAACAATAATAGCAGAATCAAAGCCATAGCTTGCCTTGCTGTTTGAAGGTGGGCTACCACCACACAGTGGCTCAAGGAAATGGTCCCTGTGCTGAGGTGCTGAGAAAAAGTAGATGGAAATGTTCTTTTTCTAGCAAGTAAGAAAACAAACAGCCTGCTATTTGCAGTAGTGCTTAAAGCAAACACATATGAACACTTGCTGATCTGAACTGTGAAATGAATGCATTACAGTTAGGCTCTGAGATTCTGAGCTGAGCTCTTCTCAGTATTTAAGTTTGGGCAAGTGGACCTACTAACAGCAGTGTGGTGAGAAGAAAATGGCACACTTAAGTGCCACCTGAGCATCTGGACTGTGAGCCTTCTTTTCCACTGGTTCACTAATGTTTGGGCATTTTTTTCCATGCACAGAGGATTGCAAGCAGGAGCATACAGGTTTTTGCATACCCAGCAATTATTCCCTGGTGAATGTGCACAGAAGGGAGCTAGGTCTAACCCATGGGGGTAAATACACCTAACACATCTGGCATGCAAGCCTCAGCACTGCAGGGCAACATGTTCTTCTTGGTCACACCATTGTCAGTCATGGGAAAACATCAGTCTTTGTCGCTCCTTGGAGCAGGATAATCCTCTGCCGTGATGAGCTGTTATCTTCTACCTGCCTTCTGAGGTTTTTTCCTGTTTTCTAACTTTCACATCAGCACTGTTCTCTTGAGGCCTTGAGTTAATAAAGAATATGAGTCAACATTTTCACTTCTTTTTTTTTTTTTGGTTTGTGTTCTGTTTTGTTTTGTTTTATGTGTGCTTTTCTTATCCTGCCTGGTTTTCTCACTGCCTGACAACAATTTTCTTCAGTAAAGCTACACATCTTAATTAATTAATTAGATGCTGGGCTGTGGGCTACTGTTTATGATCTTTGGAGAGGACATGGCATTTTAGCACAGCTATTCTCAAACTGATAATGGATGCTTCATTAGGGATCTGGGGAATACATCTTCTGCTGAGGGAAGATGGCCTGTCCCTGGGGAGCTGCTGAAAGATGAGCAGGGGAGGTAGGAAAGCAAGAAAATTACCTGGGAACAAAGTGCTTAAAAGGTTTCCTCTGAGTGAGAGACAGGCTTCACCAAAAAAGTGTGACTGAGGCAATCTGTGGATTTTGGGAGCTGCAGGGAAAAGCCTTCTTCTTCTATTGTCTCCTTGTCCTGCTCAGGGGCACTGGTTTGGCTCTGTGGCTTGCAGCAGTTACAGCCTTCTCCTGAGTCCTTTCTCAGCCTGGCTGTCGGGGGCTACTTTGTCCCCTTCTCCCTCTGCCCTCTGCTTGCCATCTTCCCTGCTACACTCCAGCCAGCACTCACCCTGCATCCATCCAAACCAAAAGCAGCTCTTACGTGGGAGTAGCATCCAAAATCCAGAACACACTTATGGTGAGGGGGATGTAGAGAAGCAATCTGAGGACTGCTGGCTCGGTGTGTTTTCTTCCACACTGCAGAGGAAAAAGTGGCACTTCTCTGCATTCCAAAATTGCAAGACAACATTTGAATGCCCAAATGCCACTGTGTGCATATGTGACAGGAGCTCTCCTTTGTCACAGGAAATACCTCTATAGAGGTCAAGTTGTGCTAGTACCTGTCTGGCTCCCAGGAAAAAAGCTAGGGAACCTGGGACAACAGATGTCCACTCTGAAGAAACTACAGGTGTCATCTCCCCACTTTCTCTGTCCCCTCCTGGCAGTTTTCCAGCCTGTCAGACTTGCCTAGCAGTAACTTGGGTGCAAATACTGCAGTGCACTGTTGTTGTTAAGCTCTTGCTGTCCTTTGGGGGGGTGCTCGGCGGTGCTCCCTCCAACAGAGGGAGCCTTAGGTCTATCTCCTGTCGCCACATGACAAGGACTACAATCTGCATCATTCATACAAATCATAATTTTGTAATTTTGCCTGCTGGTCTTTGCTTGTTATTCAAGAGTCCCTCTCCTTGTCTGAGGTTTCAGAGCTCCCTCTCTGCTGTTTTTTAAAGGATTTTTTTTCTAGATTTGTTTTCAAACTTCAAACTCTCCTTCTATTCTACTCCTCTAAGTATTTTTGGTTGCTTACCTGTGTTCAAATGACTAATGTTTTTGAAAGGGTAAAACCTTGTGTTTTCTATCTCCTTTGTAGCCAGAGACTTAAATATTGCTGCAATAGGTTTCCTACAGTGAAATGTAGAGAAAATGGGAGATCAATATAGATTATTGAACTTTTATGCAACAGAAATCATTATCTTTGACCCCATACCTATATGCTAGAATTAAATGAACAGTGTTCTTGCTGTGAGGCTGTTTTTCTTTAGTCTAAGAAATACTTACAAAGTGAATCAGCAGCTTAACATTAGCCTATGTGTTTTTACAGTCTCTTTGAAAGTCTGGACAGTTCAGATAGCCCATGTGGGTTAAACATAAATTATGTTTAAAATGGTGTTGCAGACAAGAAATGCCCAAATTTAGCCTTTCCATGCAATTTTAATTTGACCCTCTAGTGAAAGTGTATGCTGATATAGCAATATTGCATCATAAACCTATAAATCACTGAACCTGTACAAGAAGGATAGGAGTCAGGAAGGAGAGTACTGTGAAGCAGAGATCTTCCCTTCTTGGAGAAGTTGAAAGATGTCAGATGGCTTAGAGGCCCAGATGGACAGGACTGTCATTTTCTTCAACACCTGTGGGGTGGCTGGACTGTCCTGTGCTGCTGTCAGGGCCTATTTCATAGCAGTGTGTGCTCCCAGCCAGTTCCCTGACATGCCTGAACAGTTTGTATCTCCAAGACTGAGACCTGATTTGTCACCCTGCCTTTGCCAGTCACCACTGTGCCCTGCTTGCCCAGCTCAGGGGCTATGAAGGCACTGCCTTCCCTGATAGAGTAGCTCTGCTGCTGCTGCTGCTACAGCTGCTGCTCCCTGGCAGTCAGTGCAGGTCTTCCAGTGCCATGGAGCCTGCTCCCCAGCAAGAAAAAATGTCAGCAATGGCAGTGAAAGGGGGTAATTCTGACATTAAAAATTACATGCCACCGTGGGGGGTGGAGGAGGTGTGTGGGGGGGAGGAGAGGCAGAATTTGGCCTCGTGAAAAGAAATTGTTACAGGGAATAGGCTGATCACTGTCACTAATAGGCTGGAAGAATTATTTTTTTAATTGAAGTTTTTGCCAAGTACAAAATTGGCACAATAAAATGTCACCCAGTGATGGCATACAAATGAAATTTTATGGTACTGAGCAACTTCATTTTTAAAGGTCATTGCATTCTGATTCTCATATCCTGCATTTTAGATAACCAATAGGCAGTACCTCCTTTATTAACTTTTCTTTAAAATAACAGAGGTAAACATGCAGTTTACATTTTAAAGTCTAAAATTCATTGATAAACTAAACAGGTATGAAATGGCAGCATAGAAAATTCGAATACATGCACTTTATATGTAAATCATTGCTTCAGCAAGATGAACACATTTGCTAGCTTCAGATTTAGCTGTTTCTGGATGCTGATCCGTGCCTATGGTTCCAAGACATCTAAACTTGCCATCAGCTTAGCTGGGTCTGTATTTAAATAGTTGATTGGACTTGGATGGCTCCCTACCTCTCCATTTCTGTGCTGCATCTAACATGCTTGGGAAGACTAGGATAAAACAATATTGTTATCCTAAGTCTACTCTTTTTGAAAAAAGAAAGATTAGAGTTTTTGCCTGACATTATTACTGTGAAAAACTAATTAGTGAAATAGCAGAGTAAATTTTGGGTAATGCTTTCTCTTGTCACCATCCCTTGTTTTTGTTGCTCCTTTGCACATTCCTCCCACAATGTGGAGCTCTCTCACAAGGTGGATGGGTTGGTAAATCATAAACTTGCAATGAAGGGCAGTCCTATGCTGAATTCTTGGGCAGTAGGCCACCATTTTGGAGGGAAAGATGGTTCTTAAATAGCAAAGCATCCGTGCTATATTTAACACCTTGTTGTGATGCCTTAAATAATTTTCTACCCACTTAGGGAAGGAAATGTAGTGTTTAAGGTAAGCCATCTGTTGCAAACCATCAGCCAAATACTTTCAGCTCTCAGGGTTGCAGCCCTTGGTTCCCAGGATCCTCTTCCCTTTCTTGCCTAGCATGAATCTGAATTTTTATAAATTATGGCTCACTCAAGGGCAAGGTACTGGAAAGCTCAAATACACAGGCAGGTCTTGTGAAATAGGCAAAAAATAGGTTCTTGAATGCATATATGAAAGGAATACTTCATGTTCCCTTCAGAGAGATAATTCACTTAATCCTTCAGAACAGAGGCAAGAGCTGGCCCCAAACCCTGACAAATTTCATTTTAAGCCATTTCAAAATAGCTTCCTTAGGCTAGCAGCTGTACCTGTACTACATAGTTTGCTGTACCTGTACTACACAGTTTGCTGTACCTGTATAGACTGATTACATCAGCATGTAGGTCTCCTCCCATCCTTTATGGCAAGGAAGGGCTAAAGTGTCTGAAACATTTTTGATCATTGTACAGGTCTTGATATATTTTAATCTCGTGCTATGTGACTATGAAAATGGAGAATGGCCCTATGAGTATGAAGTAGTATCCCCGTAATGGAATTATTTTCAACTTGCCTGGGCTTCAACATGGGAATGCATGTTATATACCTATGAGAAAGTCAGGTCAGTGGGCAGCAGGGAGAAAAGCTGCCTGCTTACCTCCTCCCCAGCTGCTGAGTTTTGATCACACTGGTCCTTGTGGCAGCAAGGCAGAAGGGACTGGCTCCTGTTCTGTACCAGCAGAACGAACTGGCAGGCAAAGTGGGCAGAAAGTGAGTCAAAGCTGTAGGAAGTATGGAGAGGGGCAGGAAACTCTGGTTGAAATGGGGAGTCTGTCTCCACAGAAGGTAATCCCATAACCATGCTTCAGAGGTCATGGAAGTGAGTTCCCATATGCTCTTCTCTGGGTCCCCTTGCACTTGCATAAGAAAAATCCTAACTGTGAGGTGCTTTTAGACTTCAGGGACATGGGAGAGACCCCATAGCTCAAAGGACACATTTTGTTTCAAGTCTTTTTAATGTGGTTCACCTGGCAGTGAGGCTGGGCGATCACACAAGATTCACACAGAAGCCATTTGGCATGTTTATTCCAGGAATGCTCAGCCACTGGAATTGTAACTGGTGAAATTATAATGTTGAAAACATCATTGATGTTCAGGTGGGATAAAGCCTTAGATGTATCCGTGAGAAGAGAAACATCTGGAGAAGAACAAAGGATTTACTTGTTCCTCTACTGAAAGAGCTTCAGGGGTTCACAGTGCTTGATGCCTCTGGGGCTTTTGCTCTGTTTCAAAGGATAGGCTGGGTAAGTTGTTGCTCTTAACTGGTAATTTTTGGTACCGTGTATAAGTGCTCACTAATGTGCAAGATGTTTATGGTCTAGTCTGTGCTGAAAAAATGACCAGCTTGCAATCTTTTATACAATTCTTTTACTTTCTTGTAACTTTGAATGAAGGACTTCAAACTTCTCAGTCTCAACCCAAGGGAGACTGAGTTAAAATTAGAAGATCTCATTTTTTGATACAGTTTCCTGTACTGAGAATTTAACTGTAAGCAATATTACTGTTATGATATATCTGCCTTAACAGAAACTTAACAGAAGACCTGTGTGGTTAACAAAGCTAAAGCTTAAAAAAGTGATGCATCAAACACTGAGACAGAATCAAATATAGATGATTCCTTACAGTATTAACCTATGTGCAAATATATGTGTAGCCTGTTACTCCTAAACACTAAGGGGAAAGGATCTAAAGAAGGAAGTGTCAGCTGGGAATTTCCATTTTTCCAGGTTTCCTTCAGGCCCTTCCCTGAAGCCCAAAGCACAGGCTAGCAGGAAGGAGATTGGAGGCTGAAAACAGGCAGGATTAGATGACAGTTAATTATCCCCTTGCTGCTCAAGGACCTTTTGCTGTCCATAAATGTTGAAGCTGAATTTTCTTCTGGAGCACTCGCTTGCCTTCGAGGAGCAGGATTTGCAGGAGGTTTGCTTTTAATAAATGAGTGGATGGAGCTGTGGAGAATGGATGTGCCTTTGAGAGGCTGGGTCTATCCATAGCAGAAGCTAAAACCAGTACAAGCAGGTGAATCCCTGGTAGCACAATGTGGGAGAACAAGGATGCCTAGAAGGGCAGCCAGGTATAGCCCTTGCTGCTTCTTACTCATAGGTAAACACTTGTCTCTAATAGCCTCTTCCTCCCTTGGAAAAATAAAGCTTGCGGATTAACACAGGCAAGCATGCTTTCCCTGCTCCTCACAAATAGTCTTTCCACCCCAAAATCCAGTTCCTGTAAAATTATTACATGAGTAAATGACATGGAAATGAGACCTATTTGAAGGAAAAAAGCTTTTTCCATTTGCATAATTCCTTTTTTTCCCCTTTTTCTCCTCAAATTTCAAGTACAGACTGAAGTTGATTTTTTCCCAACTAGAATAATTATCTCCTTTTTGGATGAGAAAAGGACCTGATTATCTCTGAGAGGACGGAGGTAAAAAATTAACTCATGCAACAATTTTAGTAAGACCGATGCGGCAGAGGCACTGAATCATTTGTTTTCCTGCTCATAGTGGTATCTCACATATAAATCAATAATTACATTTCTTGGCTCAATCTTTACTGTGATGAAGCAGGAGCAATATCTGAGGCTGCTGAAAAGGTGCTGCAGTGCAGCAGCTGTAGAGTGAAGGAGCAGGAACTGCGCATGAGAGGGGCCCAGAGCAGCAGCTGGGCTGGGACTAATGCAGGCCATGTGCTGCTCTCTGCCCTGCCCGCTCATGAAAGGTGAGGATAAAGCACAATAGCTTCCTCAAGTCAGAGAACAAGGTACCTTCCATCTGAGGCGTCTTCTGGGAGAAAAGTTGGCCAGTCAGCTCCAGAGTGGTCTTGGGAACAAATGTTTGCCACTGTTAGAGCTATTTCACACAGTCAGCCAGCCAGCCAAAGGAACAGCAGGCAAGATCTTGATTTTCTTTGCCTTTCACGCCAGAAGTGGATCCAGCCATTTCCCACTTCAGGGACTCAAGACAATTTTGACAGTAATTAAGAATACTTCAACTACATAAAATGTGAATTTAGGCTAAATCTAGCCTAAAATTATAGGTTGAGGCTACTAGGATAATGTTCAATGTGAATTTTGCAATTATAAATGGCTGTTCTTTTTCAATTAACTCTTAAAGGCTGTTACAGGAACAGGTGCTGTTACAAGACTGGTGAAAGATGAAGTCCTGGTTTAGGGCAAATTTGGGAAGGAGCTCCAAAAGCTGTCCCTCTAGAAAGCAGATTCAAGTGGCCCCTCCCCCTCCTAGTTCAGGAAAAGATTTTCTTGGAGAAAAGTGGAAAAAACCTGTTTATTTAACAAGCAAAATATTCACGAGCATAAAAAATGAATAATATTAAACAATGAAACCTCCCGCTGCTCTGAAGAGATGGCAAATTCAGAAAGCCCTTGTTGAGGGGTGTAGCTTGGCTTGCTCAGTCTGTTATCAGCCCCTCCTGCACTGGAAAATGCCGCGTCCCGGGCCCCGGTGGGCCACAGGTGCGAACTCCAGGTGCTCTTCTGGGTTTTCAGTCTAGAGCAGGTTTGAGCAGTTCCAAGAAAAAGAAAAACCACAGTCTGGGGAACTTCTCTGCCTCAGCTAGCTTAAAATAATACTAACTAAAAGCAAAGAAGAGCTCTTTCCTTCATGTCCATGCTGCAGACAGCACAGTCTGTGAGAAGGAAAGCTCTTATCTCTAGTGTTTTTGAATATAGCCGCCTCAGACATTCCACCACTGCTCCTTCTCCCCCCCTTCACACTCAGATCTAGTTTTAAAGGTGCAAAACTTATTTCTGGGCTAAACAGACAAATGGGGATACAATTCAGCATCATAAAGTCACCCCAGGACAGGTGAACAATAGCTAGATTTAAATTAAGAGAGAACTGAGCTCTCAAAACAGTCGCAAACAAATATATATTTCTGAAAAGTGTGATAGAGAAATAAAAGCAAGAGGTCAAGATACGATATGACTCAAATTCATTTCCTTAGAAAGACAGCTAGTACTGGCATTGATCCAGAAATGTAGCTTAAAGAGTCTGAAAGAAATATTAAGAAACAAAGCAGTCTGAAGCATAATTGTGTGGGTGTTTTGATGAAGTGGAAGGGATTGTGGAAAGATGATGATTGAGGGAAATAGGATGAGCTTCCTTATTTTAAAGTAAAATTTCAACCTATTTTTCATTATGATTGAAACCAACAAATCTAAGTCATATTGGGCAATGGGTGTAGATAACTCTATTAGCCCTGTCTCTATCCAGTAGGTAAGGCACCTTCCTGCTATGCCATGGATGAGGGGCTAGTGCAGCAGCACCATTTCCCATCTTCTCTGGCACAAAGCAGAAGAAACTCCTAAGAACTGCCCTGATATCTCTTGTGTAACATACTACACAAGCCAGCTATCCCTGTGTGAAAAAGGTCATAATGTGTGTAGGAAAGGGATTACATGCTCTGGAAGTCTCCTGCCTATAACTTTTGAAGACTTTGTGCCCAAGCCTTGTAGTGTGAACCTGTTAGTGGTGCAGACCTAGGTGTATAATGGTTGTCTGAATTGTCTTACATGCTTCATAAGGTCAGCCTTTTGGGGTTAAATTAAACGGACAGACTTAAATTTCAGTCTGTCAACTCCATAGAGCCTGTGTGAGCAGTTCCATCCAACAGCTGTGTGTATCCCATTGTGCTGATTGCCTTCTCCAGTGCTCTTCTGACCTCATGGTATCATTAAAATCTCTGTTCTTCTCTTCCAGGAGTCAAAAGACATGGAATTAGGCTGTCTTCAGAATCATCTTTCCATGGATACTCTGGAATTAGCAAATTTAAGTTAATTATCACGAAGTTATTTGAGACAATCTCTGCATTGGTTATACAAATACATCTGGAAACACTTTGGAAATTATAGGAAGAATGAGGTGTTAATGTTTGTCTGGCCTTAGGATATCTTAGGATATCCTTTTTGGATAACTAGGTATGTTGGATTTACATTGATGCCAGGCAAAATAACAGGGAAAAAACTGCTATAGCATTACTGAAGGTTTGATCAATTCAGTAGGGACTAGGAAAGTTCCAGATTAATGAATTTATTGAAGCACCAGGCAAGCAGGTTCAGGATTGTGGGTGATAAATGCACCAACTACAGAGTGTTCATATGTGTTGCCATAGAAAGAGTAGTAAGATCTAATCATGCTATATATGTATAAATGAATATTCTCAGCTGTCTTCCGATGCAGATGGAGATGCAAAGCTCGTGTAAAGGCTTTCCTCTGGGAGAAGAGCAGAGACATGGTCTCTTGACTGACCTTGGGCAGGAAGAGATGTTTTTCCCCTTCAATCCTTTCTGCGCTGAAGCCTCCCTTTTATACGATAATTTTTGGTCTGTCCCATTAGGATACAACAATCACATGTTATTTGGTCATACGTGCATTACACATCCAATGTTCTCTTTCATTTGCATCTCAAGGGGTAAGTTAATATGTTAATGGAGCTTAATGAGGGTCTCAGGTACTCTTGGTCAAAATTTGTAGTTGACAAAAGAGGGAGAATAAACACTTGGATCCTCTTCCTCCATGTACTGAGGCAGCAGTAGGGCCCTCTGACCTTTATCAGAGTGCCTTTGTGTGCATTTTTATCTCCTAAACAAACCAGATTTATTACAAGGCTTGTTTTCCCAACCAGCCTCATCAATTCTTCACCATCTTAAAGCAACACTGCTGTTCTGACCATTTGCCACACAGAAGGACAGCATAAGTACCCTGCTCTCATGGTGCAGAGAAACTTACACTGTTACATAATTGGGGTTTCAGCAAATTTGACCCAAGAACAAAAAAGGTGAGGAAGGGAGTGGGAGCTGAGAAAGAAGAGGAAGGGTAAGTGTATTGTCAAAAGCAGTTTTCTGTGAGTAGGATGGAGCACCTCAGTGAACAAACATCTGAATGTGCAATCTTGATATGGCAGAGCAAAGACAACTTCCAGAAATAGTGAATGTGACATAGAACAGGATCTCTGTATGATGTGCTCTATATAACATAAAGAAATAGGAGATGCTGCTCTGCTCATAATGTTTCATAAGCATGTTGAAAAGCCAATGATGTAGAAAAAGGCTTGTAAATTATTTGAGAGATAAAAGGAAATGTCTGAGAGTGAACAACTTCAAGAACTTCCTTTACATCCCTACAGGAAATCAAACAGTGATTTGATCAAAACATGTAATCCCTTCCTTATGGTGAGGAGGCATTGATGTTCTTCAGTTCTGTGGGAAAACCAGCAAGAATAAGTTGTTACTAGTTAAAAAAGATGCATTTCTTTGATTTTGTTTTGCAGAGGTGATGACCTGCTGGAGCGAACTCTCAAGGGAAGTAATGGAAGATCTGGTCCAACCATGAGCTGCCCAGCAAAGGAAGGGAGAGAGCTGTGGCAGCAGGGCAGGTAGGGGCAGTGACCTCACTGACAAGGGGTGAGGGTAACCAGGTACATCCAACAGTCCAGATCACTGTACAAGACTTAAATGATGAATCAAGTTTGAGGTCAAGCCTGGAAATCAAGACAGCAATTTCTGGGTCACTGGTAAACACTAGGCATGGTAGAGCTGCCATGGAGCTTAGGCAGAGACCAAGGACAAGAGTCTCATATCGAAAGCATCTCTAGGGAGAAGAATGGTCCCACCAATGAGACTTCTTACAGTTCTGGTTCAAGGCCAGACAGCTGCACAGCCTGAGGCCCAAGCAGTCAAACCCCTGAGAAATGGAGGATATACTCAGCTCCTGACACATTTTTGATTCTAGATGGCTTCATATCTAGATTGGGTACATATTTTATGCCAACTGCTTTTGATCCTCAAAGCATAACATTTTACAGTTTATGCTATATTGAAAAAAATTGATTGGATGATGTAATAATTCTGAAATTAAGGTCTACAGTTGTATGCATGATACAATTATAAAAGTTAGGTTTATTTAAGATGTGGAAGGTAACACTGTGGGAATTGATCAGAAAATATTCAGTGAAGAGGAAGTACCTTGCCAGCTTTTTCTTGTTCACCTCTGCAAATGAGTAGTACAGTAATTACAGCCACAGTCTCCTTCCGATCCTTAGTTGCACTGCAGTATTTTATTAATGTCGTTTTAGAATCTGCAACATTAGGCTTCTCTGCTTAGAGCCTTTCTGGTTCTACGGGGTGCAGTTCATTGCCATTTCTTGGTTCATGTTGTTCCTTCCCTCTCCACTGTTTTCAGTAGCTTTGGTCTCATGAACTGGAGCAGCTGCGTCACTTGATCCCAGCTCCCAGTATTCTGGCCTGAAATGCTGGCAGGTGTCTCCCTTCTGCCCCTGCTGCAGAGAAGGCCACTGCCCCCCAAGCCTCTCCCACTGTGTGAATGAATGCTCAGCCCCCCCGAGTGTGTCTTTCAGGCTGCTTTCAGGTGACATTTATTCAGCCTGCTGGCTGTGCTCCAGGCCATTGGGTCTTTGCTCTGGACACACTCCGATGCATCATGTGACACAGTCTCTGAGCCAGGGCTTGGGCTAGTCCAGCCTCCCTTAAATTGTATAAACAGGCCTTGGACAGAGAGGCAAAAATGGCCATACTTGAACTCCAGGAAATTTATGCTGTGACCCTTTCTAATAAAAATACACAAGGTGAGCCCTTCAGCTGCTCTTTTTTCATGGAGAGGCGGAAGGCCTCTTGTAAAGGCAGACAATGAATTAACCACTTATGTGGGGCTCTAGTCACCATACCTCTTATCTTCTTGACATTAGGGAATGTAATTCCTAAGTAATTATAGAAGGAATTTCCTTGTTTCATTCAAAGTATTCTAGAAATTAACAGGTGTTTTGCAATGTATATTTATTTAGTGCAATTTTTAAAAAACTGATGCAGTGTAATTCCACCTCTAAATACAAGGGTAGAGTACTGGCAATAAAAATCTGTTTATCTGTAAGGCATGCAGCCAGTGCTGCAGCTCCTAAAATGTTTCTTCTCTCCAATAATGGTAGGGTGGGTAAAAACCACCCTCTCCTGTCCTTGATCTCCACAATGTCACCATTGTGAAGTGGAAGAGTTCCAAAATACGCAAAACTGTTAAACGTAATTGTTGTACAGTTTCAAATGCAATGGCTGAATAAATATCTGGCTCTTCTCCCAGACATTGATTCTGAACTCAAATAAACCTGTTCTAGAACCAAAGAGGATGGGATTTTCAAATTCATTGAGATAATCTGAGATTTTTCTTGCCATGTTTTTACATACTGAGATTATAGGTTTTGCTTAAAATTTTGGCAGTCCAGAGGTGGTCTCAGCATCAGCCATTTGGTTGCTGCCACTCAGAAATTTTTAGCTGTTTTTTTGCAAAGTACTCTGGAGGTCATTCACCTCCTTGTGCAGTATACTGTAAATCCTGGTGGATATTTTTAGCAAAGTAAGTAATTTATAATAAGTTCTAATCAAAAGATGCAACAATAAAATTTTTCCAGACTTATCCATGACATAGCAGTACAGTAGGACAGAGAATGTTTGCAGAGTTTGAATGATGTGACTTTTGAAGGCAGAGACAATAACATCTCATCTAAGTACTTTGCCTTCTGTACAATCTCTTCTGTACTTAGCCTTGTTGGTGCTCTCTGGTAATACACTGGCTTTTGAATATATTTCAAAAATATATTTCAAAATTGGAGAACTCTGGGAATATAATATTAGTTCAGAAATGCACCAAATAAAAAAATCTGCCAAAATTGATTGAGATATTATTATTGAAGTCCATAACAAATTACTACACATTATAGTGATGAAAATAGAACTTGTGTGATCTGTATGGCTTTCTAATAGTCTTGTGGAAAATCAGGACTGCTCAAGGGTTGCAATCTTTAGTTAGATGATGAATTTTTTTAAGTGCTAAAGATGGCTCTGCAAGATGCCTTCATTACAAAAGGCACTGATCAGTGAAAAAATGGATTGCTTGTTACTTTAGCTACAAGTTGGGTTGTTAATAGAGACTAACCATTTTTCATTTCTTCTCATGTCCACGACGGATATATCAAGAAAATACATGGGATGCTTCTGAGAGATAAATTTGAATGTAATATTTGCATAACAGGCAAAAATTTCTTACAGTGCAAAATCATATTTACTCTGTATGACCAACACAGTACTGAAACAAGACTCTGAAAATCTGAACAGAAAAGCTGAATTAATACATGCAAAGTAATTTTAATTTGCAGGGTTATTTATTTTGTATTATTCCCGTTATTATCATTCTTTACTTTGTTGTAGTAATATTTTAGATATACTAGAATTAGTGACATGTTAATTGCTATTGTTCATTTTGATGGACATTAATGCTTTAAGGTTCAAACTCTAACTTAATTTAGCCCAGTAGCAGCTCTTTCCAGCTAAACTAAGCTAACAAGACTGCCATGTAGATTTAATAGCAGGTACTATATACCAGTGAAGTAAGGCAAAGCATCACTTAGTCAGTCTATTAAAATTGTCTGTCTGTGTGATCACTAACCTACAAAACATCCAATGTACCAAGCAGCTGTAAAAGCACTGGGACTGATTTAAGTTTTTGAATTAGAGCAGTGAAATATTAAAGCTATAGTGGATGTCCTCATTGCTGCTGAAATGCCACTTGACCAGAGTCAGCAGTCAGCAAGCCTTTGTTCCATGCAGAGGAGTTAGTGAAGTTAGTGTTAGCTACTGAAATGAGAGCTGTTTGCATAAATGCAAAACTTCTGTCCATATGTAGTTTTGACCACTCAAAGTATCATCCACAAAGCCACTTCTGACAGTTATGTAAAGTAGCTGGAGGTCTGTTTGTTGCTCATCTTATGAAGAACCAAGGTGTTGGCTATTTTTGCCCCTGTTAGACTCTGTCAGGGAAGCTAATTTACAGGTAAGACAGTGTGAGACTCTTCCACAGAACAGCAAAAGATGCTAAAATCAGATGGAACATATATTTTCCAAAATGTTGAAGATAATTAAAACTTACGCTAATTTCTTACTACATGAAAAATCTTCCAGAATACATACAGCCATGTATGTTTCAGCATCTCCTACATTACTATACTTGTAGGCAGGGGATTGACGTAGTGATGTGGATGTTACCTCAGCATTGTCTCTAATACTCTGGACAATTGTTAAAAAGTGAAAATTTAGGGCATGAGTGGGTTGATGTTCAGTAATATTTGTATGGGAAGGCCCTTTTAGCTCCTCCCTTTTGTTTCCAATTCAGTTTGCCTTCACTCTATGATAGTGGAGTTTTCTCTCATCTACTCTGTGAGGTGTTCTTGTGTCATAACTGCATTAAATAGTGGAGGAACTCTCTGAACTTCTTTTGGACTGTGTTCTGAACAACTCCTGTATCTGGTGCCCAAAAGGAAGGATACAAGCAAATTACTATTAATTAACCAGTTAGTGAACAATGAAAATAGACAATACAGCCTAAATTACTATTCTAAAGTAACTTTTAAAACAGAGGTTTCTGGAGATCTTCCTCAGGGCTGGAGCATTAGAGAAAAATCTCACTATAGAAAAGTCTTCAATAAAAACATCTCCTAGTGAAACTCATGTTGGCTTGAAGGTCTCAGAAAAGAGATGATACTGGAGCAGCAGAGGTATGAATGTGACCCGTGTCTGGTGACCAGTGACAGCACACAAGGAAATTGAATGAAGTGCTGTCAGGGGAGGTTTAGATTGGACATCAGGAAAATGTTCTTCCCTAGAGGTTCACCACAGGTGGTTGTCTACTGGAACATCTGGCTCCCCAGGAGCATGGTGATGGCACCAAGCCTGCCAGAGTTCAAGAAGTCATATGGCTAAGTTTTAGGTAATCCTGTGAGAAGCAGGGAGTTGGACTTGATTATCTTTATGCATCCCTTCCAACTTCAGAATAACATAAAACATAACATAAAATATCTGGATAGTCTATGATTCTATAGGCTTAAAGGATATGTTTTTGCCTTACCAAGTTCCCAAGCAGATTCAGTAACTGTTTTGTTGAATATATTGTCATCTCATATTTTGGAATTAAACTATTTTCCTAATTTTTATGTACACATGAAATACATTATCACAGCTTGTTATTTTACTATTAAACAATGTAAAGTTAATACGACAAGAAACATTGTGTTTGTAGTGATATTTTTGTTGAGGTGACTAAGGTTAATAAATTTGATTTAAATTTGGGCATCATAATTCTCTGCTAAAAAGTATTCTGATAGTGAAGAGAAGCTGTAATGACAAATTTGAACTAGCATTTTCTGGACAGAGAACTTTACAGTCAACACATGAATTGCTAACCAAATCTAGTTTGTAATTTCCTGGGAGTAAACCAGATACAATGTAATGTAACAGGACCAACATAACTGGAGTGACTGCGCTTAACTTATTATCAGAATTGATTTTAGAAATGAGATGAGAGTCCTGTGACCTCTCTTCTTAATTAAAAAAAAGAGAGAGAGAAAAATATTGATATTTTTCTTAAAGGTCACAGAAAGAACCATGACAGAAGTTTACTCTGAGCGCCATCTGTATATGTCCATTCTTTCAGCCTTACAATCTTCCTTTAGATTGCACTTCACGGTCTTTCTTTCTTGCACAGCGAGCAGAAAGATGCCTGTACTTCTCAGTGCAATCCCTCCATCTAGCTTTGGAGTAGAATGAGTTGCATTTGAGGTGTCTATCCCTTGTCACTGACACTAGAAGTAGTCCAAAGGACTATCTCAGAATGCATAATGCTAGCTAAAATCAATCCTACCTGTATCAATCCTACCTATACTTTACAACAGTGTTAAGTGAGAGGAGAATTGATGGTCACTGATTATAACAAAACTATATGTTTCTGGGTTATTATATCTGATATTTTTGTATCTTATATGCACAATCTTAGTGACATACCTCCAATTATATCTAGTTTATACCCCTGTAAATCAGTTCTAACAGATTTAGTCCAGGTCAAACTTTGTGTCTGCAGTTGTATTTCTCAGACAAGAAGTAAATACAACTGCATATTTCAAATGGGATTTCAGATGTTTGTCCTCAAAACAGGAAGGAAGATGGTCACAATTTGAGTAACTCATAAAAGTAGAATGATCTTTTTACCTATGACATTAGTAATTAGTACATTAATTACAATTACTAATTGCACTTAGTACATTAGTAAGATATTAACAAACTTCACTAATATCAGACTCAGAACTATTTCAATATAAATGTGACAGACTATAAAACAAGATTTACCTTTCGGCTCTGCTTTCAAATGCAGTATGTTACCTTCAAAGCCAGTTTTGATTTTCTCAGGTTCTCTTGAGGCTATGGTAATAAATAATAGTATCAAAGAGAAAAGTAAATTATCAAGCAACTGAAAAGAATTTAAAATGCCATCAGTAATTGAAAGGGTTGATAGTATGAGTGACAAAGGCTAAAAACTAAAAATCACTCTTGTCCTTAATGGATTATGGTGAAAGATAGAGTCCCTCTGGAAAGAAGTGGGAGCAGGAATCAGACTCTTCAGGTGGGGTAAGGAAGATGAGTATTTGGTGTTTTGAAATGCATGTGCATACAGAGCCAGAAGTGCAAACCATTACTAGGGGTCCTTTGTGTGAGTGGCAGGGAAGCTGTACAGGAAGGCTCTGAGCTTTGTGATAAAGCAGGAGTCCTCCCACCACAGCATGGCTATCACAGCTTTCTATCACAGAGAAGCAGCCAGTCAACCTTATGGCAAAGTTTCCATAAATGTTTGTTGAAATCTTCTGTACTGTCTGCAAATAAAGCAGTAATTTGAAATTGATATAGATGAGAAGATTCATAGCAGCAGTTTCCCAGGCTCTAATTTTCTTCAAAGGAATATGAATAAGGCAGAAAAGATATTGGAGGTCTGATTTTTCAATAATACTGGTAACTGGCATGTTGACTCTGATTTTTCAAAAAACTGGCATGTTGAAATGATGTGTCAGAGACAAATCTGTGATCTGGTCGAAAGCGGATGCAAAATTATGGCTCTGAAGAAAGCATTAAATGATGGGCCTGGGTCCTGTGCAGTGTTCAGTGGTGTTAATACTTTTGTACTGAAAGCAGAAAAGACAACAGGTGCAAATGCTGTTGGTTGCAACAGTTTACCGTGCTTGCAGCCAACATAACACAAATCACCAGAAGACCTAGTGCTGGAACAAGCTGAAGCACACATTGTCCCAGTAGATTGTTTCCCTTCCTGTTTGAGCTCATTAATTTTAGATCACTAACATTGTTGGCGTCCCAACCCCAAACTTTATGGCGCAATATACGTTATTAGCATATCTGAAATACCATGCGATTCTCCCTTGAGGATAAAACAAGTTCCTGAAATTGTAATACATGGGGTTGGCAAAACAGAAGAGCTGTAAAAAACTCAGTTTATGAAAGGGCATGCTGGAGAAGCCCAGCACAGATTCTCCACAACAGTTTTTACACCTCTCTGTAAACAGAGCTGTGGACAGTTGCCTGATTCATTAAGACAAGTAGCCTGATGTTATTTTGGGCTCGGATTTATTCAAAATATTAAAGGACAGACCTAACAATTTGTCTTTATTCCCTTCCCTCCTTCTCCACCCTGGCCATTAGACCTGGGATTGTGCTTTGACCCACCTGTTCCTGACCTTTCTATTCCACTGCTAATGCCCCTCCTAATACCCTGTAGCCAGGACAATCCACGGCAAAAGATGAACTTGTCCTAACTTTTTCTTATTTTAAAGTAAATGTGTTCTTTTTTCCTTATGAAGCATTTTGGTATGAAAGGATACCATATGGCTCTATGTTAACAAATCCTTTACAGAAATACCGCTTCCTTTCCTGCTTAAATGAGTAAAAGTTCCCTATCAACATTCACAAAGGATTTCCCTATATACTGAGCAATGTATAAAAGCTAAAGTAGTTTTGGCCACCTTCCAGGCATTAGGAGAAATACAATACTCAGTAGCTTCTAAATGGAAAGAATTAAAATTACCATCCCACTTCCTTCTCATATATTGGGAGATTTTTCTTATGCACTGATTATTGGCTAAAGGTTACTGTTCTCATCTCTATCTAGTAAAGTTTCCTTCTGCTGCAGCCATCCACTCTAAGTAAAGGGCATGAGACACTTTTATTTTTGAGAACAAGTGGATTTAATGCTTTTTCTCATTTTGGCAAATCACTTTCATTTTGGTTCTAAGTTTTCTGCAGTGACCTAGCTTTGCATAATAACTTAGGAAAAAGTTGCAACATTCTTGTTTAAACGCAAAATTTGAAATGGTCTTGCTGCTGAAAGTGCCTACTGAACATCCCTCCATCATTTTAAATGATTGTGAAGCATTTGTTTTGCATTGTCCATTGAAGGGTTAATTTGCAAATCTGAATACTGATATTTGAATACTGATAATCTCTTTCCATGATATTAGGACAATTCTGCCCTCAATAGATAGGTAAGTATAACAATGATGATACATTCCAATTTCCAATGTAATACCGTGTTGATTTTTACCACCCTTAGCATTTTCTTGTTGCTTGGTGGGATTTTTAAATTACCTCAATCTTGACCAGTTTGAAAATCTAATATTTGTAGGTGAACAGCTTTATGAATATACTTTAGCACTGTAATAAATCTTTAGATTTAACTAATCTTTAATTTAACTAATCTTTAACCTTATATGACATGTTCCTGTACTTGAAAATGCCTTTTAAATGCAAGCATTTTCTTCTTGGGTCTCAGTTGAGAATTGTTTTTAATTTGAAAATTATAGATAGCCTATGGAAGTTGCTATTTTCTAGTATATGGAGGATGCTATTTTTTATTATATGGAATATATATATTTTCCCTCTGAATTTCTGACGTATCCATTACTGTATGCCAAATGTTTTTCATTTCAACAGGTCTGTAATGGATATGTGAATATCTGTGTGATGTATGCTTCCAAAGCCTCATGAAGACCTGTCTAGTGGGCATACTCAAGCTGGCATTTCCAAAGCTACTTTGCAAGTCAGAGAACCACATGCATCTCAAATATTTTATGAAGTGATTATTCTGAATTGATAATTTAAAGAAATAACACGGAGAGCCACAGAGAATTCATTATTGTTGATGCGTTTAGAGATGCAGGATGAAATCTGATCAGACTGGTTTGGGCTGTAAAGCAAGAGACTCCCTGCATAGAAGCATTGGGTCTGGCCTGGGGGAAGCAAAACAACTGTTCTTCTCTAATGGAAGACATAACCTGGAAAGCAAGCTTCTGGGCCTGTGTTTTTCTGGAAGACTGAAAACTTGCGTGGTTAGCAGTGAGTGAGTGAGGCTATATGCATGAGAAAGGTTATATGAGGCTGAATTTCTGGGCTTAATGAAGTCGATGAAAACGTTACTGCATGCTTTAACAAGGTCGGGATTCACTATAATATTAAAAATAATTAACTATGTGAAATGTAACTAACAGTGAATTCTAATTAGCTACCTGAGGAAATTGTGCCTTTATTGTCACAGTTTTTCCTTTTTTTATTCCACTCCTCTGTACTCTGAATTGCTTTTCCAACACCACCTCTGCAACTGAGCTGTGTCAGCTGTGCAATATACTGTGATTCACACAACACTGTTTTCACAAAGAAAAATTGTCACAGGAGAAGAACTTGTTAAAATTTTGACTGTAAGCCATATTTCTCATTTTAAACTGAAATAATAAAAGACAGGGAGGAGTTAACCTAATTCTGTTTAATGGAGAAAAAACACAGGTTCCACACTAGAACTTACATGACTGCCCAGTAAAAGCAGAAGTGAAATCACCTTGGAAGTGCAGAAGAATGCAAACCATATAGGTTGGAAGGGAGATCATTAGAGAAATGGATGAGAAGTAGTAGGGCTGCTACCACTGAAAATGAGACAGGAACAGAAAGCCATGCACACAGATGGAAGATCTTGTTTCATTGTTCTGAGGACGTGTGAGGAAAGACGGGACACTGATTGCGAGAGGCTCGGGTTTCTGATCATGGAAGCTGCTTCCTTTGTTTGGTTATTCGCCTCCTTATGTAAATAACATTTATTCAGTAATGAAAATGGCTGGTAGAAAGTGACTATTGTAACTGTTTAGAAATATTGGTGAATATGGGAAAGGAGGAGAATCTGTTTGTGTCCTTACTGTCCTGTTTTCCCCCTGCAGAAAGCACTGGTGTGGCATAATAATACGTATTGACCAACTTGAACTGATGGCATTCTTTGCAAATAACACAGTAAAGAAATAATGGGCCTTACCATGAGCTTTTAATTGTATAAAACTGAAATTTAGGCCAACTGCCCAGTTCAGAGAAATAATAAAGGCTAATTGTAGAAATTTCTCACTTTCTTTGGGAAAGCCTCTAGCTTTTAGAAGTAAGCCAGGGAATTCTTAGAGACTTGTTTTAAGCCTGAAGTGGACTGGATTTTGTGTTTTGTGTATAATAATACACAAAGGCTTCCAAACTCAGTGGGACAGCTCAACACAAATGGCTCTTGAAAAAAAAAATTACAAACAAAACAGGCATTGTCTTGCAGTGAGCAGCTAGGCACTGCTCTTACAGAGATGGTTTTGTGTCCCATTCACATGCATAACACTTCTTGATATTCACTAATGAGAGACAAAAACGCCCCACATTCCATTGCTGTTATAACAAGAATAGATTCCCTAGAGCGCTCACATTTAAAATAATTTTTAATTAGTAAAGATTTCATGGTGACACTGAGAAGACCTGCAGGTAGGACTAGATGCTATTTTTATGTAAACATATACTTGCTTATTTTTGTCCCTTTTTCATTAAAAAAAAAAATTGTTCTCACCATTTGCTCATTGGCTCTTACGGTTTTGCATTTAGTTACTTGAGAATACAATTGCCTCAATTTTTGAGACTGATCAATACTTATGAAGTCATTTTCACAACTGAAATAGAAAGAAATATGGCACTGCCCAGATTGTCCAAAGATACTTCTCATTATTCTGTCTGTTCTGCCACAGATTCTTGTGACAGACTTACTTTATTCAATTAACGTTCCTCCCCACCTCCTTAGGCTGGCCTTACAGTGTTACAAATTGGAGGTGAGTGTACTAACTGCATGGAGGTGAGGGTACCATTCATGCTACCAGCCCTACCTTCTTCAGCCTTCTGTGGTTTTCACAGTTCCCATGTGCACCACCTTCCATTCTTCCTCTACATCCTGCACCTCTACAGCACCTTGCCTCTTGTAGAAGGTGGTGTGGCTCCTCTACCACATTTATAACAAAAGAGAGGTCTCCTGCCCACAGCCTAGCTTTTTTAAACTACTCTGTATTGTTTGTAGGTGTTTTAAGAGGTGGACCAGAAAATGTGACCCCTTGGTTTTAGTGTGCCTTTCATTTTGATGTATTTAATTTTTGCTTAAATCTATAATAAGAATGATCTAGAATATGCCTAGAAGTGATTACAAGTAAATGAGTGAATGTGTCTGAGCATGGAAACTAGATTTTTCCATGTCCCACAATTTCTTTGGAGGAAGTAAGAAAGATGAGCACAGATTTTAACAGACTTATAGTGAATGCAGAGAGCTGAGGTTGCTTCCACCTCACTAGCTCTGTGCCCTGCAGCTCCTGAGGATGTCGGTGTTTCTAAGGCAAGGCCATCATAAAATCACAGAATGGTTTGGGCTGGAACAGATCTTAAAGGTCATCTCATTCAAAACCCCTTGCCATGGGTAAGGACACCTTCCACCAGACCAGGTTCCTCAGAGCCTCATCCAACCTGGCCTTGAACACTTCCAGGGATGGGGCACCCACAGCTTCTCTGGACAGCCTGTGCTAGTGCCTCAATACCCTCACAGGGAAGAATTTCTTCCTAGTATCTAACTGGGGTGTGCATTTGACAATCCATCAGATCCACTTAATGATTATCTTGGGTGTAAAGCAGGTTGCTCGAGCAGGCTGCAGCACTAAGGATGATGCCTGGAAAACTGATTTGCAGGATCATATAACCCTGCCTTAAGATGGAAATATGCATCAGGAGAGTGAAACACAAGGCTTGGAGTGGTAACATTTCAACAGTTTCTCTTGAACTTGCCTTCTGAAGTCCATCAGACCTTCATTACCTTGGTCAGTCTGAAGTGATATAGCTCACCATCATTATGTAAATAACATCAGAATAGCAGCTATTGGTGTCTTAATACTGCAAATGCTCTGTATAAAGAGAAACTTCAGGTTCCTGAGACTTCAAATTTTCTGATAATTTGAAACATAAAATTATTTCTAATAATGTTATCAAATAAATTATTCATGTAGTTGTACCAGACATACTTTCTCCCTGGAAAATGTGGCAGGTGCATATTTTTATAATTGAGAATGCCATTTGATATTGCCCCATGCTATTACAGTGCATTTCAAATGGAAAAAAAATGTTCATCAGAAGTGAAATCTAAATCTGGAAGTACAAAATAATCCATAAATTCTGCATAAGTATCTCTGGCTTTGAATTTCCATGGTTACTGCACCCAAATATGATTTTTGTTGAAGTGAGTGTGTACCTGCTAATTAGACCAGTGACTCAAATCTAGTGAGTTGGATCATTGAGTAGTTTTCAAATCCTTCACATCAGGAGTTCCAGCAAAGGCTATTGCCATTTTTTATTTAATAAAAGTAAGAAAAATTCTGGGCATCAATGTAGACTGTCTTAAGATGATCATCTTGAAAAGCCAAACCAGAACTAGCAGTGAATGTTGCATATGCAAATTATCTTATTTAGATATGACTTGCAAATAGTTTAAACAAGCAGTAGGCACAACCAGTGGGCACTGCGGTTTCAAGCAAGTTTTCATAATTCCTTTTAGATTGAGCTCTATACATAAAATATAGAATTATAAAATATCCTGAGTTGGAAGGGACCCACGTGCACCATGGAGTCCAACTCCTGACCGTGCACAGGACACCCCAAAGAGTCACACCATGTGCCTGGAAGTGTTGTCCAAATGCTTCTTGAACTCTGTTAGGCTGGTGCTGTGACCACTGCCCTGGGGAGCCTGTTCTGGTGCCCAAACACCCTCTGGGTGAAAATCACTTTCTTAATACCCAACACAAACATCCCCTGGCAGCTTCAGGCCATTTCCTTGGGTCTTGTCACTAGCCTACACAAAGAACTGTGTCTGCCCCAGTCTTCGCCTCATGAGGAAGTCGTAGACTGTGATGAGGTCTCCCCTCAGTCTCCTCTTCTCTTGGCTGAAGAGATGAAGAGCCTACTCAGACAGCTTCCCCTCAAGGCCCTTCACCATTGCTGTGTCCCTCCTTTGGACACTCTCTAAGAGCTTTATATCTTTTCTATATTGTAGTGCCCAAAACTGCACACAATATTCAAGGTAAGGCTGCCCCAGTGCAGAGCAGAGCGGGACAATTCCCCTCCCTTGCCCGGCTGGCAATGCTGTGTCTTGTTGCATTCTGTATTTTCAGCTTCTTTAGTGACTTTTTGTGTTTCAGTATTTGCCTTATACCCTCTCCATATTGTCCCCTTCTTCCCTGAATGTTCCAGACTGTTCTCTTTTTCCTTACCCCTCCTCCCCGACATGTCAATCTCTTCCCATGCCTGCCCTTCCTTCCAGAAGTCTCTGTGTCACTTATATGCTCCATAAACTCCTATTGGGTTTACCTAAGTTGCTCCCCACCCTTGCAATCCCTTATTGGTTATCGTGTTGTGGTTTGCACTTTATGTTCCAACCCTGGTTTTCCCTCATTGGCCTTTTCATTTGTACCCGCCCAGGTTTATAAGTCACCGTGCCCTTTGAATTTCCGCCATTTTGCCGCTGCCCCCGTTTGGGGAGGATTAAAAGCTTCTCTGGACAAGCAAGCATCTGGCCTCTCTCTTACTTCTTATCCTGGAATCCTTGTGGGGTTGCTCCCTCACCAGCTCAAGCCCATGCTCCGTGGCTCGCCGGCTGGTGGCCCAGGAAGGCGCTGTGCTAGCCGGGCTGTGCTTCGCCCCACGCCCCGCCAGCCGGAGGGGGAGAGCTCGGCCGCGTGCTCTCCCGGTCCCACCGCTCCGGGAAAGCCCGGGAAAACCCGGCACGGACAGGCGGGCCAGACATACCAGCCACAGTGCCTGATGCACCCCAGGGCATGGTTGGCCATCCTGGCTGCCAGGGCACACTGGTGACTTATGTTCAACTTGCCACTGACCAGGACGCTCAGATCTTCTGCTGCTCTCCAGCATCTCGTTTCCCAGTTGGGATGCACATCCAGGGATGCCCCATCTCAGGTGTAGAATCTGGCACTTGTCCTTGTTGAAATTCATTGCTCAGCCCTCTGATTTGTCAAGATCACTCTGCAAAGTCTCTCTGTCTTTGGAGGAGTCAACAACTCCTTCCCATTTAGTATCACAGGCAAACTTACTTAGTATCCAAAGTAATTTATAAAAATATTGAAGACCACTGACCTTAAAATGGAGCCCTGCCAAACTCCACTAGTGACAGGTCACTAGCCCGATGTAACCCTACTTTCTACAGCCCTTTGTGTCTGACCCATGAGCCAGTTGCTTACCCATTGCATGTGTTTATCCAGCTGAATGATGCAGGCATGGCAATGAAACTGATGGGCCTGTAGTTACCAGGGCCGTCTCTCTTGCCCTGCTTGAAAATCAGGACAACACTGACGGATTCCAGCACCTTCAAAAGCATTTTCACGGGGGACTGTGCCAACTAGTTCCCTGAGCAGCCTGAAATCTGCTCTCCTCATATCCAGAGGTGAAGTTTTGATGGCACTTTTCCTCCTGCCAACAGAAGATTTAAACTGGGTTGCTTTGGGATTTCTGTGGCCAAGACAGCCACCAATCATCACCTCACTCATGACACCCTCTGAATTAGCAAACTAAAATTCAAGGAGGGCACCTTTCCTAGTCAGTTGCCTTAATCAAGAAGTTATCGTCTGGGTGTTTCAGGAATCTTCTGGACTTGTTTGTACCAGCTGTGTGGTATTCCCAGTTAACATCTGGCAAGTTGAAGTCCACCATAAGGACAAGGGCAGTTGGTTTAGAGATGTCCCTTAGCTCCTCAGAGAATAATTCATCAGTGTTGCCATCCTGGCTGGGTGACCTATATTAGACTCCCATGAGGACATCTGCTTTATTCGTTTGTCCCTTAATACTTTGCATTTCAAAGCAGTTTTTATCCCTATCTGGATTATGTCAATATCACTACTTTCTTACATTTTCAGTCTGCCAGATAACACAAGAGTAAAGTATTTTCCACCCTGGTACACAAACGTGGGCATTTGGGAACGTTTTTCAAAGGAAACTACTTTTCCTTTTTTGAAACCTCATATTTTAAAATTTCTATGAGTAACTTGAGGAAATTGAGTATTTCTATATTTTTATATAAATTTTGAGGCATTTCTGAAGTTTTGTAGAGCATTTTACTTCAAGTGCCTACTGTATCTTGATTCAAGAGAGGTCTGTGATAAATATCAGACTAACCAGTTAGGTCATGGTTGCATTTTTTACTTTGAAAAGGAAGTCCAGAGAATCAAATTCCCTGTTTTATTACAATACTTCTCACATAATAACAACTAAATGTTGTGTACCTTTGCGTAAATGCCAGCAAATGGTCTCAGTTCTGTTAGCATTTCATTGACATTCAGTCTGTGGCTTCATGTTGGCCAAAGCCAATAATAGTCCCATCTGCCAAGTCTTGCTCTACATTCCTAATTCCTTAGCTCCCAGGGAACAGGAGTCTAAGTATTGTGAGAAACTTGACTTTTGGTTAATTTGAATTTCAAACTACTAATATACATCCCCAACAAACTTATGCTGAAGGATGATTATTTGCCTCAGAGCAGTTTCTCCCTTGAGCGATCAGTCAGCATTTGCCTCCAGACTCTTGTCATTGCCTGCCAGCAGCAAGTTCACACTTTATTCCCCACCATCCTTATTTCTTCACGTGTAGTGGCATCACTTTACCATTCCCAGCCTCTGTTCCATCCCTGATTACAGAAGATGCGGAGGAGACAGAGTTACTGATGTCTTGTTCACATTGGTCTTTGCTTACAAGACCAGCAATGGGCAGAAACTGATGCACAGGAAGGTCCACCTGAATGTGAGTTCCTTTACCGTGTGGATGACCTTGCACTGCAACAGATTGTGCAGAGGGGTTGTGGAGTCCCCTCCACTGGAGATATCCAGGAAGCATCAGGACAATCAGAGTCACAGTATTATCAGGGCTGGCAAAGACTTTGGAGGTCATCCAGTCCAACATCTCTGCCAAGGCAGGGTCACCTAGAGCAGGTTACACAGGAACATAGCAAGGTGGGTTCTGAATGTCACCAGAGAGACACACAGTCTTGTGCCGCGTGCTCTGGGGTGACCCTGCTTGAGCAGGGAGGCTGGACCAGTGTGGTCCCTTCCAACCTTACCCACTCTATGATTCTGTTTACCTCCGAGCTACTCGTCACTAACCTTTCTCTTCTGAAACATTTAAAAACTACTTTTTTTTTAGAAATCAACAGCACAGTTTGCAGATGGCCCCTCAATGACTTAAACAACCCTTTTTTTATTTTCTTTTTTTTTTTTTTTTTTAAACTCTGCATCCCGGCTGTAAGGATGCTCCGATCTCCGTTATTACCGGCGCAGCTCCGCCCTCCGCCCNGGAGGGGGAGGCAGGGCAGGGGCGGCCCCCGCGCCGTGTGCGGCGACCCCTGCCCGGGCGGGGCTCTCCTCCGCCTCCCGGCCCGCTCCCCGCGCTCCCCGCCC